>VZQC01008412.1:3255978-3268493 GCA_009823505.1 Rhizomys pruinosus | reverse complement strand
AACAACAACAACAGAAAATACTGCATCAAAGAACTGACTGAAACAGTGAACTTCTGCTCAAAACAGTCAACGTCCCCATGGAAAATATTGAGAAAGACTAAGAGATGGAAAGCATGTTTGGCAGAATGCACGAGTTCTGATGGGGTGGGGGAATGAGCGGGAACACGGGTCTAGATTTGTTAAAAATAAATAAATAAATACATAATAAAAAAAAAAGTATAAGGTACTACTTAAAAGTTTTATTCAAGGAATATTTATTGTGAACTTTCTGTACTGAGAATTAGTTGCAAATAAGATAAACCAGGTCCTGGGGCTGGAGAGATGATGGTTCTATGGTTAAGAGTGTACTGCTCTTTCAAAGGACCTGAGTTCAGATCCCAACTCCAGCCTCAGGTGTCTCACAACCACCTGTAACTCCAGCTCCAGGGAATCCAATGCCCTCTTCTGGATTCTGAGGGCACCTGCACTCATGTGCACGCACGCACTTGCACACACACACACACACACACACACACAACTTAAAAATAATAAAAATAAATCTAAAGAAATATATAGACCAGGTCTTTGTCTCCATGAAACTTTCAGGGGGGCAGGGGGGGACTGAGTAAATGTATATGCAAGATGACTATAGAAAATGAAGGATTAAACAAGTGAAATCATAAAAGCTAAGGAAAAGATTGTCAGCTTAAAGTAGGGCTTGGTGGAGGAGGTAATAGAATTCAAGATGAAAGGAGTTAGCTATTCTAAGGCCTAGGAAAGAAGATTCTAGGAAAGGAGAACAGTAAATAGAGGACCATAACAAGGGAAATCTTTTTGTGTCTGATGAACAGAAATCCTGCATGGTACAGGAGTAAAGGGGGACAGTGGTACAAAGTGAGTTCGGGGAGGTGGTCAAAATCTGGGTGACACAGAGTCTCACAGACTATTGTAAAAACTTGAGGTTTCATTTCATGTAGCAATCAATATTTTAAGCAGGTAAGAGATGACATTTTCAGGAAGGAATTTTGTTCTGTTTTATCTTGGCTTGCTAGTAGCTGAATACTAACCTCAAGCTGGATTTTAGGGAAGATACAAGAAGGTAGCTCTGTTCTTTCATAGTCCATCATTTTTTGTGTTATTAAGGAACCTAAGGTTTTAGCAATAATAACAGGTTCTGTGCCTCCCCCCCCCCCTTTTTTTTTCCTTTCCCTTGTAACATATAACAAACCCTACTTCGTTTCTGTAAATGCCATGTGGCCAGAGTGGTAACCAAATCTAGGAATACCTGTATGTTTTTGACAAAACTTATCCTGAGCTTGAAGGGTCTCACACCGTAAGGATAGGGATAACCAAGGATTAGGCTTTTCTCTGCATTCCCTTTTATATTATAGGTAAGTGATCTCTGTGTTTAACTTGTTTCTTTGTAATTTCCCATCTTTTACCTTTGGTGGGAAGGTCTAATTTTCATGGAAGTGTTATTTCAGTGAGGTAAGATTAGTATAAATTTTCCATGCAACACATATCGGTAGTTATGGTCACCTTGAAAAGCCATGCCTAACTTAATTCCACTTTGTCAGAGTTTACTGACACCATCCCAGAAGCAGATCACTGATTTAGAAATTTAAAGTTTTTGGTATATATAAAGAAAAATGTATTTGGTATAACTCTAAAACAGAGGCCTTTATATGAGAGCATTTATTATATGCTAATTTATTGTTAGCTAATCAATGAGGAAAAATGGTAAGTAAACCGACATATTAAACAGTTTAATTTTAAATGAAATCAGAAAGATATGCTGTTTGATTTCTTTGCATACTTTATTACAAGGATTACAAAAACCCTCTGAGCTCTTTGACCATGTAGCATTTTACATTTTAAGTCCCTTTTTTCCCTTCAAACTGTATAAAACTCTACTTAGTGAAATCTACAAATCAGTTCTTCAGCTTATGTGCCTATAATCCCCAGCCTTTGTGGGAGGTCACAGTTCAAGACCAGCCTAGTTAAAACAGGGAGCACTCTTCTCTAAAACTCAGGAGTGAGGGAAAAAGGAAGCTGGTTCATGGAGTATCCTTCCTGTTAAAATAGTAAACATGAGGCTGGAGAGATGGCTCAGTGGTTAAGAGCACCAGCTGCTCTTGCAGAGGACCCAGCACCCACATGGCAGCTAAGAACTATCTTTAAGCTGTGCATGGTGGCACATGCCTTTAATCCTAGCACTCGGGAGGCAGAGGCAGGCAGATCTCTGTGAGTTCAAGGCCAGCTTGATCTACAGAGAGAGTTCTAAGCCAGCTGGGGCTATAAGACCCTGTCTCAAAAAAAAAACAAAAAAAAAAAAAAAAAAGAAACAAGTTCTATACCTTTTGTAAAAATGTGAAAGAGCTAAATGATATCGTTCCTGAATTACTAGAATACTTATTTTATTTCTTCAGCCACTGCTTCAGTTTTTCTTTTAATTAAATAAAAAATTAGTTTTCCACTACATTGTTGCAGGATTGGTGATATAGCTCAGTAGTAGAGCACTTGCTTAGCATAAAAAGACATTGGTTCCAGTACCCAGTACTACACACAAAAAATATGCCCAAATATTGACACTGCCTTCACTTTGATTTTTTTTAATTTTATTTATTTCCGTATGTGTATGAATGTACTGTCTGCGTGCAAGTTTGTGCACCCGTGTCGTGCAATGCCGAGGAGGTCAGAAGAGGGTGTCGGATTCCCCTGGAACTGGAGTTCTCCTGGAATTGGAGTTTCAGATGGTTCTCGGCCGCCATGTGGGTGCTGGGGATCAAACCCGGGTCCTCTGTAAGAGCGATCGGCACTCTTAACCGCTAGGCCATCTCTCCAGCCCCAACACTGCCTTCACTTTGAAACCAAAAACAAAAGAAAGATAATTGGTCTTAGTTGCCCACCAAAACTTAATGATAAGGCCCTGTTGCTGAAGGTACCACATACAATGGTCACAGAGAAATCAAGTCAGTAATGAATAGGAAACTTCCTGGTGGCTAACTCTCGTAGTACTGGAAAGTGTTACACAGGCTATGAACCCTGTGAACTGCAATAATAACCAGAGTGACAAGGTATGTCCATGGGTGCAATAATGGCATGAATGTTATGGGCATAATCAACCTCTTTATGCCTGGATTTCAGGCCTACTCCACTAGAGGAAGCATATGCTTAGTACTGCAGATCTGGCCAGGAACCCATGGTTGGGAAGCACAGGCCCCAGAGGGTGAACCTATTACTATTATTTTGATAAATGGACACAGTACCAAACTAGTATCTAAATTTGTGTAGGAAGCTTTCTTTTTATGTCGAACAGGGAC
The DNA here is from genome assembly GCA_009823505.1 of Rhizomys pruinosus. Taxonomy (NCBI): domain Eukaryota; kingdom Metazoa; phylum Chordata; class Mammalia; order Rodentia; family Spalacidae; genus Rhizomys; species Rhizomys pruinosus. Next base: position 3,265,191 of record VZQC01008412.1, on the reverse strand, counting down.
CACGTAGCCCTGCTAAGGGGAATGGGGGACACAGTGCCCACTTTGCGGACAGTGTGGGGAGCTGACCTCTCGGCGCAGAGGCCAGTTGGCTACTTCCCGTAGCCCAGCCTGGATGATACTTTTTTGTTTTGTTTTTTGTTTTGTTGTGATTTTTTTTTAATTTATTTATTTTTATTTTTATATGACCGGGGTTAATCATGGAGTTGGGAAGGTATCTGTTGTGGGCATGCCTCTCCACCCAGGAAATGTCCATCCAAATCTTCCTGAGGTGTTTTCTGGAACTTTCTCTTTTTCTTTGTGACACTCTTCTTGCCAGCAACAGCTTCAGGCGTGGGGCTTACAGGGCTAGGTGGCTCCTTGGAAGAACATTCCCTTTTTCCTTAGGGACAGTCACGTTCGCAGTCTCTTCTGCCTCACTGGCCGTTTCCTTCTTAGGTGCAGACTTCTTCCTCTTCCGAACAGGAGGGCTTGTGCTGGTAGTGGCAGTCTCTTCAGGATCACTGACCAACCCCTCCTTGACCAATTCTTCCTCCTTGGAGAGCTTTCTTTTTCTTCCGTTTAGGGGAAGGGGGAGGAGCAGGCGGCTCTTCCATTCCATTTTCCTGAGGATCCTCTTGGGGCTTTGTTTTTTCTACTTTCTGGGTTTTTCCCGTGTCTCCTCACGTCCTTCTGGAGCACTAACTACTGTTTTCCGTGTTTTCTGAAGAGGCTGGGCCAATGCAGCTGGTCGCTTCTTTTCCTTCTTCAAGCGTTGTTTCTTCTCCTGTTTTTCCAGCTTCTTGGTAATCTCAGCAGCTGCTTTCTCTTCCTGAACCATTGCTTCCTTCATGACTTCTAGATTTTCCGTGGAATTTCTCCAGTCTCATAGAAAGATAGCCGCTCCTCAACTTGTTCTCGCAGTTTCTCCCCAAATACACTTGTAGACAGCTCAGAGAAGCAATCGATTCTTGATGGAATGCTGCATTTGTTCGCTAGATACCGGGAAATGCGGCCTTTGTTCTTGGCAGCTGCTCGGCCAATGAAGGTGGAGTGGAAAATGAGTCCGTATTTCGGTGTGCTACCCCGTGTCTTTAGGGCTCTGGAAACTTGATCCCTTTTGCTGGGCCCTGGGAATCACTCTGGATGATACTTTCAACCCATGCCCTTAGCATGGACCCACAAGACATGTATTCCACTCTTGGCCATGGCTTCTCACCTGCCCCAGAGCCTGGACAGGAATTTCAGGCTGATGGGTGATTGCCCCCCTTCAGCCAATACCCACTCACAGCACCAGCTACCCAGATTGGAGATCCACAAAGGAATCTCTTTCCAACCCACTGGCCACCTGAACGAAATGCAGGCCTACCTTAGCCTGTATACGTGCAATAAAAAATAAAAAAATAACGGTTGGGAATTCCATGATGATATTACTATGAAATTCATATTACTCCGTGATTCCTGCCTATAGGTATGTGTAATACACCTGCCTTTTTGAGATTCATGGGTCAAAAAATAGACACCTAAAATAAAAACAGTGGGAGATGTAGGGAAACCCAGCTTGAATTGCAGGCTAGCTTTCCAGCTGGCATGCCTCAGGGCACCGTGTGGCCAAGAGTCTGGCCCCGCCCCAAGGAGGAGCAAGCAGCAAGGCCTAGGTGCGTGATGCTGGGTGGGGCAAGGTGTGCAGTGGTGAAGAATTGGGGGGGCTCATGATTGGCTCTGTGCAGGTGAGAAACCACGGCCAAGAGTGGAACACGTGTCTCGTGGGTCCAGGCTAAGGGCCTGGGTTGAAAGTATCATCCAGGCCAGGCTACGGGAAGTAGCCACCTGACCTCTGCGCTGAGGGGTCAGCTCCCCACAGTGTCCGCAAAGCGGGCACTGTATCTCCATCCCCCTTAGCAGGGCCGAGTGGTCCCTGTTCAGCATAAAAAGAAAGCTTCCTACAAATTTGTATCTTTCTACCTATTTAGTGTAGCTTTCAGACCTCATCAGAGGAGTTTCTTTGTACAGTGGACAGTGGTTAACACAGAAACTCACAACCAGTTAAAGTACAGAGAATAAGTGATTAAGGGGGCCTCATCCACAAATGGGACATCTATATCACACTCCTAAATCTCAGGGACCATTGCAGAAAAAATTGTAAGAGCCAGAGGTTAGGGAAGACCAGAGCAAAACAGTGTCTTCTAGACATGATAAGATTGATGCATTCATGAACTCATAACAACTATGGTTGCCTTTGTATAAGATCAAGCCAGTCAACATTCTAACATGACTCTGAAGGGGTTCATGCCCCCAACCCCAAAATGAGGAGCTATGAAGAGTTAATTCCTTTTAGATGAGGGAAAGTAGGTTATTTTTAAGTGCATGGTTTCTGGTAGGTCAGCCACACTTCAGTAGATGGTCTGACACCCAGAAGTATATGGGCAGTACAACTTGGAATCAGTATATTTTTAAATAAGTAAGTAGGAAAAAGACAACTGTTGGCTAAGATTGGCTAAGTGGTTTTTATAGGAATGAATCACATATATGATTAAATATTTGCCATTGAACTCCCTGCTTGTTTTGTTTTGTAGGCCTTGGTATAGACAGATGAATAGAAGACGAAAATTCCTTCTCGCCTCTGTACTTGCCCTCCAGAATTCAAGTTTTATATATCCATCGTGTCAGAAGTGCTTTTCTCGGGTAGTCTTTGTCTCCAAAAGGTAAAAGTAAACACTATAACCATGAGAGGGGGAATACCAGTAGATACTGTCTGTGACTCAGGGCAAGTATGCACTTAGTTCACCATACCAGAACATCAGATTCTCTCGGGATTCACAGAGGTGCCCTTTTTGTAAACCTCAGAATAGAATTGGCTGGTAGTCTAATTTCTAAAGGGAAGTTTTAGGTTACTGCCAATTCTGCTAAATACCTGCCCCCAAGAAGAAAAATAAATTTTCAGAGTAACGCCCAATCCTGGTACAAAAGCTTAGCCTAGTACTGACATCCCTGCCCATTTAGTAAGAGTGTTCATTCATTTTTTTATGTGTGTTTTCAAGATTAAAAAGTAATCTTGAAAGCTGACACTCTATATTATATATGCTGACTATCCCCTATCTAAAATGCTTGGTACCAAAAGTTCAAAATTTCAGAAATTTTGGGATTTGGGAATGTTTGTATACTTTGTTGAATAGCCTTAATTTAAAACTGTAATACAAATCTTCCGGAATATTTATGTTGTCTCTTTGTTTGTTTATGACTGGGTTTCCATGTGCAGCCCAAGGTGACCTGGAACTCACGGTTCTGTACTACCCCTGGTTTCAAACTCCACACCTTTTTTTTTTCTTTTCTTTGAGACAGGGTATCTCTATAGCCTCACTAACTAGAACAGGGAGGCCTAGAACTCACAAAGATCCACCTGCCTCTGCCTTCCAAGTGCTGAGATTTAAAGGTGTGCTCCACAATGCCCAGTTTCAAACTCCACATTTTTTTTCCTTAAGTCACACCCCAATGTTTTGGGGAGCACTTTGGGTTTCAGAATTTCAGGTCAGGGGTGCTCAAATTCTAGTAAAATCTATCATTCATCAACTACAACAGTGTTTAGCATATAATTCTATTATAGTGTTCAGATGCAGGGCAAGTATAGTTAAGACTTAAGATCTGCCACCACCTATCTATATGGAGTAGAAGTAAAAAAGTTAGGTTTGGAGTTCAACATTTTCGCTCTGTCAAGATATAAGATAAAGTACTTAGTAGCTGCCTAATAAATAAAGTAGAGGGCTGGCTATGTTTTTCTAGTCTTTTTGTCAAGATAGAATTGAATGAGAAATGGAGAGGGCTTAACAGCTCTTTCACATTTGAACTTTAGGTCATCCTTGCAGTAGTTGTCATTGTTCCTGTGTTAAACCTCCCCAAGTTCTCATTTGTAAACAGAGAAAGACCTTGTTTGTGTTATTCATCATGAAATCCTTGGCATCTAGCCTAGGACTTAGTTCATAGGAAATGCTTTGATTAGTGCTGGGTTGTCTTAAGTCACCCATTTTCAGGTTCTTGCCTATTGAAATAACCTATTTAGAACAAATAAAACCCATAAGCTTTTATGAAATGTTAAAGTTCTCTGCTTAAAAGGGTACCATAGAATTCCAGATAGGCACTTAATACCTAATGACTGTATGGCTTGGGGCATGATACATAATTTCTGTGAGTCTAACTTCTTCTTTGTAAAGTTGGAAAATAATATAATATGGAATAATTATAGAGATAATGCATAGAAATCTAGTGTAATAGATGACATCTATTAGGATTTCCAAAATGGCAGAAACTATTACAGAAACTATTACAAGTTTACTTTACCTATTGAGGTACATCATGAGGTTAACAGCATTATTCTGTGAAGCCAGAATGTCTGGGTTTAAATCCCATCCCTGCCACTTTTATGAAGCAGTAGAGATTTGAAAAAAGGGCCTAGTCTATGACCTAGGTTGGCCTGAAACCCACTGTAGAGCATAGGCTGCCCTCCTACCTTAGTATCCTAAGTACTGGGACTACAGTAGTCATACTGTCCCCAGTCTTCTCACTTAACAACTGTGTGGCCTTGTACAAGTCACTTAAATTATCTGATCCTCAAAATTAGAAAGTAACACCTACCTCTTAGGATTTTTATAAGGATCAAGTAAGTAAATATATATAATATGCTTAGAACATGTATGTGATATATAATCAGTTCAGTAACAGAAAATATTTTTAAGTTTTGGTGGCCTTTTCCATTTAATCCTAGCACTTGGGAGGCAGAGGCAGGCAGATCTTTGTGAGTTCAAGGCCAGCCTGGTCTACAGAGTGAGTTCCAGAACAGCTGGGGCTACAGGGAGACTCTGTCTCGAAAAGACCAAAATAAATAAATAAATAAATAATAAATAAATAAATAAATAAATAAATAAGGATCAAGTAAGTAAATATATATAATATGCTTAGAACATGTATGTGATATATAATCAGTTCAGTAACAGAAAATATTTTTTTAAATTTTGGTGGCCTTTTCCAAGTAATGATCCTCCTCCCTCTGCCTCCCAAGTGTTAGAATTAATTACAGATGTATGTCATCATACTCAGCAGACCAGGTATTAACTTAATTTTCAACAAAAATTGAGTTAAACAATAATACCAGCCAGGCGTGGTGGCGCATGCCTTTAATACTAGCACTTGGGAGGCAGAGGCAGGCGGATCTTTGTGAGTTCAAGGCCAGCCTGGTCTACAGAGTGAGTTCCAGGACAGCTGGGGCTACAGGGAGACCCTGTCTCGAAAAGACCAAAAAAAAAAAAAGAAAACAATAATACCACTGTTAGCTCTTTAGACTCATATCAATATATAACATTTATTAATGTTTATTCTATGCTAGGAGCTTTGTAGCTATTTTATCCTTTTAATACAACAGATTTATGAAATGGGTGCTATTGTTAGTGACAAATTATGAACAACTAAAGCTTAGAAAGGTTGAATAACTTCCTTCAAGTTCTACCCAGCTAGTTAGGGACAGAAATATTCAGGGCCAAACAATATGACTACTATCTGTATTCATAATTGCCCTATTACCCCTGAACTAACAGTGGAATTTGTATTGAAATTCCCACTTACAGTGCCCCGGGAAAAGAGCTCTAGATAGATCAGTTAGATACATAATCCCAGTACCTGGTCCTTACCTCTGGAAACATAACTTTGAAAAATAACCTGTCCTCTATTCATATTGCATTGACAACACTTCAAAATCTGGTGCTCACCTTTTCTACTTTCACTTCTGCTTTTATTTTTCTTATTTGGAATCAGCCAGCAGGTGAAACAGGATTCCCTCTCTCGTTATCCCACGTCTTCATCCAGCAGGTTTATGATAGGAGTTTACCCACTCTAGCCTTTGAAGGTCTTATCTGAACCCCAGATTCTTAAAAGTGGCAGCTGCACTCTCCTGCTTACCAGGTGTGGTGGGGCATGCCTTTAATACTAGCACTCAGGAGGCAGAGGCAGGCGGATCTTTGTGAGTTCAAGGCCAGCCTGGTCTACAGAGTGAGTTCCAGGACAGCTGGGGCTACGGGGAGACCCTGTCTCAAAAGATATAAATAATAGATAGATAGATAGATAGATAGATAGATAGATAGATAGATAGATAGATAGATAGATAGCAGGAGAGTAAAACAACATCAATCTCTAGCATGTATACACACACACACACACACACACACACTCAATTTGCACAAACACAAACTATACAAAGTTTGCAGTGTCTTGGGACTTCATGTAGGTACTACTTCTAGAAAGAGATTAGCATGGCGATCATGGAGATAGTACAGTAGTCGGTCAGGCTCTGAAGACCTCACCTTGGTTTCAGCATTCTCCTCCTGTTAGGAATCCGAGTTAGATTTTGGTTGGAAAAGAGCTCCGTGATAGGAAGAAAACACCTTGATATTGACATGCAAACACCAAACTACAGGAGTAGAAAGTTAGCTTAAGCTGGGCATGGTGGTCCATGCCTATAATCCCAGCACTCAGGAGGCAGAGACAGGTGGATCTCTGTGAGTTCAAGGCCAGCCTGGTAGGACAGCTGGGGCCACAGGGAGACCCCGTTTCAAAAAGACAGAAAAAGAAAGTTAGTTTAAGCTGTAGGCTTACCTAACACACACCTCAGCACTGCAAAAAAAATACATCGAACAACTGTATACACTTACACTTGTACACAGTTATCTGTACTATTTATGCTATATGTATGCAGCTCAAACATGCAAATTATCTATTCCCTGGGTAAAGGGACCCATAGTCTCTCTTTTTTTTTTTTTTTTTTTTGGTCTTTTCGAGACAGGGTCTCCCTGTAGCCCCAGCTGTCCTGGAACTTGCTCTGTAGACCAGGCTGGCCTTGAACTCACAAAGATCTGCCTGCCTCTGCCTCCCAAGTGCTAGGATTAAGGGCGTGTGCCACCACGCCCGGCTCCATAGTCTCTTTAGTCTAAAGATCTGTCTCAGTACTCACAAATTTCTTTACATATCTTAAAATGGGAATTTTAGTGTTTGTCTCCTTAACCCTCTTTCCATCTCCACCCACCCAAGTTTGTTTCATTTACTTAAGAAAGTCAAGTTTAGACTTGCTACATTATAGTTTTCTTCTTAGGAGGAGTAATTTGTAGAAGCCTTAGGGACACAGGGTTTTTGTTTGCTCTTAATTTTCTAGGTTAGCATACAATATGTATATTTGATTATACCATTTTGAAGCATGTGTCATAGTTGGTTCTCATTTGTCCCCTCACCCCCAAAGTTGTTCCCTTCCCTTTCTCTAGACAGCTCCCCCTTCTGCTTTCTTATCACATGAATTCCATTACCTTCTTGTTTCCTCCCTTCTCATAATCCCTTTTTTAGTTTCATGACCCACATACCCACACATATAAATACGTGTATTTAACAGAAATGTGTGGGGTTTGGGGATTTTGAAACAGGATCTCATTATGTAACTTGGTCTGGGCAGTTATTTCAGCCTCGTGAGAGCTGGCTAGGGTTACAGACATGCATCAGCATCCCTGGCCCCTCAGAAATATTTCTTTTTAAGTTGCTGGAGAGATGACTCAACAGTTAAGAGCACTGGTTGCTCTTGCAGAGGACCAGGGGCTCTGACACCCTCTTCTAGTCTCCACATGGCTGGTACATATACTTACACACAGGCAAAACACTTGTATATGTAAAATAATAAAAATATATAAATTAAATCTAAAAAGCAGCTCTCATCCCTTTGCATGCATTCTATTTCACTTGGGCCTCTAGTCTCCAGAAAATTACTGTGTAATAGACATGTACATTTTTCTGGGGAAACATTAAGCCCATTGCTCGCATCAGATTTTCAGAACATTTTAAGACCATGAAAGCACTAAGGATCTCATTGGTTCTACTTCTGGGCCAAGTATTACTATATTAGTAATAAGAATGAAACTTGGTATCTTAACTAGACTCAAGCAGAAAAGAAAATTATAGCTACTATTTCAGATTCACCCAGTCAGAGCTCAAACCTACCTTCATACTAATCTAAGGTATTTGCCTGCTCACTCTCACAGTCTCCTATATACATGAGACACTAATGTGATACAACAAAGAAGCAGATAAATAAACCCACTGTCATTATATTAAGCCAAACATTAGAGATATTTGCAAAATGCAAAACAGTGCATCACATTAAAGAAAGTTTTTAATTTGAGGACATGTGGGTTTTTGTTGTTGTTTTTCTTTTTATTTATTTTTGTGTATGAATGTACTGTCTGCATGTAGGTTTGTGCACCCATGTCGTGCAATGCCTCGGAGGTCAGAAGAGGGTCTCAGATTCCCCTGGAACTGGAGTTCTCCTGGAATTGGAGTTTCAGACAGTTCTCAGCCGCCATGTGGGTGGTGGGGATCGATCCCGGCTCCTCTGCAAGAACAGTCGGTGCTCTTAACCGCTAGGCTATCTCTCCAGCCCCTTGTTTTTTGGTTTTTTGTTTTTGTTTTTGAGAATATTTTTGTGCCGGGTGTGGTAGTGCACGCCTTTAACCCCAGCACTTGGGAGGCATAGGAAGGCAGATCTGAGTTCAAGGCCAGCCTGGTCTCCATAGCAACATAGTGAGCATGAGCTCCAGGCCAGCTGGGTCTAAAGGGAGACCCTGTCTCAAAAAGATTTAAAAAAAAGAAGAATATTTTTGTAAGGAGTCTATTTGTAATGAAGTGATATCTTTTAGATCTTTCAAATTGTGTAGTTTCTACTTAATTTCTCATTTCAATTAGAAATACAGATAGCTGCCGGGCGTGGTGGCGCATGCCTTTAATCCTAGCATTTGGGAGGCAGAGGCAGGCGGATCTTTGTTCAAGGCCAGCCTGGTCTACAGAGCAAGTTTCAGGACAGCTGGGGCCACAGGGAGACCCTGTCTCAAAAAAGACCAAAAAGAAAAAAGAAAAAAAAAAAAAGAAATATAGATAGCTATGGGAGATGGAAGTAGATAGATCTCAAGAGTCGAGGCTTGGAGCTGTAGAGATGGCTCAGCAGTTAAGAGCACCGACTGCCCTTGCATAGGACCCAGGTTCGATTCCCAACACCCACATGGCAGCTAAAAACCCAGGTGTGGTAGCACACACCTTTAATCCTAGTGCTTGGGAGGCAGAGGCAGGTGAAGCTCTGAGTTCAAGGCCACCCTGGTCTACAGAGTGAGTCCAGGCCAGCTGAGGCTATAGGGAGACCCTGTCTCAAAAAGCCAAAAAAAA
>VZQC01008412.1:3239632-3255655 GCA_009823505.1 Rhizomys pruinosus | reverse complement strand
AAAAAAAAAAAAAAAAAAAGAATCAAGGCTAGCCTCAGCTACATAAGAAGTAGGTAGCCAGCCTGTTATAAGAGCCCTTGTCTCAGCCCTTATTTGGGGAAAGAAAAATAATAATAAGTTAGTCATAAGAAGTTTAAGAAGAATTTAATTTACTAGTAACATTTTTGTAAGAACTATCATCTTAAATTTTCATGTTTCTGGGTTTGTTTTTCATCATATTAAAAACCTTTTTCTCCTACTTTTCTAGGTTTACTTGTACAAAATGTGGCTCTACTGGTGAAGCTGAAAAGGCTAGCTACAGATACAAACTTTCCTTAAAAGTCGCAGAATCAATTAAATTATATGTCATTACTGTATTTGGAAGCTGCTTAGATATATTTTTTGGACTTACTGCCACTGATTTGCACAGGTAAGAATCTTTAAAGCATTATTTTACTTGACTATATTCTTAATATGTCAGTAGAATTTGAACATACATGTGTTTAAAGTATTACACATTTACTAAAAGGAAATTTTCTTTTTTTATTTCAAACCATCAGTTTCCTTAAAAGATAATTAACTGGAAGAAAAACTATCTCGTGAATACATACTGTTTTTAAATTCAGAGTACTGATTCTACAACTAAAAAAAAAAAAAAAAAAAAAACTATAAAACTCTAACCCCGTAAGTCGTTTCTTTCATTTGTTTTGCAAGTTCATCCCAAGTTTGACCTAATACAACAGTTCTGAGACTCTAAACTTTCATGTATGTAATTAGCATATTTGTTGTGCTCAATCTTCTGTCCTCTTCCCATCGTCATTTTGCAGAATTCCATGTCATTGTACTTTTAGGCAAACTTATTTGAAGAAAAAGAACACTTGAGAAGGCATAGCCAGAATTGCCAGGACACAGGAAAGATCACTACTACCTTAGTTTGTTTTCTTTGGTATAATCTGAGGATTAGACAAGCATCTTTATTTTTTGTTTTTGTTTTCTCATGGTGCTACAGATTCAACTTAGGACAAATTTTACACCTGTTAGGCAAGACCTCTTGCTACTGAGCTATAATTCTCTAGCCCTTGCAGTTGTCTATTTTATTGATTTGATAAATTGGGGTTTTGGGGGGGTAAATTTCATTTTCCATGCTATGTGAACCTAGTAGGAACAAAATGCTACAGTGATAATTTTTTCCTCTTTATATAACTAATAAGGTTCTTGCCATATTTTTAAGATAATTGTGTCTTCTGGTTTTACTGCAAGATAAAATTTCAAAGTTTTTTTTTTTTTTTCTTTTAAAGGTACCTTCAGGATTCTAGTAAAATTCCAGAAACCCTGGACAGTGGTACAACTCAGAGCCTATTGACTAAGGCAGTTGAAAATTGTTTTGTTGGACAAAGCTTTGTTTTTGGTGTGACGGTAATGGAAAACAGCTTTCTTTTGAATATCCACTTAAGATTTCCATTATAGTAAAATGACTGCAGTTTTCTAAATTGTTTTTAGCAGTTACATAAATTTGAGGGCCTGTAAAGAGGCACTTGAAACTTTAGAAATTGCCTATATGTGATATAGCTACATATCTTATCTGACAGCTCCCTATTTCAAGTCAGAACTGCCTAATTCATACGGTCTCAAGGAGCTTTAAAAGAAGAAATTTATTTATAAATTCCAAAAATGTTAGATATTTGGTTTTCAAAGATTGCTTTTCTTTTACTGCAAATTTTGTGCAAATAGTGACAGTAGAGGGAGTTTTAACATGTACTGACTTTAATGGGGAAGTAGTTAACTGTATCATATGCACTAAAGAGACCACATGGAAAGTTTGATCACACTGAAAACAGTGTGTTAGTAAAGAGAACAGAGCACTAGTAAATGGACAGTCACAAGACTCCAGAGACAGGGAGACACCAAGAGTTAAAGAATTTTACTTTGTTAAAATATTACATGGTTTGGTTTTCATTTTTCTGTTCTTTCACAAATAGAATGGTAGTACCCATTTATTGAACAACTACTGTTTGCCAAATATGCCAAATATTGTACAATTTTGTTATTGATAAAAAATAATTTTTATTTCATGAATGAGAAAAATAAAACTTGAAAAAGTTAAATAATTTACCCAGGAACCCAGCACTACTGCTAATTATTAAAATAAGGATTTGAGGACAGGTCTCTACTCTTAGGTTCATGCTCTTTAATGTAGTCTGTTCTTTGGGTAATACTAAAAGAACTGAGATTAATAGATGTAGCTGTATCTCCTATAACCTTTTAATTCCTGTTTCCTCTTTGAGATAAAAGAAAATTATTTTGTTCTGATGTAAATTTGTTTACTTCTTTCATAGAATTTTGGAAACATATGTAGGCATGATTCAAATTCCAATAACTTCTTGCAACAGTGCTGTGGGCACAGAGGAGAAGTCAGAGCACTCGTAGCTTCTCAGATTATTCTGCCTGACCCACATGTTGCAGGCTTCACTGTCATTGACTACTTCCATTGGCTTCTGCACCCTTCCACTGACAAGAAACCTCACTGTGGCTCACAAGAACTTAGTAGCCACTCTCTTACTTTGAACTTCTCAAACAGTGATCTTAGCAATGCACATGACTCTGAAAACAATTCTTATTTTCTGGAGTCTCATGCTAGAAATAATTTTTTACGATTCTGGCAGCCGTCACTTGAACTAACTTTCACTGATTCACGAGTAACAGATAATGATGAATTTTCAGCTTCAGAACAAAGCATGACCAGTGATACTCCTCACCAAAATGGACAGTACATCTCCTTTGCAGAGACTACTGGTCCCAAGAGCTCCCATGATCCCATTCAGAGCCTTATTTCACATATAGACAAAGAGAATGCAACAGAAAAGTTGGGTGAAGAATTTGGCTTACAAGCTAATCATCTGAGTGTAATTTGCAGCAGTCATCATGAAACTAGACTTTCTAACTCTGATTTAATCCCTTCAAAAATTCAAAAACCCTTCGAGGATGATAATACACATTCCTACAGTACAGAAATTAAAAACAGGTATTCTCAGTACGAGCTCCCATGTTACCAGCCTCATGGAATAGACGCCACCCCCATCCTTCAAGAGAGAGCTGCATGTTCACCCTCATCACTCAGACCTGAAGAGACAGCTAGAGCTTCCCAGGACTGTGACTCCTTGATTTGGGATGATCTGCCACTCTCTGAAAGCCTGAACAAGTTTCTGGCAGTTGTTGAAAGTGAGATTGCTATAACTGAGACAGATGTCAAGAATAGGAAATATGGTAAAGACATTGATAAATTCCATGCAGACCACAGCAGGTTGTCTATGACTCCCTGGAGAATTACTGGAGCCTCGACTACACCACTGGTGGTCCTAAAATCATCACAAGCAAAGATCAAAGAAAACTCTAGCAATTATGAGTCAAATTCACCATTCATTCAAAAAGAATCTAAACCAGACAACACAGCAGAGGCTATGTCCAGTGGCAGTAATAAAAGTGTTATCTCGGAAAATCTTCTGCCAAACACTTACCTGTCAGCTCTGTTTATATCTTCAGAAGATACGGAAACATCGTTTAAGAAGAATAGCAAGATCCTACCACACAAGAATGAAATTTCATTCAGGCCCAGGTTGTCAGCAAGTGACTATTCTTACCTCAGTAACAAATATATGTTTGGATATAAAGAAAAGTCACTTTCAGAAATGAAAGAAAAGTTGACAACCTTGTCTTCCAAAAAGTACAATGATGTTTCTGATCTTTGCAAATTAGAAAATAAGCAAAGGACCCAAGATGGAAGTTTCACAATTTGCAGAAAACTTACATATCCTTTAGAGGTTCTTTCTAGTAGTCCAAGGAGAAGTACAAATACATTGAAAGAAATGCCTTATGGATGGATCAATAATAATTTAACACAAAGTTATTCTGCTGGTCATGATGGTAGCTACAATGTTTCTGCTGATCTTTTTGATGATATTGGTAAAGATGAAGACATTGGAACAGAAATCAAAAAATCGCAGGATCTTTTGTTACCATGGGAATCTTCTTGGGCAGAAAATCATCCTATAACTAAAAACTATAGCCAGCCTTCACAAAGATTATCCTTGCAAAGCAAATCAGCCTCAAGGTGTCCAAGAACAAGTTCTCAGTCAGATTCAGAATGTGATCTTGAAGAAAGCCAATACTTTGTCCCATGTTCACAGTCAACTCCAGTTGCAGGCTTCCACCAAAGAAGAATTCATGGCCTAAGAGGAGCTTTTAAAAAACTCCCTTCCTTTTTTTCAAATCTCGATACAAACTACAAAAAAACAAAAATTTCTCCTGAAAATAGCAAGCAACATGCTACCCCAACCTGCCAAAATGTGAAAACACCCAGCCAGAAACCCACAAGTCCACTTATAACTAATGTTACACAACCAGAGATTTCCAACTACAGTCCAACTGCTGAGTGTCTTGAAAACGATGTGGATGAATGGGTCCCTCCTACCACCCAAAAAGTTTTTTTTTCAGATATGCTTGGATTCAGAGTCACGTGTTTAAGGAAATGCCTTGCTGCTCATCATTCTCCTGACCAAAAAGAGTTACCAAGAAAGAGACTGAAAAGCTGACATGCTTAAGAAGGAATTACAGGATGTGTTTACAGCAACAATTGCAAAAACGAAGAACTCCTAAAGCATAACTGTAAATAATCAGACTGAAAATAGGAAGAGTCCATTTTTGGACTGAATCTCTTTCAGAAGTCTATGTTGCCTTCCGTTTTCAGAATACTCCCACCCTCAGTATCTGAAACTAAAAGTGTGGTAACCAGAATTGTTTATAAATTAAGTCATATGAATCAATTCCTGAAATTTTAAACAAAAGCAAAACTTTTTGTCTCTACTGACACAGAAAAACATTAATAATTAGAGAAGGGACTATACTGGGTATTCTTGGTTCTTTAAAATATAAAGCCACTGTTTTCTCCAGAGGGGTATGATTTAGGTTTCTGAGCACTTTATCTTATGTTGGCCATAGTAATATGTTGATTTGTGTTTTTTTTTTAAGTATTGTAAAATCACATGTCCCTTCAGAAATAAAGCATTTATAAATCAAGACTTTTTTTTTTTTTTTTGGTATTTTTTGAGGCAGGGTCTCCCTTTAGTCCCAGCTGGCCTGGAGCTCACTCTGTAGACCAGGCTGGCCTTGAACTCACAGAGATCTTCCTGCCTCTGCCTCCCCAGTGCAAAGGCGTTCGTCACCAGGCCCAGCCAAGACATCTTTCTTAATTGTTCAACTAAACTCCTACGTATTATGCCTAATACTGGGCTGAGGTTATAACACAAGACCCAAAAAGTCACTAATCTCAAAACATTTTAGTATATTAGATAAGAAAGACATAAACAATTTCAATACAGTGCAGAAAGTACAGTGTGGTACAGGTGTATTTATTTTATTTTATTTTTTGAAAGAGACTAATTGCTCTGGACTTTCTTATTTTTTATTTTATTTTATCTTTTTATGTGTATGAATGTACTGTCTGCATGTAGGTAGGTGCACCCGTGTCTTGCAATGCTGTGGAGGTCAGAAGAGGGTGTCAGATTCCCCTGGAACTGAGTTAAAGACAGTTCTCAGCCGCCATGTGGGTGCTGGGGATCGAACCCGGGTCCTCTACAAGAGCAGTTGGCACTTTTAACCTCTAGGCCATCTCTCCAACCCCAGGTGTGTATTTATTTTATATGAAGATTCATCTTAACTGAATGTTTGATATGGTAGGAAATAGACCATCTTCAACATTCTTCACAGTGGTTTTGTTGTTGTTGTTGTTGTTGTTGTTGTTTATTAAAATTGTTAATGTTGTTGGGCGTGGTTAATCCCAGTGCTCAGGAGGCAGGGGTAGGTAGATCTCTGTGAGTTCAAGGTCAGCCTGATCTATAGAGAGAGTTCCAGGCCAGCTAGCACTATAGGGAGACCTGGTCTAAAAAAGACCCCTCCCCCCAAAAAATGTTAATGGTAAGAATACTGCTTTGCATTAATACACAGTATGAATGATATGTATTTCTAGGACCACTTGAGAGATAAGTAAAAATTCTATCCTAATCCCAAGCTACAATTCATTTAGCAATCATTTATGAAACTCATGTAGCTAGAGAGATTCCTCAGCAGTTAAAAGCACTTGGTAAGAAATCATGAAGATTGAAGTTCAGATCCCAGCTCCAAGAAATCTGACACCTTCTTTTGGCCTTTGTTGACCACAGGTCTGTGTACTTGCATACAAATACAACACACACAAATCTTTAAAAAACAGAAACTTAAAAAAAAAAAAGAAAAAATAGAAACTAAAGTTAGCAATTTAAACAGCAATTTTTTTCACATCAATTTTCCAGCTCAAATATTCTTAGTAACTTACCAGGATCTAATTTGATATTTTCACATTGAAGAATAATGGTAGGAAGAAAGTCTTTTATTTCTCTAAACCATGTTTCTATAAGAACAAAGAATTATGTGCACTAAAAAGTGCAGTTTATAGCATATAATTTTTTTCACATCAATTTTCCAGCTCAAATATTCTTAGTAACTTACCAGGATCTAATTTGATATTTTCACATTGAAGAATGATGGTAGGAAGAAAGTCTTTGATTTCTCTAAACCATGTTTCTATAAGAACAAAGAATTATGTGCACTAAAAAGTGCAGTTTATAGCATATAATAGTCTTTTAATTAACATTTGTTTTTCTTGCATGTCATAATAGCATGCAAGTGCATGTTATATATTCAAAACCAAGGCTGCAGCAAAGTGACACAGTGAAACATGGGCATGTGCTGCCAAAAACATCTTGGATTTATTATCCATTTTATTTTTAATTAATTTTTGATCATGTGAGTTCAGAAACCTTTCACTATTGCCAAATTTCTTGTAATTCCAACATTCATATACACAATCCCATATGGGATCACAGCCCACAGTTTTAGAAGCTGGTTCTATGTGCTCCAGTGGGTGGCCCCACACCCAAGAGTTTATGGACAACACAAATTGGAGTGATACGTTACTAAATTTTTTTTAAGGTCACAAAATGGAGAAGTGGTTAGGCAGTTGGAGGGGGATCTAGAAGGAGTTAGAGGGGGGAGTGGGGGAGGTGGATATGATCAAAATACACTGTAGGAAATCCTCAAGGGGCTGGAGAGATGGCCTAGCGGTTAAGAGCGCTGACCGCTCTTACAGAGGACCCGGGTTCGATCCCCAGCACCCACATGGCAGCCGAGAACCGTCTGAAACTCCAATTCCAGGAGAACTCCAGTTCCAGGGGAATCCGACACCCTCTTCTGACCTCTGTGGCATTGCACGACATGGGTGCACAAACCTGCATGCAGACAGTACATTCATACACATACAGAAATAAATAAAAATTAAAAAAAAAAAAAAGGAAATCCTCAAAGAATTAAAAGTGTTTTTAGAGAAAAGAAGCTAGGTCTATGTGTGATCAGATCATCAGAACCTTGTATGTTCTTTGACAGAGCAGTTTGGATTATTGAGAGCCAAAATGAACTGTTTCCAGTTGCTGAGTCAGCACTTCAGCTGCACCTATGAAATCTCTTACTCTCTGCTTACCTTCCTTTGCCATTCCCTGCTGCAACTGTTCACCTCTTCACTCTTTTCATGCCACCAATGCATTGCTACTCCCTTCACTTCATGGAAATACTGAGCTCGCCCTCTGCTTCTCACATTCACATCTTCTCAGTTGGTTTGCCTCATGTTAGAAAATTATGTACACTATTTTATCTTTGGGCTTCCACTTTGGGCTGCCATTCTTCTTTGGGTCTTGTACCAAATAGTCCCTCCTGTGTTTTTACCTTATTTTACTAGGTCTCTTCCCCTTCTCCAACTCTTTAAAGAAGAGCTGCTTTCTATATAATCGCAGTATAATCTTTACACTAAAAAATATAAATTCCCCAGTATTTTCTAATATTCTATATTCAAATTTTCCTACATAGATCCAAATTATTATGAAATGAGAATTTCATCAGGATTCATCATTGCTGTTTGGTTGTCTCTTTACAGTACCTTAGCTTTTATTTTCCATAACATTGTCTTTATGGAAAAAAAAAAAGATGAACACACTAGATTAGCAGTTTGGTTCTTCAAATTATTCCTCTGTCCCCAGTATTTCTTGTAAATCAGATCTAAAGACCTAATTAGATTCAGATTTGGCACAGAAATATTTCATGATTTAGGTTGTCTACTTAGAGTTGGTCATAGGAGAGCAGTATCAAGTTGCACCACTATATGCTAGTAATAAGGTTAACTTGCTTGGTTAAAATATTCACAGGACTGGAGAGATGGCTCAGCAGTTGGGAGCAGGTTCTGCCCTTGCAAAGGACCTGAATTCAGTTCCCAGAACCTTCATGGGGTATCTCACCACCACCTGTAACTCACACCAGAAGACCCAGTGCCCTCTTCTGGTTTCTGTAGGTACCTGCATCCATGTTCACATACACACTGTGTGTGTGTGTGTGTGTGTGTGTGTGTGTGTGTGTGTGTGTAAGTAAACATGCACATAGTTAAAATGATAAAGGAATTTGATTCACCAAGACCCCCCAGATGGTAAAGCTTTGCTGAGCACATGGGACATGCATGACCTTTGCAAGGTAGAAGAAGCCATGAAACAAGATGGGCAGGTAAACCATGTAAAATAATAAAAGCAGATGAAGGAAGTGCAGTACTATCATAAGGGTCTAACTAGAATACTCAAAAGCAAATTTGGCTGGACGTGGTGACACATTCCTTTAATCCCAGCACTCAGAAGGCAGAGGCAGTCAGAGCTATGAGATTGGTTGCCTGGGACAGTCTACGTAGCAAATTCCAGACCAGCTGGGCCAACATAATAAGACCCTGTCTAAACCAACAAAAAGCAAATTTGATGTTTTCCTGATAAGATAAAGGACTAGGCAGTGCATCTGTGGGAGCCAAAGAAGGAGAATAAAAATCAAATCTGTTTCAAAAGAAAAAGGAAAAGCTCTGAAATCCATGGAAGAAGCAAAAGGATACTGGAAAAGAGCAGAAACAGCCAAATCACCATGCAGAGCAGCAGGCCGAACACAGCTGAGCGGGTCCCTGGGTAGGGGAGGAGACCAGAAGCTGCCAAGAAAGTAAGCCATGTGAAAGTCTCTCCTGTCTTCCTCGGGGCAAGTCCATAGATGTCATAAGCTTCAATGCCAGTTACAGATGTGAGTAAAGCAATAATTCCTCTGGCAGATAGGTCAGCAGAGGAGGTCCATTTTGTCATGCTATATGACTCAGAACAGCATCTAAACATCAATTTGAAAAGCTATTGTTTAAATATGTACCTCTCCTGGGGCCTGAGGTCAGGGAACATTTGCAGATCAGGGAGCCTCAATTTGAAAAGCTATTGTTTAAATATGTACCTGTCCTGGGGCCTGAGGTCAGGGAACATTTGCAGATCAGGGAGCCTCAATTTGGCCTCCCACAGTCCATGCATAAAGGAAAACCCAGAGGGCAGTTGTAGACAGGAGTAGGGCTAAACTCTTGACAGGCCAAAGACAAGAAGCTAGTTCAGGTTGGTAGGAGCCTAGTCCTGTCCTTGGTACCTGAGAACAGATCTCACCAACTGGAAATTACTATGAAATTTATAATTCTGTATCAAATTCTGGTACCATTTAGCCTGTCATTAATTGCTATAGAGACTAAGAACTGAAGTTCCAAAGGTATATATAATTTAATTTTTTAATGGCTGAAGAGAATTACATATGTGTAAGTTAAAAATCAAAATGTGCCAGGTGTGGTGGCACATGCCTTTAATCCCAGCACTTGGGATGCAGTGGCAGGTAGATCTCTGTGAGTTCAAGGCCAGCCTGGTCTACATGGTGAGCTCCAGCCCACCTGGGACTAACGGGAGACCCTGTTTTAAAAAGACAAAACAAAGCACCAGGAACTTTGTACATTCTGTTACTTCCACCTGTGACACTTTTCACCAAGATTTCTATACTGCTCTTTCTCCTCATTTCTTTAAAGGCTGTTTTCAAATGGCATGTTATTATTGAGGCCTTCCCTGACCACTCTACATAAAACAACACTGTATCATCACTACCCTTTCTTCCTTACCCTCACTTATTGTCTCTGAAGCAACTGTAACATTTGGGATATTATACATCCTTTTCTACCCCTTCTATAGGATTCAAAACCTAGGAGAGACTTTAAATTTTGGATCTTGCTCAGTTCCAGTGACTAAAACATGACTTGGCATGTAATACGTGGTAGATGAAGAAAAGCAATGACTTTTCATTTTATACATTTGCCTAAAGCCTTTGTCCAGAATGCTTTATAAATATCTCTTTTCTCAAAACTGTGCACTTCCTACTCCAGCAATTGGTTTACGTGGTTAGAAAGAACTTTATTTTATTTTTTTAGTTTTTTAGTTTTTTTTGTCTTTTCGAGACAGGGTCTCCCTGTAGCCCCAGCTGTCCTGGAATTCACTCTGTAGACCAGGCTGGCCTTGAATTCACAAAGATCCGCCTGCCTCTACCTCCCAAGTGCTAGGATTAAAGGCGTGCGCCACCACGCCCGGCAGAAAGAACTTTAAATGAACATCAGTAGTAAACTGTAGTTATTAGACCTCATATAGATCAAATTAAAGGAATACTATACTTATTTTTGCCTAGGTAAGAAAATATTACTATTCTCTGAAAGCCTGAATAAACTCCAGGTATGAAAATTTAGATAGAATGTTATATTATTAACATGGTTTTTTGTTTGGTTGGGTGTTTGTGTTTATTTGTTTGCTTGTTTGTTTGTTTGTCTTTTTGAGACAAGGTCTCCCTTTAATCCCAGCTGGCCTGGAGCTCAGAGAGATCCTCCTGTCTCTGCCTCCCAGTGCTAGGATTAAAGGCGTGTGCCACCACACCTGGTTTAACATGGTTTCTTAAAGTAACAAAAAATAAAATTGCAGTTCCTAAAATTTGCTACAGTCTTGAAATATGCAGATATGTGCACCTGGTCAGAAGTGCACTCATGACTCATGTAAATACAGATCTAAGTTTCCTGTCTCTAGTGGATCCTTGGCAGCTTTCTTCGTTCTGTACATTGAGTGTTTTTATTATTATGTGATACAGGGAGTTTCCTTTCCAGTCCTGTCTATTTTGTGTTCTGTATGCTTCTTGCACCTTTGATAGGCACCTCTTTCCTTAGATTTGTCTTCTACAATTTTCTTGAAAAGATTTTATGTGCCTTTGACCTGGGTTTCTTCTTCTTTTCTACCTATAATTTGTAACCTGGGTGTTTTAAAGTGTTATGAAGGTCCTGCATGTTCTGTTCCTGGAGGTTTTTTTTTAGATTTAACATTTTCTTTGATTGGGTAATCCAGTTCCTCTACCTTGTCTTCAAGCCTTCGTAGTCTCTCTTCTACTTGATATATTGATGAGACTTTTCACTCAGTATTTTATTGGAGTGACTGCATTTCTGGTTTCATTGTATTTGTTTGACTTTTCTTCAGAAATTCTATTTATTAAATTCTCTTTTCATATCTTGAATTATTTTATTTCACTCTATTGTGTTTTCTCAGTCTTCATTCTAGAATTTATGCATATTAAGTTCCTTGAACACATTTATAATTGTTATTTTCGAATCAGTGTCTTGCAAGCATCAACTAAGTTATTTTTCTCAGGAGCATTATGATGGGGGTGCTAATTTCTGGAGGAAACATATTTTGGTTATTTATGTTGCAGGTGTTTTTTGATGGGGCCTAGACATCTGAAGTTACGTCAGTAATGTTTCTTGACATGGGTATTTGCTCTCACCTTTTCTGAGTGGATGTTTGGATCTTTGTTAGCTGTTGCTTCAGCTTGTGGGGGTTGTGAACCAGCTGGATGTTGCTTAGGGTTGTCTTGGGACAACTCTGTTGATATACAGTGGGGTGTCAGAAATATTCCCAGCACAGTTAGGGGTAGTTCCACTTCTGAGTTCGAGAGCAGATCTGTAGGTTAGAAGATTCTCTCTGCTGATCTTCAAAAGTCTATGGAGTGTTCACTGCGTTGTAGAAGTGGTTCTTGAATGGTAGGAGCTGGTATAAGCCAGTGCTCCCTGGAAGTCACAGATAGGATGGTGTGCTGGATAGCTTTACTGTCAACTTGACACACCTGGGTTGAGGGAGCCTCAATTGGGGAATTGGCTCCATTGGATTGGCCTGTGGCCATATCTGTGGAGTATTGTCTTGATGGTCGAGCAGTGTGGGAGGGCCCAGCCCACAATGAGTGGTGCCACCCTGGGCAGGTGGTTGTGTACCGTATAAGAAGGCGGGCTGGGCATGAGCCAGAGGAGCAAGCCAGTGAACAGCATTCCTCCATGGCCTGTGCTTCAGCTCCTACCTCCAGATTCCTGCCCTGAGTTCCTGCCTTGGCCTCCTGAGTGATGAACTGTACTGAATAAACCCTTTCCTCCCAGGTTGGTGTCAGAGTGTTTTGTCACAGCAATGGAAGACAAACTAGAACAGATGGCATACCAACCTTGGGTGGATGTGGGTTGGATGGAGGCTAAGCTGGGGATTCTTACTTGGGGTCCAGGTTACAGGATGTCACATGGTCACCAGGCAGCACAGTGGATAGAGTGTTTTGGTTTTTTTTTTGGGGGGGGGGCAGTTCTCAAGAGTGCCTACCTGGGGTTGGGATTGCAGGCCACCTCACAGTCCCTGGGCAACATGGTGGGTAGCAGGCTCACTCTGAGTATGCCTAACTGAGGTTGGGGTCACAAGACCCCACATGGTCCCAGGGATGCATGGTGGGTTGAATGATTGGCAGATGGGGTGACAGGTTCAGGGAATGCCTACCTGGGGTTGTTGGAGTCATGAGTACTGGAGTGGCACAGCAACCGGGTGGAGTTTTAGTATGTTGTGTTTCCATTTTCATCCATAAACATAATTTGTAAGGCTAGTTGGGTAGATGAATTTCCTCAGGTTTTCCTTGCTGGTTATGATTCACTTTAGTTGGCTGTTATTTTCTTTTTAGACTTATAACATCATTCTGTTCACTCTGTTAGGGTTTCTGCTGAGAAATCTGCCCTAATGGGTTGCCCCCTTGGTGTTGACTTAGCACTTTTGTAGATTTTGTAGATTTTAAAATACATATGTATTTTTAATAAGTTTCATTATAATGTGCTGTGGAAAATATCTTTTTTGGAGTTATATGTCCCCTGTATTTGTGTATCCATATCAGTCTCAAGAATAGGGAATTTTCGGGCTGGAGAAATGGCCTAGTGGTTAAGAGTGCCAACCACTCTTGCAGAGGACCTGGGTTCGATCCCCAGCACCCACATGGCGGCTGAGAACTGTCTTTAACTCCAGTTCCGGGGGAATCCAACACCCTCTTCTGACCTCCACGGCATTGCACAACACAAGTGCATAGACCTACGTGCAGATGGTACATTCATACACATATAAAAATTTAAAAAATAAAAGGTATATATTATAAAAAAAGAATAGGGAATTTTGTATTATTTCATTTAATAGGGTTATTTATTTTGAGACAAGTTTTGTTATGTAGCACATCAAACTCATGATCCTCCATAAGTGTGCACCACCATCCCCAGCATCATGAATAGGTTTCCTATGTGTTTGATTTGATGAATGGTCCTTTTGTTCTTTGATTCTACTATTTTTATTAGTTTTTCAAGTTAGTTTGCAAACCTTTGGGTTTTCAAATGGCATTTTTAACTATACTTTGTTCTCATCAGCATTCCTTTGTTGCTTTTTTTTTTTTGTCAGTGGTGGTATTTGAAAACCTCTGTCTTCAATTACATCCTCTCATTCGTGAGATTTTCAATTACGTTTTTTGTTTGACCTTTCTTTGTGGTCTCCGGTTCCAAGGTGTCTTTTTGACCCTTTTTCAGACCTCATCCATATCCAGCATGTATTTCTAATTATGCCTAACAATTTATCTGTATTCTTTTGGGTCTCATTTTTAAGTCATTCTCTTGAAATTTTTTTGTCAGACTTTCTTCAATTTCAGTTTCTTTGGAATTTATTACTAGAGAATTGTAATTTTAAATGTGTTATATTACCTTGGGTTTGTTTATTTATTTTGTCTTTTTGAGACAGGGTCTCCCTTTAATCCCAGCTGGCCTGGAGCTCGCTATGTAGACCAAGCTGGCCTTGAACTCACAGCGATCCGCCTGCCTCTGCCTCCCAAGTGCTAGGATTAAAGGCCTGCGCCACCACGCCCAGCCTTGGTTGGTTTTTTGTTTTTTATTTTTAATGTTTCTTGGGTTTCTGCATTTAGATTTGTATATCTCATAGCTATTTCCACCATGTTTATGGGTATGACCTTAGTAACCAGCATTCTCCTGAGAATGTGTCTTGGGACATGGGTTTGTTATAGATGTATAAGTTTGTTATGAGTCAGAAAGACTGTCTCTGTGGTACACACAAGCACAAAACACACTAACAGTTCAGACAGAATGGTGTGGGATGCATTCCCAAAATGGAAGTGGTCACCCATATCCCCTCGTGGTGGCTTCCTCTGGCATTGTTGAGTTTGGCTCTGTTACTGGTAAGAGTCTCTGGCAGTGGCTGCACCAGTAGTAGAGGCCTGAAACACTTGGGTGCTCATGCCCAGTCTTGACTGCATCTTCATAGAGGGTATGGGGCTGGCTAGGTGTAGGGACCATGAAGCAGCAGGAATTGTAGTGCTCTTATCTGCTGCTACTGTGGGGTTGCAGGAGCAGTACCTTGTCTCTGCCCCAGCCAAGTAATAAGCTAATGGCTAGGGCTTTCTCCTCAACACTCTCAACTGAAAGGTCTGTACATGTAAGCAGTGAGCCACAACCACTGTTGGGCAGTTTCTCTCTGGACTTCCTCAGACCCTGAGACCTAGGACAGGATGGCAACTTAGGGCTCGGACATTATTCTCAGCTACCCAGCATGCCCTTGTGGGTGAGGCATCAGTAGAGTCACAGACTTCTTTCCAATCGTCATTAGTGACAGGAGCCCATGTCTAGCACTGAAAGAAGTGAGTGGAACCACATAGTTGAGTGGCTCAGGCGTGAATCTATACACAATTTTCCATTGCTCCTGGTCTCAGAGCAAGTGTGTTGGCCTTTGTGCATATAGGTGAGTGTGCGTCATTGCGTATGGCATCATGTTGAGAGCAAATAGGGGAATATTTTCTTTTGGCAATATAAGCAACCAGAGAGGACCTCTAGTCTTGATCGTTTCCTTCCCCCTTTATATTGCAGCAGCCACCCTTACAGTTCAAGGTATTCGGTGGATTTCAGTCATAGTCACTCTATTGGGCCATGTTTGGTTTTCAAGGATAACTGCCTGCTGAGCTAATGCACTGGAATATCTGATATCTAAGAAATTGGATATGAAGGGGTTTCTGATACTCAGAGCAGAGTAATCCATAATCCGACAATAGGTCCCTCTTTAAGATGGCTTCTGATTGCAGCTCGTGGTAGGCTTGCTGGGGGATATGAAATCCTTTTCCAAAGCAGATTTCAGGCTTATCTAGTTAGAGAAGCCTTGAGGGTTGCAGAACTTTCCAGTGGTCAGTGTCACTGGCAGCCAGGTTGGCAGTTCATTAGAACTATCTTTTTTGCCCTTAACTCTGTAGAGGGGAGACTGATGAGACCAAAGGTGCCAGGATATCTTTCTCCTAAAATGGTATTGTCCCAGGACTCTGAATCTTACAAGGTTCCAGCTTTGATTTTTCTTTGTGGAGGAGCAGGTAACTGTTGGGTTCTCCCATCTAGCCATCTACCTCAATCCAAGACATTCATCTATCCAGTGAATGTTACAAGGCAGAAGGCAAGAGACAAATATTTGGGCTACAGAGGAAGAGATGGCCTAGCGGTTAAGAGCGCCGACCGCTCTTACAGAGGACCCAGGTTCGATCCCCAGCACCCACATGGCGGCTGAGAACCGTCCGAAGCTCCAATTCCAGGAGAACTCCAGTTCCAGGGGAATCCGAGACCCTCTTCTGACCTCCGCGGCGTTGCAGACATGGGTGCACAGACTTGCATGCAGACAGTACATTCATACACATACAGAAATAAATAAAATTAAAAAAAAAAAAAAAAGAAAA
>VZQC01008412.1:3184856-3239472 GCA_009823505.1 Rhizomys pruinosus | reverse complement strand
GGGAGGGGAGGGGAGGGGAGGGGAGAGGAGGGGAGGGGAGGCGAGGCGAGGGGAAGGAAGGAAGGAAGGAAGGAAGGAAGGAAGGAAGGAAGGAAGGAAGGAAGGAAGGAAGGAAGGAAGGAAGGAAGGAAGGAAGGAAAGGAAGGAAGGAAGGAAGGAAGGAAAGAAGGAAGGAAAAAAAGAAAAGACAAGATGCACATCTTTGACTCTTGCTGCAGAAGGGGCAGGGAAACTTTAAAAGGTAGATTCCTGTTTGACTTATGCTGCATGCTCAATAAACAGATGAGTGAATGCCTTACTAGTGATGACTGCTCTCTAATTGTGCAGGGTAATATTTTAAAATTTTAAATGGGGGCTGGAGAGATGGCCTAGTGGTTAAGAGCGCCGACTGCTCTTGCAGAGGACCCGGGTTCGATCCCCAGCACCCACGTGGTGGCTGAGAACTGTCTTTATCTCCAGTTCCAGGGGAATCAAGACACCCTCTTCCTGCAGCATTGCACAACACGGCTGCACAAACCTACATGAAGACAATACACTCATACATAAAAAAAATTTTTTAATTAAAAATTAAAATGATATCTCTACAGAATATAGAACTATGTAATACATTTAGCTAGAAGAAAACTTAAAAGAGATGCCCATACTTGGAGAATGGAAAAATTTAGGCTTGGAAACAAAAGTGATTACCCTGTTACATTGATACAGGTCTACAATTTATACTCCTGATTACCAGTGTAATGCTCCCTGTAATGCATCATAGGAGGAAGCATCTTTCTCGCCACTATCAATAATTAACATGTATAATTTTTTATCTGAGTATAACAGAGTGATCCCATTTATTGTTATAACCTAAAGAAGCCTTAAAGGTCATCTACTTTAGTCTGTTTGTTTGTGCCTTTTTGAGACAGGGTCTCCCTGTAGTCCCAGCTGTCCTGGAGCTCACTATGTAGACCAGGCTGGCCTTGAACTCACAGAAATCCACCTGCCTCTGCCTTCCAAGTGCTGGGATTCAAGGCATGCACCACCATGCCTGGCAACTTTAGTCTTTTATTTCAAAGAGCAGAAAAACAAGCAAAATGTTAAATGACTTGTCAAGGTTTGCCAGTTACATAATCACCACTGAAACTTGAGTAGCTAGATCCCCATGTGTAGGACACATTCCATCTTATACTGAAGGCATCTGTATACCAAAAGCTGATTTGTTTTCAACATATTGATATGGCATATGACTCTCCAATTGGGGGTATCAGGAAATGTTTATTTATGTACAAGTAAATAGGAAAACAATTTCCATTCAGCTCTTTTTAAAAAATGTTACAAATAAAAAGATTTTGTTAAATACATTCATTCTTTGCACACAAAATACATTCTTTTCATTTTTACTCTCAATATGAATAACTTCTTAATAATAAAAACTTAAATTACAACAGATAGTCAGGTGTTTTGGCAATTTGATGATCTTTTTCTTAAGAAGGAATATCCAAATGTTGAAATAGTTATTTAAGTCATAACTTTAAAATGTTCCTTCATTGATTTAATGATCCACAAGATTTAATGAGTGCCCCTCTCCAACATCATTGTAGCTGTCCTTTAAAGGAATGTGGAACATTTTGAAATTCTCAGTGATAAGAAAATAATGTCTACTAAAAACTGAAGCAGCCCTCATAAAGGTGATTGCTACATAGAAATGACAGCCTCAGAGAAAGATTCTTATGGATATACTGGACAGCTATCCATTATTCAGGAGTCTAATTGACCAATTTAACTAAGGTCATAAGTTTCTTTTAAGAAGTTCTATTTTAATAAATACAAGTTTCTTGATGTGTTAGTCTAATTGTTTTTGAGATGTTAAACTTAGAACCACATACAAAAATTACATAAATGTTCATAGCAGCATTACTTATAAATAGCCAGACAGTGGAACCCAAATGTCTAAAAGCTGATGAACACATAAATAAAATTATATATATATATATATATAATGGACTATTAGCCATGGAAAGAACATATTGACTCATGCTATAACACAAACGAGCTTTGAAAACCTTGATATAAGCCAGGCACAAAAGGCCACATGTTGTAGGATTGTATTTACATGAAAAGCAAATCCGTAGAGACAGATGAGTTGCTCTCAGATACAGAAGAGGTTTGCCTGCTAATGGATACAGGCCCCCTTTGGGGAATGATAGTCATGTTCTGAAGTTGGATAGCAGTGCCAATACAGTATAGTGAATGTACTACTAACATTGAACTTTAAAGATTGAGTTACATGTTTATGAATTATGTGTTTTTTAAAAGAGATACTATTTTATTTAAAAATACTTTGGGTTCCTCTTCCCTCTTTGTCCCCTTTTGAAATGTGGACTGAATGCTTCATAAATCGTATTTTACAGAATGTTATTAGCTAATTGCACTCATCAATGGCTTATATTTCTAATGACATATATATATATATATATATATATATAAAAACACCACATGGACACAAAATATACATTGTATTGTTAATATTGTCATACTGACATTTAAAATCAAGAACTATGCTTATATTGAAGTAATGATTAGGTTTTATATGATGTATATGGATTTTACTGTGATCCTATGCATAAAACCTGTAACCAAATATTAAGAATTGAGTTCCTAAAACTCAACTGATTAACCTGTTTGTTAAAACTGTATATGTAGGGCTGGAGAGATAGCCTAGCGGTTAAGAGCGCCGACCGCTCTTACAGAGGACCCGGGTTCGATCCCCAGCACCCACATGGCGGCTAAGAACCGTCTGAAACTCCAATTCCAGGAGAACTCCAGTTCCAGGGGAATCCGATACCCTCTTCTGACCTCCGCGGCGTTGCACGACACGGGTGCACAAACTTGCATGCAGACAGTACATTCATACACATACAGAAATAAATAAAATTAATAAAAAAAATTAAAAAAAAAAAAAAAAACTGTATATGTAAAACATCCATGTTTTAATGGAGAGATAGGAAAAGGGAGAAAATCAAGGATTTTCTAAGTCTTCATAAAGCAGCTTCTTTAAATATTTAGCTGCTGAGATCTCCATAATTATATATTCTGCATTTTATTTCATCCCTATACTAAAAGACATGCATTAATATGTGTGCATTAATATACACAGGGCACACCTTTTTCCCTGTTTCCTAAAACTCTTGTCTTAGTTTTTTATTAGTTGAAATTTTGAGCAGTTTTTTCTTTTCTGAAAACAGCTATTTTACTCATGCAATAGTTGAAGTAGCTTTATGTAGCTCATTAATATGCCATCAAAGGAGCTCTAGCCATCTGGTATGTCTAGAGGGACACTTCAATGAGTAGAAGTTAAGAGGCCAGCATTCCAATTATTTGAAATGTTCTATAACAAGGACATGAAAGTCCTAAGAAGCCCTAAAAGGATAAAGTAACTTTAAAGAATTCACTTAGTAAATCAACTGACATTCATTGTCAAGTAGTCTATAAGAAAGTTCCACTAGCAGTCTGTAATTGTTTACAGCAAGAGAATATGTATTCCTAATGATTACATTCCAGAAAGCAGTATGTTTAGCAGCAGTTTTTCAGAGGGCTTATCAAGTTTACTATTTTTTAATCCAGGCATAACTGTGTATTCTTAAACAAAAGCTGTGTGCCATTTGGCCAACTAGTAAATTATTCTAACTGAACAAATTCTTATCTTTTCTTACTTTGTACGTGAATGTTTGCTTCATTAGTACCCAATTTTTTGTTTTTTTTCAAAATGTAGCACACATATAGAAGGATGGTGGGAACCTTTTGGGGTACTGGTAATACATTCATCAAATAATGTCATATGTCAAATTAAATTCTAAAAGCAGATCACATAACTGGGATTCGTGATTCCATTTTTACCACAGATGGAAACAAGAGCCACACAACCAGAATTACTCTTCAAAAGCATACTTTGTTATACCCATTATCTATTATAAGTAAAAGGGAAAATGCATGGATGGATAATTGAGGAGCTAATCAACAGCATGATGATCTAAATCTGATACCAATAAGAAACTAAATTATAACACCTATCCTGATGTTCACCAAGGGAATAATGATTATCGCCTTAATATGCTTTTTATCACTTATCTTTCAAAAAATAGAAAGGCAATAATAAATGGCATTTGCGGCTCCTTAAAGATAACAATCAACCCACTTTCTTCCCATGGAGAATGAGATCAAGAAGAGGTTTTCATTGCACGGTGAGGTATTTCAGTTTTAAGATAAAAGTTTCCTGATAATAAGGAGTTTGCAACCCTGGAATTGTCTATTGAGATGGAGAATGTCTTCCCAGAAGTATGAAAGAACAGAACAATGATAAACTTCTAAATGCAAATCAAAAAAGTGAATTCCTGATAAGGATTCCTTTCAGAAATGGAATTCTCTACAAACTACCAAAAATCGTTTTAAATCTTAATTTGAAATGGAGTCTCTATGTTGCTCTAGCTCCCGCCTCAGCTTGTAGCTGGGACTAAAGGCACAAGCCACTGCTCCTGGTTCCAAAGTCTTTTCTTAATTAGGGAGGGAAAAGTAATATTTGAGTATTTATTTGCTGAGCAAGGTACATTCAATTTATCTCATCTAATGTTTAGAATATTGCTAAAAGTTTATCTCATAAATGAGAAAACTCATCTTCAAGCTTTACCTAAAGTCCCAGATAACTTGTGAATTGTAAGGGTTCACACAGCTAACCTAGTGTGCCCCATTTGTATGATTTCCTGTATCATTCTCTGAAGTGTCAATCACCATCCACCAAGAATTCCATCAAAATAAGGCCCAGCATCTGCAGTTCTGCTTTAAATCAATGGGAAAGTAAAAAGTTTAACTCTGACATCTCAAAGGGTCAAAGAACACCTGGCCTCTGTGTTCCAACTTCTTATCCAAAGGAGTCAGAAAGTCTCACTCAAATGCAAGTATGTTTCTCTTCATAGTCATTCAAGACCAGTGATTTCCATCTTTAAAGTCCACATTTTAACTAGCAAAAATTTGCTTATTTCATTTTCAACTTAAAGACCTATATTTTGTTACTTTGAACACAAATCAAATTGGCCTTCACCCTTTTAAACTAAGAGAGTCAAAAAAATCCACCAGATGTCATTTGAGACTTTCCTAAGATGGGTCTTGATGACTTTCCACCAGTGACCCTCCAGCCCTTTTCTGATGGGATGTTATTCTGTTGGGGGATCTCTAATGGAAGATCTGCCATGCTAAAATGTCTCTCCTGAAATCCTCAAGAGAAACTGTTATTCACTAAGCCAAATGAGATGAACAGTTTCCATGATTTCACATAACTATTGCCTAGATGATACCTTTTCGATTTTTTTCTTTTGCATTTTTGAGACAGGTTCTCCCTTTAGTCCCAGCTGGCCTGGAGCTCGCTATGTAGGCCAGGCTGGCCTTGAACTCACAGAGATCCGCCTGCCTCTGCCTCCCTAGTGCTGGGATTAAAGGCATGCGCCACTACGCCCGGCCTAAGATGGTTCTTAGCTGCCATGTGGTTGCTGGGAATCAGACCTGGGTCCTCTGCAAGAGCAGTCAGTGCTCTTAACCACTGAGCCATCTCTCCAGCCCCTTCCTTTTCAATTTTTTAACTCAAGAACCAGTTTGATCTCAACAGGACACTAATACATGGACTGATAAGGCATTTCTAGTTTAGGGCATAATGGCAGACCAGTTTCCTGGCCAAAGGACAGCAACTTTTCCCTGGAGGAGGATGGAATGCATTTTTTACAACAATACTTTTTTTTCTTTAATGTAATTAGCTGTTGGTCGATAGATGTCTAATTGACCATCAGAGAAGGTAAACAGGGTATGGTGCATTTCTTTAATCCCAGCACTCAAAAGGCAGAGGCAGGAGGATCTGAGTTAAAGGCTAGCCAGCCAGTGCTATAGAGTGAGACACTGTCTCAAAAAAAAAAAAAAAAAAGTACTTCAATTTAGAAATTTGAGTTAACAGATCACCTGGGCCAAATCTCAACTGATATTTGCCTCATCTCCATGTTGTCTTTGCACTGTTTATCTACCCTGTGCTTGACAGGCAGTTGGTTTTATGGGGTACCAGCATTTTAGAAATTCCCTCAGACATGGCCCAATCTGTGGTTCTATGGGCTCAATTCAGTAGGCTTCATTCTGCTTCTCTGAACTGTAGAGCAGTGTGCTATAATCTATTCATTGTATTCATGCCTCTCTTCCATACTAAGTTCCACAAAAATCCCTTCAAATATTCTTCACCTGTCTTAAATGTTAAATTCCTTTATGTAATTATGCCTCAATTTTTTTTTAATCTCAAGGATGGGCTCACCAAACCAGACATGGTGACTCAGGTGTCTAATTCTATTACTGGTGAGATTCAGGCAAGAGAATTCCCACGAGTTCAAGGCCAACCTAAGCAATGTCATGATTTCTAGGCCAGGCTTGGTCACAGGCTCTGTGATCCTGTCTCAAGAAAACAATACCAAAAGAAAAAAGGGAAAAAGCAATGACTCCCAGGAGTAATTTTAACATTAACACCATGGAATTTAGGAAGGAAACGAAGTACAATCTCCCTTTTTCTATATTAATGAGTGATCTGAGTGAATATCATTTTAAATCAATAAAGATATTACCAGTTTGTACAGTATAAGGAAAGGCACCTTTCCTCTCCACAGATAAACTCATGTCACAGGAAAAAACAAAACAAAACAAAACAAAAAACCCAAAGACCTTCATTTAGCCCACATTAGTGTTTAACCATAACTGCTTATATGGAATACACTTTGAGAGAAAGATGCAAAATATACCTGTTAGGACCACAGTTGGGGAAAGAGAGTAAACAGCTAAAATAAAAATTATTAAAAAAAAAAATGGCAAGGCTAAGGGGGAAGTGATCCCTAAGTGAGATGCACAGCATTCTGCAGGACTAAGACAAGAAGCTATCTTTAAGGCCAATGGTATGAAAGATGAAAAGGGGGGAAGTACCTTTTCTGACTATAATAAGATGGCCTCATTCAATTCTTTTTAAAGATGTTTAATCTTTAAAATCATTTGCAGGCTGGGTGTGGTGGCACATGCCTTTAATCCTAGCACTTGAGAGGCAGAGGCAGGTGGATCTTTGTGAGTTCAAGGCCAGACTGGTCTACATATTGAGTTCCAGGACAGCCAGAGCTACAGGGAGACCCTGTCTCAAAAAGAACCAAAAAAAAAACATTTGCAACTGGTACTTTTTCAGAATGAGACTAAGTGATGCTTCTGAGACAGCTCAAAAGGTAGACAGGCAACTCATAACACTGAGTCACCAGCTCCTTCTGAGGTATACATTAATGAACAGGAGAAAAATAAAGAATCCAGCCTTTTCAATATGCTTCCTCCTCCCATCAAGTCTAATTGCTTTCCATAATACTAATCCAAACATCTTGTTTTGGTCAGTGGTTGCTTAGTAATTTTTTTTAATTTATTTCTGTATGTGTATCAATGTACTGTCTGCATGCAGTAATTTTGAAATTGGTTCTGTACATCAAAAGAAGCAATCAAGGAAGTGAAGAGAAATCCCACAGAGTGGGAGGAAACCTTCACTGCAGATACATCTGACAAAGCATTGATTTCCAGAATATATAAACTACTCAAAAAACAAAGAAAAAAGAAAACAAACGACCCGCTCAATAGATGGAGCAAAGAACTGAACAGAGACTTCACAAGCGAGGAATTAGAGATGTCTGAGAAACACCTCAAGAACTGCTCAACATCACTAATCATTAAGGAAATGCAAATCAAAACCACTTTAAGATATCATCTTACTCCAGTAAGACTGGCTAGGATCAAGAAAACAAATGATACCAAGTGCTGGAGAGGTTGTGGGGAAAGGGGAACACTCATCCACTGCTGGTGGGAATGTAAACTCGTACAGCCACTATGGAAAGCAGTGTGGAGAACCCTTGGAAGACTTGGAATGAACTTGCCACCCGACCCAGCCATACCACTCCTGGGCATGTACCCTCAAGACTTACGCCACCACAGAGATACATGCACGGCCATGTTTATTGCAGCTCTCTTCACAATAGCAAGGAGCTGGAACCAACCTACATGCCCCTCAACTGACGAGTGGATAGAGAAAATGTGGTACATCTACACAATGGAGTTCTATGCAGCAGTAAAGAAAGACGACATCACGAGCTTTGCAGGAAAATGGCTGGAGCTAGAGGACATCATGCTGAGTGAAGTAACACAGTCCCAGAAAAACAAACGACGAATGGTATCCCTCATCTGTGGATGCTAGTGCCAATTACCCAGTTGTAGGATTGAGAAGGTTAGTCCGGACAAACTGTCAGCCACATGAAAGGAAACAGCCAGAATTGACCAGAGTCCACGACAACAGCTCCAAGAGAGTGACTGTTTTGCTTCTCATCCACCTGTCCCCTTTTCTAAGCCTAGGGAACAATCTGTGGAAGAGGGGCATGGTAGAATGTAAGGGCTTCGATTGGGGTGAATGGTGAAACTAACAGCAATGTAGTCTGGACACTCATTTTGATCAACTTGTGAACATACACCCCCACCAACCCCCACTGGATGATGGGGCTGTGTGGGGGGGATTTGGGCACAACAGCCTGCAAATTGGTTTTACATGAAGGATGCTTGTACTCATGGATTATCACTTATAGCTAAAAATGAAAAAAAAAAAACTGAGAGAAAGATGCAGGACAGTTATGGCAGAATGCATGATCTGGGATGGGGTGGGGGTGTGGGGGAAGGGAAAGGGAAATATGCCTGAACTGAATTGGAAAATGATGTATGAAATGCACAAAGCATCAATAAAAAAAAATGTTAAAAAAAATAAATAAATGTTGCAGCATTAAAAAAAAAAAAATTGGAACTTGACATACTGTCAAGCTAATCCATCTAAGTTTCATTTCTAGTTATTGTCTTGCCACTTAAGGAGATAATGACATAAAATGACTAAAATATGGGGAAAGGAAAGCAAAAGAAAGCCAAGTCATGTACACAAAAGATAATTGGCTGTATATAATCAAAATTAAATATTAATGTAATTGAACAAATCTAAAAAGAACACAAAGGAATAACAGCCTTGCATAGGAAAAAGAAATCACAAAGTTCTTTGAGGGTACAGTCTATTCAAAATCATATAATCAATCAGCAAATAAATTTGAGAGAGATTTCCGGGCATGGTTGCACACGCCTTTAATCCCAGCACTCAGGAGGCAGAGGCAGGCGTATCTCACTGAGTTCAAGGCCAGCCTGGTCCACAGAGCAAGCTTCAGGCCAGCTGGAGCTAAAGGGAGACCCTGTCTCAAAAATACCAAAAAATATAATAATTTCAGAGCTCTCCCCAGCCTGACTCCATAAGATGAATGTGTTTTCATAGGAAATGGAAAAAAAAAATGCTGTGTATTTAATAATTCTATTAAAATAGGAAAAAAAGATCCTATCACAAATAAAGAAGAAAGGGATGGTCTTGTCAGGATAGGCCAAACTAAAATACATCCACCACTAAGTATTTTTATTTTAAAAAGGCTCGTCTAAAAAACAAGAATTATTAGGCAAAATAATGTTTAGGTCCTCCCACTGATTGAGATGACTTTATTTAGTTAGCATCCTTTCTCACTTTCTGCTTCAAGGAAGCAGTTATGGTTAAACACTAATGTATACCTTTTCTATTTTGGAAAAATTAACAAAAAAATATTTGGCATTGTTTATTCAACTGGTATCTATTGCACTTACAATATTGTCAGGGATTGTTCTCAAATTTGAAGTACATCACTGAACACATATCCAAAGGCCTAATCTGAAATTCATAGAACTATGGAAAAAAGAAATAAGGGTCCAGAGTCTCACATGCCCATGTTAATGGGCCAAGGATTGGTGACCTTGAACTACAGAAGGACCCAGAGACCCTGGGAGGAAGGGACCTGGAGCAGAGCTCTCTAAGCTACTTCTAAGGCTACTCAAGGGCAGGTGGAAGGGCTGTCAGCCCCAGAGAATAAGAATTCCATAACATAAATGTGGCCCGAGAAGCTGTTATTTTGGAGCTAAATTAGTCCAATCTAACAAAGCCCTTTAAGTTGACAAAGCAATGTTATTTTTAACACGCTGCTGTGAGACGAAGTTGAGTCATCATATGCTGAGGAGATAAGAATTTTGCCATAAAGAAAAGTAATCTAAATTTAGGGATATTACCTCACAATAGACAAAGATAAATTCTTCTCTAACTTTGATAATTTCTTTTCTGATGCTTTTAGTTGATGGCTTATTAGAGAAGATGGAAAGGTAGTAATTACTTTGGTTGTCATTAAAGTGTTTTTTTTTTTCTTGTAGAGACATATTTTAATGGAAAGACAAAACTTCTGAGAACTGTTTCTCTTTCCCGTAGAATCAAGTAAAACATAGTGAGGCCAATCACCTATAATACCAATTACTATTAACAGTATATTGATCCAAAAAACAAACAAACAAAAAAGTACATTGGTCATTCTGGAACCTGCTAGAGAAACACTAGAAATGTGTTATCAGTATCCTGCTGTACATGACTCATTGCTTTACAATTCAATAGCTTCCCCCAAAATGACATGTCAGCTCCAAGATGCCACCATCAACAACATGGAATTATTGTCATTTTCTCATTCAGTGAGTGACTCATGCTCAGTTATGCTATGCAGCAAGCTACAGAAACACCTGACAGCATCAACAGCATACAGGTTTAATTACTGTCCCAATTTGCATTTTTAAGAGTGAATAAATTAGAAAGAATCAAAGTATGGCACAGAAGAAATAGAAACTTGTTCAGCTGCACGTCTTCCAATTTGAATCCTGTTTTAAAGTTGGCTAAGTAAAGGTATTCGTATCTTCATTTGAATTGGAGATTTGCAATAACACATGCATACCAGGACAGGAGGGAGAGGGGAAAGGAGAGCTCTGAGAGAAGACTGGGGGGGGGGGTAGATCACAAGACACAAAAGAATGTATGGTCATGAGTCTAAGAGCAAAGACGACAGCTCAACCTGCTCTCTCGAGCAGGACTTTCCTAAGGCTTTTGAAGATACAAAAAAATGGTTTGTGAGACTTTCATCTGTTGCTATTCTCACTTATACTAAAAATATCTACAAAATCTTAAGCCTTGGTCTATCCAAGGATAGCTGCAGGAAGGAAAGGGTGTGACCTGTTAGGGACTGTGCTGTGCTGGGAACCCTGCTCTGCAGTCAGTCCATTCCACAGTATTTGTGTTGGGAACCCTGCTCTGCAGTCAGTCCATTCCACAGTATTTGGTCGGATCTTGTCTGTTTCTTCATGATACTCAAAATGTCTTACAACTAATCTTTTATATTAAAATGTCATCATCGGCTTGTATTTTTCCCCATTTTTCCAACTTTCATTTACTTAGAGAGCAAGAAAGGTGAAAGGATAAAAGAAAAGTTAAGAGATTTCAAGGACAACATGAAAGAAAAAGGGTTCTCATTTCCGAATAACCCATCCTAGACAGGTGGAAATGAATTTGAAAAAGAATGCAGATTCATGGACATCCCCCATTTTCTTTTTTATTTCTAGGTAATACATTTAAGGGTATCAATGTACTAAAACATTTGGTCTGTGAAATAGCAGAATCATTAGCACCAAAAAGAGTCATGGAGCTTGATATAGTATTAAAACAATAATTGTTACTGTTGATCATGAGTAAAGTTTTCATTTTATATCCCAAAGGTTTTGAAAGTGCCTGTGGACAAAAGAAATAACACTTTTCAAAATCTCCATGGGGTTGTCAGTAAGTACCACAGAGACAGTACTGGGCCTTTCCAGTTTTGGGTTACCTGGTAGACAAGAAAACCACGGCACCAGATTACCACCAAAGCCCTAAAGAATAGCCCCCACATGCACCCCTCTAACACACAGGAGGGCTTCCTACAGTACATGTCCCTCTGGACTGTGTTCAGGAATGCACTTTTACTTGCTTTTTTAAAAACAAAAGCAACATGCTCTGCAGATCATGGAGTGCTTAGTGCAATTTTCTCCTTATTCCAACTCCAGACTGCAAAAGGGTGAAACCATTATGTGTTCTGCTAATGCCGGCCTGCGGTGGAGGCCCTGGGCCTGCATGCTTTGTAAGCTCGGGAGCCCACAGGAGTCAGAAGGTCCGAGAGCAGGAGCCACAGTTGTTGCCAGATCTCCCTAGCAACTCATGGCCCACCAGGGCAGCTACTGATTCCCTTTGCTTCTCTTTGCCTCAGCCTTTAGTTGAAGTTACAACAAGTCAAATAGCTGATGCTTTTCCCTTCTCCAGGTAAGGGTGAAGATACATTGTTCACCAGTGTGTTCTGTCTGGCTTCACTGATGAGTCGGCACGCTAAATCAAGGAAGAGTTTCTCCACATTGTCAGATTCTTTGGCTGAGGTCTCCAAGTAGTACATGTCCTGAGCTTCTGAGAATTCTTCAGCTCTCTGCTGGGAGACCTCTCTCCTTTCAGCCAGGTCAATCTTATTGCCTGTAACAGTGGTAAATCAAAGAATTATCACTTGACTTTACACAGGCTGAGAAGCACAATTCTGTTCCAGATCTGAAGTTGATGGACAGATTAGACAGATAGGCTAAAAATAGTCACCTAAACAAATGGGATTGTGATTACAGGACTGTTTATTTTAAATACCAGTGCCATTTATAATGGCAAAGACTGGAAACAACAAAGCACCCATTGGTAGCATATCTGCATAAACTGTGTCACATGCATACAACAGAGTATTGACCCTGAAAAAAAAAAGCAATAAGGAATATTCTATACATTGCCACAGAAAGAGAACACTAGGAAATATTAGTAAGAAAAGCAGAAATAAAAGATAATTTGCAGCTGTCTAAAGGGGAATAATAAACCAAGATTGGAGCTTAAAAGATGATCATCTAGAACGGAACAAGGTTGAAATCACCTACACAGAAACCAGACCCCTCTAAGCATACTCTGCACTATAGATTTGACTTCTTGAAACCTACATTTTACATGAAACAATAAGTTGCAGTTATATAATTAGAACAAAATTAATCTTAAAAGGCAATCCTTAAATATTAATGAACATGTTTATCATAAGTACAACTATTTCATGTGAATTTAAGATAATATAATTTAATGATCTCAAGGATCCACAAAGGACAAAAAGAATTAAAGGACAAAGTCTTGAACTCTTTCAGAAATCATTTTGTTTGTGGCAAGGCTGGCACTCTTAAAAGGCTGATATATGTGTATTAAAATATAAATCAAGTCATTTGTTATGCTGGTATCACTTAGAACTGTAATTTTTGATATGTGAATGATGAAACACAGATATAAGGGCTGGAGAAATGGCTCAGTGGTTGTTAAAAGGACTGGCTGCTCTTATACAGAACCTAAATTCAGTTCCCAACACCCACATGGTGGCTGACAACCATCTGTAATTCCAGGGAATCCAACACCCTCTTCTGGCCCTCACAGGCACTATATACATGTGCTGAACTTACATGCAGGCAAAACATTCATATATAAATATTTTTTAAAGATTCTTTTACTTTCAAGTGATAGGAAACCCAGGTCAGCTGAATGTTATAAAAGGTAAGATTCTGGCATATTTACCTGCTGGACCAAAAAATTTTTCTCCTGAATAAGTTTTCATTCTGTACTCCTTTTGAAAAAAACTGATATTTAGCAATTTCTTTCTTCTTTAAAATAAAATTTAATAAGCTTTGTGATGGTTAATCTTGGGTGTCAACTTGATGTCTTTTGTTTTTATTTTTCCTCTCCCCCCTCTCCCTTCCTCCTCCTTTCTCTCCCCTTCCCCCCATTCTGTGTCCCTCCTCCCCTTTTCTCCTTGTGTTGTTCTCAACTTGACTGTACTAAGGAATAAATAAGAGAAAAAGGATCTTCAGATTGGGCCACCTCAACCGGATTATCAGGTGCCACGCAACTCTGTTTTTTCCTCCCGTTCCCCCTTGTGCCATTTACTTACTCTATGCTTTCTGGCTCAGGCTTCAGTTTTTCTTAATTAGTTTCCCTTTCCCCCTTCCCCCCCATGCCACCTGCCCCCAGCGTGATATTCTATTCCCCGTTTTGTACCCTTCTCTTTTCCTTTTGTACTATGACTTGCCTCTCTCTTCATTACTGGTTGACCCCCCGTGTTTTTTGCTCCACTTCGCCCCTCCCACCCTCGTCCGTTTCACCCCCCCCTCACCCAACCCACCACATACCCCCGGCATCTCCCCTTTTACACGTGGTTTTTTCCTTTTTTGTCTATTCACTCCTTGTACGACTGGCCCTATTGTTATCTTTTTGTCCTTTCTCCTTTTCCGTCTATATTTTTCCCCTTGGGCCTTCAGCATCCTATATGTTATTCCGCTTTGTGTTTATTTCTTTACTCTCTTCGCAGCCTACCACTTTTCGCCCCTCACCTGTTACCCCCTTGCACTGCATCCCTTTTTTTCCCCTTGCAGCAGCCTTTCCCCCGGACCTTTCTCATGCACCCATGATCCCCACACGCTGTCGGTTTCCACAGCTACTGTTGGACTCTTCTCTTTCTCTGATATTTCCCTGTACTCTTTCCTGTTCCCGCAGCCAAATTTCTTAAGCTAACCCCCCCCTCCTTCCTTTTCTCTATTGNTGAATGTGT
Source organism: Rhizomys pruinosus (assembly GCA_009823505.1). Taxonomy (NCBI): domain Eukaryota; kingdom Metazoa; phylum Chordata; class Mammalia; order Rodentia; family Spalacidae; genus Rhizomys; species Rhizomys pruinosus. The sequence continues at coordinate 3,224,845 of VZQC01008412.1, read as the reverse complement.
TTTCATAGGAAATGGAAAAAAAAAAAATGCTGTGTATTTAATAATTCTATTAAAATAGGAAAAAAAGATCCTATCACAAATAAAGAAGAAAGGGATGGTCTTGTCAGGATAGGCCAAACTAAAATACATCCCACCATAAGCTATTTTTATTTTAAAAAGGCTCGTCTAAAAAACAAGAATTATTAGGCAAAATAATGTTTAGGTCCTCCCACTGATTGAGATGACTTTATTTAGTTAGCATCCTTTCTCACTTTCTGCTTCAAGGAAGCAGTTATGGTTAAACACTAATGTATACCTTTTCTATTTTGGAAAAATTAACAAAAAAATATTTGGGGATTGTTTCTTCAACTCCCCCCCCCCCCCCCCCCCCCCCCCCCCCCCCCCCCCCTCCCCCCCGTATCTATTGCACTTACAATATTGTCAGGGATTGTTCTCAAATTTGAAGTACATCACTGAACACATATCCAAAGGCCTAATCTGAAATTCATAGAACTATGGAAAAAAGAAATAAGGGTCCAGAGTCTCACATGCCCATGTTAATGGGCCAAGGATTGGTGACCTTGAACTACAGAAGGACCCAGAGACCCTGGGAGGAAGGGACCTGGAGCAGAGCTCTCTAAGCTACTTCTAAGGCTACTCAAGGGCAGGTGGAAGGGCTGTCAGCCCCAGAGAATAAGAATTCCATAACATAAATGTGGCCCGAGAAGCTGTTATTTTGGAGCTAAATTAGTCCAATCTAACAAAGCCCTTTAAGTTGACAAAGCAATGTTATTTTTAACACGCTGCTGTGAGTACGAATTTGAGTCATTTTTCAAAATTTATTGCTGAGGAGAATAAGCATTTTGCCATAAAGAAATTACATCTAAATTTCGGGGATATTACCTTCACAATCACCCGCACAAACGATAAATTCTTTTCTAACTTATAATTTTCATTTTCTGATGCTTTTAGTTGATGGCTTATTAGAGAAGATGGAAAGGTAGTATAGTAAGTTACTTTACTTTGGTTGTCATTAAGTGTTTTTTTTTTCTTGTAGATGACATATTCAATGGAAAGACCCAAAAACTTTGAGAACTGTTTCTCTTTCCCGTAGAATCAAGTAAAACATAGTGAGGCCAATCACCTATAATACCAATTACTATTAACAGTATATTGATCCAAAAAACATCAAACACAAACACAAAAAGTACATTGGTCATTCTGGAACCTGCTAGAGAAACACTAGAAATGTGTTATCAGTATCCTGCTGTACATGACTCATTGCTTTACAATTCAATAGCTTCCCCCAAAATGACATGTCAGCTCCAAGATGCCACCATCAACAACATGGAATTATTGTCATTTTCTCATTCAGTGAGTGACTCATGCTCAGTTATGCTATGCAGCAAGCTACAGAAACACCTGACAGCATCAACAGCATACAGGTTTAATTACTGTCCCAATTTGCATTTTTAAGAGTGAATAAATTAGAAAGAATCAAAGTATGGCACAGAAGAAATAGAAACTTGTTCAGCTGCACGTCTTCCAATTTGAATCCTGTTTTAAAGTTGGCTAAGTAAAGGTATTCGTATCTTCATTTGAATTGGAGATTTGCAATAACACATGCCTCCAGACGGAGGGAGAGGGGAAAGGAGAGCTCTGAGAGAAGACTGGGGGGGGGGGTAGATCACAAGACACAAAAGAATGTATGGTCATGAGTCTAAGAGCAAAGACGACAGCTCAACCTGCTCTCTCGAGCAGGACTTTCCTAAGGCTTTTGAAGATACAAAAAAATGGTTTGTGAGACTTTCATCTGTTGCTATTCTCACTTATACTAAAAATATCTACAAAATCTTAAGCCTTGGTCTATCCAAGGATAGCTGCAGGAAGGAAAGGGTGTGACCTGTTAGGGACTGTGCTGTGCTGGGAACCCTGCTCTGCAGTCAGTCCATTCCACAGTATTTGTGTTGGGAACCCTGCTCTGCAGTCAGTCCATTCCACAGTATTTGGTCGGATCTTGTCTGTTTCTTCATGATACTCACAATTCTTACAATCTAATCTTTTATTTAAATTTCCTCATCGGCTTGTATTTTTCCCCATTTTTCCAACTTTCATTTACTTAGAGAGCAAGAAAGGTGAAAACCAAAAAGGATAAAAGAAAAGTAAGAGATTTCACGGACAAACATGAACGAAAAAGTGGTTCTCATTTCCGAATAACCCATCCTAGACAGGTGGAAATGAATTTGAAAAAGAATGCAGATTCATGGACATCCCCCATTTTCTTTTTTATTTCTAGGTAATACATTTAAGGGTATCAATGTACTAAAACATTTGGTCTGTGCCCACCGAAATAGAACCCCGAATCCCATTAGCACCCCACACATCACGACGCTCATGAAGCTTGACCCCCCTCCCCCCCCCCCCCCCCCCCCTATAGTATAAAACAATAATTGTTACTGTTGATCATGAGTAAAGTTTTCATTTTATATCCCAAAGGTTTTGAAAGTGCCTGTGGACAAAAGAAATAACACTTTTCAAAATCTCCATGGGGTTGTCAGTAAGTACCACAGAGACAGTACTGGGCCTTTCCAGTTTTGGGTTACCTGGTAGACAAGAAAACCACGGCACCAGATTACCACCAAAGCCCTAAAGAATAGCCCCCACATGCACCCCTCTAACACACAGGAGGGCTTCCTACAGTACATGTCCCTCTGGACTGTGTTCAGGAATGCACTTTTACTTGCTTTTTTAAAACAAAACGAACAGCTCTGCAGATCCATGGATTGCCTTAGGCAATTTTACTCCTTATTCCAACTCCAGACTGCAAAAGGGTGAAACCATTATGTGTTCTGCTAATGCCGGCCTGCGGTGGAGGCCCTGGGCCTGCATGCTTTGTAAGCTCGGGAGCCCACAGGAGTCAGAAGGTCCGAGAGCAGGAGCCACAGTTGTTGCCAGATCTCCCTAGCAACTCATGGCCCACCAGGGCAGCTACTGATTCCCTTTGCTTCTCTTTGCCTCAGCCTTTAGTTGAAGTTACAACAAGTCAAATAGCTGATGCTTTTCCCTTCTCCAGGTAAGGGTGAAGATACATTGTTCACCAGTGTGTTCTGTCTGGCTTCACTGATGAGTCGGCACGCTAAATCAAGGAAGAGTTTCTCCACATTGTCAGATTCTTTGGCTGAGGTCTCCAAGTAGTACATGTCCTGAGCTTCTGAGAATTCTTCAGCTCTCTGCTGGGAGACCTCTCTCCTTTCAGCCAGGTCAATCTTATTGCCTGTAACAGTGGTAAATCAAAGAATTATCACTTGACTTTACACAGGCTGAGAAGCACAATTCTGTTCCAGATCTGAAGTTGATGGACAGATTAGACAGATAGGCTAAAAATAGTCACCTAAACAAATGGGATTGTGATTACAGGACTGTTTATTTTAAATACCAGTGCCATTTATAATGGCAAAGACTGGAAACAACAAAGCACCCATTGGTAGCATATCTGCATAAACTGTGTCACATGCATACAACAGAGTATTGACCCTGAAAAAAAAAAGCAATAAGGAATATTCTATACATTGCCACAGAAAGAGAACACTAGGAAAAATTAGTAGAAGAATCAAGCAGGACATAAAAGATAATTTGCAGCTGTCTAAAGGGGAATAATAAACCAAGATTGGAGCTTAAAAGATGATCATCTAGAACGGAACAAGGTTGAAATCACCTACACAGAAACCAGACCCCTCTAAGCATACTCTGCACTATAGATTTGACTTCTTGAAACCTACAATTTTTTTTACATGAAAACATAAGTTTGCCAGTTACATAATTAGACCAACAAACTTAATCTTTTAAAAGGGCAATCCTTAAATATTTAATGAACATGTTTATCATTTAAAGTACAACTATTTCATGTGAATTTAAGATAATATAATTTAATGATCTCAAGGATCCACAAAGGACAAAAAGAATTAAAGGACAAAGTCTTGAACTCTTTCAGAAATCATTTTGTTTGTGGCAAGGCTGGCACCTTAAAAGGCTGTATATGTGTATTAAAATATAAATCAAGTCATTTGTTATGCTGGTATCACTTAGAACTGTAATTTTTGATATGTGAATGATGAAACACAGATATACAGGCCTGGAGAATGGCTTCATGGTTGTTAAAAGGGACTGCTGCTCTTATACAGAAAAACTAAATTCAGTTCCAACAACCCCACATGGTGGGCTGACAACCATTCTGTATTCCAGGGAATCCAACACCCTCTTCTGGCCCCTACACAGCAACTATATACATGTGCTGAACTTACGTGCAGGCAAAAACCTTCATATGCATAAATTATATTATACTATATATATCTATATATTATATATATAATTAAAATAAAGAAACAATACCGATGGCCAGGTATGGTGGCACATGCCTTTAATTATAGCATTCTGGAACAGAGGCAGGTGGAGCTTCTGTGAGCTCAAGACCAGCCGCTCTACATAGTGCGTGCCAGGCCAGCCTGGTCTAAAAAAAAAAAAAAAAAAACTGGAGCTATAGGGAGACCCATCTCAAAAAACCTAGAAAAAAAAAAAAAAACAGTAATATAGGTTCAGAAATAATGATATTAAGTAAATTTTTTGTGGTCTTAAATTATAAATGGGAAAATATATAATAATTCATGATGTATTTTACCTTTAAAAACTTTTCTATTCCTTTCTCCAGGAGGCCTGACAAAAGTGGTATGTCAACTATGTACTTGGCAATACTGTTTAAATGACCCAATTAATAAATTACTTTGGCTTAGGAATTCTGTGTATGACTTTGAGCCTTTTGGGTGATGATTCTTCACCTGAACAGATCCTGAAAGTTAGGTTCCTATGGGACACTGAGGCTTCTAGGCCTGGACGATCCTATACATTCTACAGTGAACTCTGGTTCTTGATACCTGAGTTGTCCAGGCTAAGCAGGGGTACTGGGAAGCTACATGGCCTGCCAAGTGGACTATGATACTTGGTGCTGACCAGCCAGCTTTGCTGCCCTGCATCTTTCTAAGTGAACATGATGCCACATGTGGCTTAGGGTAATCCTGTAAGAACACCTTGCAGAGCCTTCTAGGATAATCCTCCTGGGGATGTCACACAGTTCCTCGCATGTACACACACACACACACACACACACACACACACACACATATGCACACACACACACACACACACACACAAACACACACACACACACACACCAGCTTTCAATACTGAAAGTTCCAAAAACAAAACTTACCCTACAAAAAAGAAGAACCCCAACAATGAGGCTGGAGCCTCTAAATAAATTACCAAAAAAAAAAAAAATCACCTCTTGAAGAAATGGTGAATTGCAGTTCTGGAGCATGAAATATATAAGATAAGCCTGGAATACTTGTCCATCAGAAAGCAGGAAAGTTACCAAAGATTCCTGGGGTTATGTCAAAGAGTTTTAGGAGCTCATTCGAAGAAGCTTCCCTTGGGTTTTTGTTTAAATATATGTAACTTTTTTATGTGTATGATTATCTTGTCTGCATGTGTGTAAGTGCACCTGTGTCATGCAGTGCCTGCAGAGGCCAGGAGAGCTATGTCAGATCCCTTGGAAATGGAGTTACAAACAGTTGTTAGCCACCATGTAGGTGCTGGGACTCAAACATGGGTCCTCTGCAAGAGCAGTCAGTACTCTTTAAACTGCTGAGCTATCTCTCCATCCTTGAAGAAGCTTTTCTTATCAATGATGGAACAAGACCATGAAGAGTAGAAACTCACAGGATCAGAATACACTCAGTGCATATTTAAGTCCATAAGTCCATTTATATCAGAAGTTTAAATAAATCTCAGTGGTTAATTTTGTAAGATTCTAGGAAATTCACTGCAAATTAAAAAACAAAATTCTTGCTTATCCTGTGAAAATGGTACTTCAATTCAGATCCTTATATTTGTGCCCAAGTTCTTTATCAACTGAGCCATTTTTAATGAGTGTATTTGTCACCAGGGAAAATAAAGCCTCTTTTCTGGTTTTCCCTTACACTAAACAGAGACTCTCTTCTCCTGTAAGATGAAAACAAACTGCAGCCTTTCCATTAGTAAATTCTTTCTGAAACAGAATGTTTTAAGTCAGCATAAAAGAGCAGCCAAATTAGCCAAAGTCTGTTTTTTGGGTTTTTGGGGTTTTTTTTTTTTTTTTTTTTTTTTTCTGTTTTAAGTCAGCACTAAAAGAGCAGCCCAATTAGCCAAAGTCTGGTTTGGTTTTTGGGTTTTTTTTTTTGTTTTTGTTTTTTTTTGTTTGTTTGTTGTTTGTTTTTGTCTTTCTGAGACATGGTCTCCCTTTTAGTCCTAGTTGGCTTGGAACTTGCTAGTAGACTGGCTGGCCTGGAAACTCACAGAGATCTGCATTGTCTCTTCCTCCCAAATGCTGGAATTAACGGCGGCACCACCACCACAGGCCTAACGTCTTTTTTTTTTTAAGCAACTGCTTCAATATGAATTCCTTATCAACTTAAAAGCTTCATTTGGGGGACTGGAGAGATGGCCTAGTGTTAGAGCGCCACCAACCGCTCTTGCAGAGGTCCTGGGTTCATCCCCAGCACCCACATGGTGGCAAGGAACTGTCCGAAACTCCAATTCCAGGAGAACGAACTCCAGCTTCCAGGGGAATCCAAACGCCCCTCTTCTGACTCCGTGGCATTGCTTGACACCGGTGCACAAAACTGCATGCAGACAGTACCTTTCATACACATAACAGAAATAAATATCAAATAAAATAAACGATTCATTTGGGGGCTGGACGCGGGCTCAATCGATTACGATCACAGCTGTTCTTGCAGAAGACCTGGGTTCCAAATACCAGAAACCCACGTAGCAATAACTTATCTTAACTCTATTCCAGGGGATCCTATGCCCTCTTCTGTCCTCCATGGACACTGTACAACATGGGTGCACTTACCTATACTCATAGGCAACCTACATACATCCACATAAATGAAAAAAAATTTTTTTCTTTTCTTTTTGAGACAGGGGTCTCACTCTATGCCATCTGGCCTACACCTCACCATGTAGACCAGGTTTGGCCTTGAACTCCAGAAGATTCCCACCTACCTCTGCCTCCTGAGTCTGGGATTAAAGCCTGTGCCAACAACCACTGGACAAAATCATTTTTTTACTGTTATTATTATTTTTTTTATGTGTATGATTGTCTACTGTAGGTCTGTGCACCTTGTTGTGCAATGCCACGGAGGTTCAGAAGAGGGTGCGGTTTCCCCTTGAACTGAGTTTAACGACGGCTCTCTAGCTGCCCTGTGGGTGCTGGATCAAACACAGATCCTCTGTAAGAAGAGTTGGCGCTTCTCCTAACTGCTAGGCAATCTCTACAGCCCCCGGAAAAATAAATTTTTTTTAAAGATTTATTTTACTTTTTTTTTTTTTGGTCTTTTCGAGACAGGGTCTCCCTGTAGCCCCAGCTGTCCTGGAACTCACTCTGTAGACCAGGCTGGCCTTGAACTCACAAAGATCCACCTGCCTCTGCCTCCCAAGTGCTAGGATTAAAGGCATGCACCACCACGCCCGGCAAGATTTATTTTACTTTTATACCAGCATATCTATCATCTTGTATGTAGACCAGGATGGTTTCAATCTCACAGAGTTCTTCCTGCCTCTACCTCCTGAGTGCTAAGATCAAAGGTATGCTCCACCTTACCCAGCCTGTAACTATGTATTTTTTTATTTATTTATTTTATGTGTATGAATGTACTGTCTGCATGTAGGTCCGTGCACCCGTGCAATGCCGCGAAGGTCAGAAGAGGGCGTCGGATTCCCCTGGAACTGGAGTTCCACCATGTGGGTGCTGGGGATCAAACCCTGGTCCTCTGCAAGAGCGTCGGCGCTCTTAACCGCTAAGCCATCCCTCCAGCCCCAACTCTGTATTTTAATGTACATCTAACTTCCATGGTCATCGTATTTTCCCTTCTAGCCTACACTGACAGAAAACTCAATCAGCAATATTTTCTACTTTATTTTTCTAAATTATTACCATGGATAAAACAGTTTATTTTCTCTTCAGTTGTACAACTGAATGCTGACTACGTATCACAAGTATATGCTATCTTCTTGGAAGGTACAGAGGCATAAGCATTCCATGATTATGAATTTTTCCACGCACTCAATGCCTTCCTCATTAGCACTTACCCACTAACACAGTGATGACCTTGTTGCTGGCATACTGTTCTATCTCCCGCAACCACTCAGGAAGGCAGCGAAAGGATTCCTCACAGGTGATGTCATAGGTAAGGATCAAGGCATTGGCACTTCGGTAATAACTTTGGGTGATGGACCGAAATCTTTCTTGACCCGCGGTGTCCCAGATCTGTAACTGTAATGGCATAAGACAATCAGCTTGGACAGCAAAAAATAAAAAAAGCATTACCTTGCTTTAGCTCAGAAATGGGAACATTGCCGGGCCTGGTGGCGCACGCCTTTAATCCTAGCACTTGGGAGTCAGAGGCAGGTGGATCTTTGTGAGGTCAAGGCCAGCCTGGTCTGCAAAGTGAGTTCCAGGCCAGCTGGGGCTACAGGGAGACCCTGTCTCGAAAAGACAAAAAAAAAAAAAAAAAAAAAAAAAAGAAAAGGGAACATCATCATCCAATAATTCCATACCTATTCTCTACCCTGAAAAGCATTTATTTCTTTTTGCTGTTAAGTATTTTTGGCTAGAGAAGAGGAGCTTAACCTATTTCTTGTTTTTTATTTATTTAAAAGGTCTTTCTTATTCTTAAAATATATATATATATGTATATATATATATATTTGTGTGTGTGTGTATATATATACACACATGGAACAATACATATATATATGTATATATACACATGTATATATACACATACATACATATATATATATATATACACACATGGAACAATACATATAAATATATATATATATGTATTGTTCCATGCTCTGTTCTATTCATTTTATATATAGGAACTTATTTCTCACAATAATCCTGTACTAGGTACTATTATGATATGTATTTCCTACAAAGGAAATGAAAGCAGGGAGAGATTTCACTTGCTCAGTGTCTCAAGACAATTTGGCACTCACTACGGACACGTGTTCCATGCTGCTAACCATAGGCTGGATACACACACGTTACAGTAGAGAGCAAGCTGTTGTTCTATGGTCATTGGCATTTCAGCCCGCAACAAAGAGCAAGTAAAGTCCAACGTCCCCAACTTATCCAGCTCAAAATTCTAATGAACTGATCAAGGTATTATGATTGTTAGCAGAAATAAGAATGGTGCCATAGCAGACAAAATAAGCATTTCCCTCCACCATATGCTTTAAGCTCTTGACCTTAGATCACACACTTACTCTCTTTGGATTTCATTTGTTTCTTTATATAAAAAAGTGTGGTTGATAATAATCTGCTCAACTTCATATTTTATAAAGTCAACTACTAGTTCTAAAACCTAGAAAACTGATGGTTTAATAAGAAAGAAGGAAAATATCGTCTATATCTCCTCTAACCTCTCTGCACAGGTCACCCAACAAATGAGGGCCCTGTCCTCCAGAGAAACCACTAGTACAGAGCAGAAGGTCGTGAGAGCTAAGAACATCACCAATGGCTTCTCTCCTAAGAGTATAAACCCCATAGGTCAAAGGAAAATTAACCTCTTTAAGACATAATATTTCCTCGGGGAAGGCCTTCTAGAACCTCCCCCGCCCCCAACTCCCAACTCCCTGACAACAACGCCTCATGTCATTCTTTGCTGTGGCACCTGGCTCATTTGAATCATCTACTTGAAATAATTTGTTTATTGCCCATGTGGCCACTTGACTTAAAGCTTTACAACAGGGGAAGCCAGGACCTTGTTTTACTCACTAAGTACTCTGCCCAGAACAAAAAACAGATCCTTCATTTTCTACTGATGGTCTCGTTTGATCCTTCTACCTACCAACTGAGATAGGCAAATTTAATGGAGACTGTTTCTCCCATCTAGTTACAAAGCTCAGAAGAAGACTTCAGGTCTTCTATTCCCAGTTTGGTACTCAGCCCAGGCTACCTTGTTGCTTTGGCCACTGAGAACTCATTTAAACGTACTTATGCATCCAGTGGTCACTTGGTGTCACCCTCTGCTGATAACAATTTAGCTAAAAGACCGGTAGCTCCTGCCACGAGCCAGTGGACACACTCTCCTTTGATCTGAAGTCGCAGCAGCTCTGATGATATGAACCAACGTCTGTGTGTGCTAAATGCAAACATACAAATGACAACTTCTGCTGGAACAAAAGCTATTTCTTTTTTCTCCCTCAAAGCAGGACTGATTCTCTTCTGCCAGGATGTGCTGTAGAATAGCAGACTGTTGTTTTAAAAGCCCCCACTGAACCTCTAAAACACTTGTGATTGGTTTTAAATAGCATCTGTCATTAGGAAATACTGTGTTTACTATAACTGGACTATCTTGGGAACTGCTTTAAGCATTAAAATATTTTCTAGGATAGTGATTGTTAGGCCTTATAAAGATATATGCTACTTTTTTCATATAGGACTGCCACTGTCTGGCCTACCAGTTATTAAGGATGTTCACATTCTGTTTTATGACTCAGCTTAGTTTTTTCACCTTTCTCTACAATCATCTGTCTTATGTCAGCATTTGCAGGGCACTCATATATGCAGAGTACCATGCGAGGCACTGGGAGACATAAGATGAAGAAAATATTATCCCTCATCTAAAAGAGTTCACAGTCCATAAAGAGCCTACATCCACAGCTGATGAGCTACAGTACGGCAGGAGATGTTCTGTCAAAGGGGCACCAGAAGAACGGAGTGTCTCCAACTGTTAGTTCTCTCCTGTCTGTGTACTGTCACTACTGCGGCCATGGATTTCCCAACCGTGCTCACACTTAACATGAGCCTACTAGCTGTGCACCTGCTCTCTCACTCACTCACTACTTTACCCTCTGGCCTCACCACACAGTAATGTATTGATTTGTTTGCTAGGCTATCCTCTTAAGTAGACTGAATTCTTTGGCTGTCTCTTTGACCTGGTATCTTTGGTGCCTTCCCAACATAGTATTTAGTGGGCAGAGTTCAATCATAGTTAACTAAATGAACATAGGGCTGTGGAATCACAAAGGAAGAATTGATTAGTTATTATTAGAAGATAAGTGGGATGTGAAAATTTTCACAGGTACAATGGTATCAATTCTAGAAAACAGTAAGATCCAAGGGGGCAAAAATGCTTCACCTCCCCTGTGCTGCCACACAGCATCTCCAGCAGCACGAGTGAACAGACAGACCATCAAGGGAATGAGAATTTGTATCTACTTTCATGAGCCTCCTAGCTAGGCAACAGGTCTGATTAAAGATAATCTATTAGAATTAATCAAAGTTAAAATGATTTAGACTGACCTTAAAGTGTTACCTACTATTCATCACTTTATGACAGACTGGAAAAAAAGTCAATAGAAAAGATTCTATACTTTTTTTTCCTATTTTTATTGTGCTAAAATACATGACAAATTTTTTCATCTTAACCATTTTAAAATATACAGGTTATCTTCTGGGTTTTTTGTGCTGTTCTGTTTTTTGTTTTTGTTTTTTGGGGGTTTTTTTGTTTGTTTGTTTGTTTGTTTGTTTGTTTTGTTTGTTTGTTTGTTTGTTTTGTTTTTTGGTCTTTTTGAGACAGGGTCTCCCTGTAGCCCCAGCTATCCTGGAACTCACTCTGTAGACCAGACTGGCCTTGAACTCACAAAGATTTTCACCTGCTCTGCTCTCAACGTGCTAGGATTTTTTTTTTTTTTTTTTTTTTTTTCTTTGTCTTTTCAAGACGGGGTCTCCCTGTAGCCCCATCTAGCCTGGAACTCACTCTGTAGACCAGGCTGGCTTTGAACTCATAAAGATCCGCCTTCTTCTGCCTTCCAAGTGCTAGGATTAAAGGCGTGCGCCACCACGCCCGCTGTGCTGTTCTGTTTTAATACAGGTTATGTTTTCATTGTATTTTCTGCCCAAAGTCACCTTCGTGCCTCAAAACCCTTTCAGAGATAGCCTCCTCCTTAATTTAGCCTCCACTAATTTGACACATAGTTTCAGTAGCTACAAGAATCTTCTAATACTTTGAATTTCCTGCCTTCAGTTGGAAGCCATTCTAGAAGAAACTGTCTGGAGTGAGGGAGCTAGCGAAGCATCAGTAAAGAGACCCAGTTTTGGGTCCTGTTGCTCAATGTTGTACAAATTAATAAATTAACTTTTCCTCCAAATTTACAGGGCTCTCAGAAACCCCTAGCAAAAAGATACTTAAACATCAGCAAGAAAGCTATTCTTTAAATATTAACAAAAACAACAATAAGATGACTATCTGACTAGTGCTATGTGGGCAGTTCTACGCTCTTCTAGTAAAGGGCTAAAGAAGTTTCTCTTCAGATGTTCACATACTAATGAGTTCCTGGGGTTAGTATTATTGAAGACTGTCATTTATATTTTTCCCCTATCATAGTTTTTGTAAAAAGAAATTCTATATCTTACTCTACATAGTAGATTAGGAGTAAATCACAGGCAAATTGAATGCACTGGATTAGTCAACTCTTATTTGTATGAAATGCTAGAAGTCTAAAGAGGTGTTAGCAGGGGGCTGGAGAGATGGCCTAGCGGTTAAGAGAGCCGACCGCTCTTACAGAGGACCGGGGTTCGATCCCCAGCACCCACATGGCAGCCGAGAACCATCCGAAACTCCAATTCCAGGAGAACTCCAGTTCCAGGGGAATCCGACACCCTCTTCTGACCTCCGCTGCATTGCACAACACAGGTGCACAAACTTGCATGCAGACAGTACATTCATACACATACAGAAATAAATAAAATTAATAAAAAAAAGTGTTAGCAGAAATTGAGCTGTGAATGTAAAAGTGACTCAGACAAAAAGCTCTGCTTCTGGGTAGCCTGTAGTCTAATGATAAGGTTAAATGTCAAAAACGATGTAATTTTAGACACACAATAAGTACTTGAAGTCCTTAGGGCTGGAGAGATGGCTCAACACTTAAGAATACATATTGATTTTACAGAGGACATGAGTGCAGTCCATGGTATCCATATCAGGTGGCTTACCACTACCTGTAACTCCAGATCCAGGGGAGCTGATGCCATTTCTGGCCTCTCTAGACACCTGCACTCTGTGTATATAAGCATACACAGACACACACATAATGAAAAGTAAAAATAAATCCTTTTGTAAATGAGATCATTGGGCTAGCAAGATGGCTTAGTGAGGAAGGAGTTGAAAGTTTGATCCCCAAAACCCCCACTGGTGGGAGGAGAGAACCAACTTTCACAAGTTGTTCTCTGACTTCCACACAGGGACCATGGCACGTGTGCACATGCATACACATACAAGCACACACATATACAAATAAAAACTATATAAAATTAATGTTTAAAAACCTGAAGTCATGGTTTTCAAAAAAGTAGAATCAATGGAATATCCAAACCCAGAGATTTAGGAAAGAAAAAGAGAGTCTCGCAGGGCGTGCTGGCACACGCCTTTAATCCTAGCACTTGGGAGGCAGAGGCAGGCAGATCTTTATGAGTTCAAAGCTAGCCTGGTCTACAGAGTGAGTTCCAGGACAACTGGGGCTGCAGGGAGACCCTGTCTTGAAAAGACCAAAAAAAAGAAAAAGAAAAAGAAAAAGGGAGTCTGTTCTTTAATCGCAGGCCTGTTTCTCACTCACTCTTTCTCTTGGCCCATTCCTGGCACATGGTAGGCACTAATATTTCAGGTCAAACAAATGAAATCACATGTAAACATGCGGGCAAGCACTCAGGTATTTTCACATGAAAAAGTAATTATCGTTACCTAATTCCTTGGGTTGTCAACTACCTTCCCTAGAATAAAACTCTTCCTGCCGGTGTTTGGTACGCCTGCTCCTGTCCCCTTCCTGTGCCCACACCCTCGCTCCTTCTCCTTGTCTCAAACACTTTTCTTAACCTTCTAGTGGCATTTCTGTAGTTTTTATACCCTGCTTTAACTTCCAGTACCCCAACTCTCCACTACTATACTTGATGTAGATGACTCTGTGCTAAGGAACCATTTTGAGGAGTCAGCACAGAAAGAGGTACAAAAAAGGTTCCTGTACCCTATCAGAACCTCAAGCTCGCACTTGTTTATGATGGTGAGTATCTATGAATTGCTCTAAGAATGCCATGGAGCACCTCTTCCCTTCCCAAGGTACTCATAAGAAGATGTGCAGAACAATTGGGAGAAGGATGCAAAGAACATGAACCAAATGTGGGGTACCAGTTTCCATCATGCTACTGATAGCTGGGTTATTTCTTTTCATGGACTTGACTCTGAGGATCTGACTGAGAAGTTTTAGTAACTGAGCAACAGGTGAAACACAGTGCTATACAGCAGTATCTTTATATCCTTCCATGTAATTTAGCTTCACTTCACCATTTATAAAAGGTTATTTCACTTTTTTTAAGTATGTGCATGTGTCTGTGGGGAGTATGTGCATGTGTGTGCAGATGTCTTTGAAAGCCAGAAGGTGTCAGGTCCCCTTGAGCTGGACTTACAAGTGGTTGTGAATTGCCTGACATGGGTGCTGGGAACTGAGCTCAGGTCCTCTGGAACAGCATCTGCACCCCTAACTTGACATTTCTATCACCTTTCTTCTTTCCTTACTATAAGGTGATGGGTCTACTGGGCTTCATTCCCCTCTTATCCCACAGCAGGGGAGATTCCAGGGAGTTAGAACAGTTAGCAACAGAGGTTCAAATCCTGCTTATCTCTATGGTTCAGTAAGTTAATTAAGTAAATAACATCTCTGAAACCTGTAAAGCAAGAACAATACCATCTACCTTCCAGGGATCAAGCTAAGGATTAAGGTGACTATGGTAACGCATGTAAGATTACCTAGCAGAAGCACTGACTGACAGTACACACTCAGTGACACATTACTTCCCTTCTGTTACTGGGCACACCATGGTTCTAGGTGCCAAGTCACCTAGAAGTGGAGGACAGAATAGAGGTCAAGGGTCCTTTCTGGACCTGCAAAGTTTCAATATAAGGGTACAATGGGAGACAAGATAATAAGCAATTCCTGTGACTAAATTACCCACAGTGAAATGTGGGAGTCAGGAGGCTTTTTCATGCAAAGGACATAATACTGCCATCTTAGGAAATTCAAAAAAATTCCTACCTTGTTTTAACATCACCTCTCACATAACAGAAGACAGCTTTCTTTTTTCTCTGTCTTCACATCTACAAACATAGCATCCAAAAATCCCTTCTAGTCATAAAGAGACTAGAAATCAAGCTGTATATTTTGCTCTTTTTGAGACAGGGTCTCCCTGTATCACCAGCTGTCCTGGAACTCACTCTGTAGACCAGGCTGGACTTGAACTCACAGAGATCCGCCTGCCTCTGCCTCCCAACTGCTAGGATTAAAGGCGTGCATGGCCATGCCCAGCTTAAAGACAGTTCTTAGCTGCCATGTTGGGTGCTGGGAATCAAACCTGAGTCCTCTGCAAGAGCAGTCAGTTCTCTTAACTACTGAGCCATCTCTCCAGCCCCAAGCTGTATATTTTTGTTGGTTTGTTTGGTTGGTTGGTTGGTTTCAGACAGGGTCTCCTGTAACTCCTGCCTCCTGCCAGGGATTACAGGTGTATACTACCAAACCCAGTTTTTTGTGGTGCTGGGTTTTTAATCCAGGACTTCCTGTGTGCTAGGAATGTGCCAGCTCAGCTCCATCCCCAATCCATGTCTGTTGTCTTCAATATTGATTTTAATGAGAATATTCAATAAATACAAAAAATACAATTATACTACTTCCCCCTCAAACTCTTAGAGAACACACTAAAGCTTTATTAGACATTTAGCTTCTTACCTTTACTTTTTCACCATTAATTTCCACCGTCTTAATCATAAAATCAACTCCAATTGTGGCTCCTTGACCTGGGGGGAAAAGACCCTACAGAAAAAATAATGGCAGGTAACATTTAAGCATCTCTCTCAATTAACTAACTACCCTCCCTCTCCACCCCATCCTGTGACTGAGTTAACTCACAGAGAAGAGAACTTTGGTTAGTGCCCGAGAGCCCTGTTTCACATCATAATGTTTTGAGGGGAAGAGAGAAGAGAGACAAGTGGAAAGAGAAATGCCAACAAAAGCACACACAGAAAAGACTGACAGGAAAGAACAAGAGGCTGAAAGTAAAGAGAGATGGTAGGGAAAGGACAGCGCGGAGTGCTGGTTTCAGAGAGAGAAAACTCAGACACAAGGATAAGATGAGCCACCACCAGAATGAGATCAGGACTATCAAGACGGGGAAAGGGAAGGGGAAACTTGGTTTAAAAATAACCAAGAAAGGCTGGGCGTGGTGGTGCATGCCTTTAATCCCAGCACTCGGGAGGCAGAGGCAGGCAGATCTCTGTGAGTTCAAGGCCAGCCTGCTCTACAAAGTAGGTTCCAGCCCAGTTGTGGCTACAGGGAGACCCCGTCTCAAAAATACAAAAAAAAAAAAGTTGTTTTTTTAAATAACCAAGAAAGTGCAGTAATCCCAGAACTCCAGAAGCTACAGTGGGAGGGTCACCAGTTTGAGGTCAGTCTCTATCTCAAAAATAGAACAAATAGGAACTCAGCATGAGAGTGTGAATTTTCCCGGGCCCCGAGGATGACCACTGAAGTATAATGTGTCCTGTGCACATGAGTACAAGGTCAGGGCCAATGATTCTGGGAAGACATCTAAGAAAAAAAGCATCAGTAAGACGATGAAGAAGCAGAAGCATCACAAGAGGAGGCAGCAGGTGGCCAGGCAAACCACTCCCCCTCTCTGGGCCTCATAGGTCAGTGAGTCTGACTTGATGTAAGCATTACAAAGAAGCCTCAAGAATTAGAGCACCACAGGTGTAGTGCAGCTTACTTGCTCATGATCCTATAAACAGGGAGGGGACGCAGCACAAGGAATTGTACCAAGGAGACTCTTGACCTAAGTCTCTCTTCCGTCCTCACTCATGTTGCAGAATTCCAGGAATAAAGCGAAATGGCCTTTATTAGCCCTTGCAGCTGAGACTGGGGTATCTTTAATTAAGTCCATTCCCTAACAAGAGAGTTCCTTAATTAAAGTTTGAACTCAGAAAGCTGAGCTTCAAACCAAAAGAAAAAGCTTCATTGCCTGTCTGCAAAAGATGCAAATATAAACATTCATAACTTTCCTTACAAATATTGAATCAATTTTCTTCTATTTTGGCTTGGCTCAGACACAAGGCTGCCAAGCTTCAAATTTATAGCTCCAGCTGTTTTGCAGCCTAGCAAATGCCAAAAAAATAAAACAAATCCTTCCCGATGCCCCCCCATTTTGTTCCCTAAACTTTCATGCTTCAAAAAACAGCTTAATCCAATCCATTTTAACTCCTTATTAAATAGCAAAAACATACATAATCCTGCCTATGAATATGAACTTTAGTATGGAGCTCATAGGTAGAGAGAGTAAGAAGTGGACAAAAAATAAACATGTCTATAAATATGAGAATGCATATTTTGAAGAAAGAAATTACATTGGTCTAGGGGTATAAAATGGGTTTTCCCTAGGATCTATGACCACTCCAGCCATCTGTATTTGGCTACATTTACAATACCCACTGACCAGGCTTTAGTTCCAATTAGACAGCTGTTGATTACCCCCAGGATAAAAGTGCTACTGTGGTAGCAATCGAGACAGTTTGTTGGGCCAGTCACTGTTGTTTATTACGCTTTACAGATAGGTAGGACCGCTGATTGGTTTTCTCCCTCGGCAGCTTGTAGAGCATCCTCTGATACCATGAGAGCTAGGTCTTCAGGGAGGAGGCTTCCAGGTCAGTGCCAGCTCCATGGAGCCAAGTCCTATGTCAGAAGTATGTCCCGACTTCAGCAACAGGGTCTTATCATCAAACTCTAGGAGGTAACTGGGGGCTGTGGAAATAGCTTGTGCATTTTGGGAGTCCCTTGGACTACCCTGACCAGCAACTTGAAAGTTTTCTCCTGACTGGCACTGTGTTGTTCTTTAGCCTTCAGCTGCATACATGTAGTGGTATATTTATTGTATTTCTGGTACTCCATTGCCCTCTGTTTGTCATCCATCTAAGCATTACTTATCCTCCCTTTCACTCCCCGTATAGTGCTTCCCTACTCCCCCCCCAGCTAAAGCACCTCCCCTGCTTTTCCCCATCCCCCCTTAATAACCTGTCTCCTACTATCCCCCCCTCTCAAGGTCTTTCTTCTGCTTTACCCCATGGTTCCTTCCCACTTTCCTGACTCTGCGGTTACATTAGGATATACACTCACTCTCACCAGAGAAGTTTCCTAATGCAGCAGATGGTGATTAACACAGAAACCCACAATTAGCCAATGTGCAGAGAACAACAGGCCACAGAGTGCTCATCCCTGATTAAGACACCTATTTCAAACCTCTGCCTCCCAAGGCTGGGGGATCATTGTGGAAGAAGAGGCAGAAAGATTGTAAGAGCCAGAAGGGGTGGATGACCACAAGAAAACAAGAGTCTTCCAGACGGCTGTCAGTTACACACATGAACTCACAGCAATGGGGACAGCGTGCACAAGCCCTATGCAAGCTCAAACCAGACAAAATCCCAGCATAGACATGGGAAAGTGGTTAAGAAATCCTGACTCAACCTAAGGAACTTTTGGAAATTCATGGCCACTCGAAGGAGGGAGACAGTCTTACAGGGTAAGGATTCTTGGAGGAGCCCAGTAGATGGACCCACATTGAAGGGCATTTGGGGAAACAAATTGGACTCAATAGGAAATATTATATAAATATAAATAAATATATATTATGTGAGTACATTAAATTGGGCAGGGATGTGAATGAAGGGGGAGATCTAAATATCAAACTATGTTGTATGAAAAGCATAAAAATTTAATTGAAATTTTTTTATTTCATTTCATTTATTTATTTATTTATTGAAACAGGATCTCCCTATAGCCCCAGTTGGCCTGGAACTTGCTATATAGATCAGGCTGGCCTGGAACTCACAAAGATCCACCTGCCTCTGCCTCTGCCTCCTTAGTGCTGGAATTAAAGGCATGCACCACCATGCCCCTGTCAAAAAAATTTTTTTTTAACTTAGAAATGTACTTATGGGTAAAAATTTACTGTTAAAAAACAGAAGCATTTTCACCTTTAATGACAAGGTTTGTGTTTTTTAAGTCCCAGAGGTTAGAACCTGTAGGAGATAGAAACTATCAAGCTAATAACCAGGACAGCAGGGCTCTGGTCCCAGACTTGTACTAACAGGTGTGAGACCATCAACACATCCCTAGGTCCCTGCGGATCTGTCAAATGAGAGGACTGGACTGAATAATCTCTAAGTGACCTTCAGTAACAAGACATGGTCAAGCAAATTTTGGTAAATGAATAAAAAAAAACCTCTCTATATTGCTGCAAGTGTGTAGGCTTGTCCTTCCTACAAGAGCAAAAAAGATCACTGATGTTACATGGATGTGAAACCAGCTGAATTTCCAGTGTCTCTCTGTGATGGTTGACTAAACCCAGATGCTGGTTAACATCTCACTTTTGATTTCATCAGACCAAGACTCGGTGAAAAACATGGGATTTCTTCTGTGGTCACATAGCATGGGGAAAAAAAAAAAAAAAAACTGACATTTCCAGCAACAACTAGGGCCCAATATGCCTCTCCGGTTTTCCACAGAGCCAGAGACTGTGGGAGATGAAAGACCTTGGCGCTCCCCGGGTTCCTCACAGGCAGGGTGGAGGCTGGCAAGGGCAGGGATGCAGCAGGGCCAGGACCAGCACCTGCTTCAAATCTTAAGCCACTGCTCTTGCCATGGTACCAGGTCATCTTAAGCCTTAAAAGAGCTTGTCTCAATGTTCCTAAGATGGTTATTATAAAAATATAAGCTATATTCATGACAGTCCAGAAATCGGTGCCATTTGTACTTTTCAGAGGGAAACCAAAGAAATCAGCTTCAGAGTGATTTTTCATGAATTTCTTTATAAAAAGAGACATATGTTGGCCAGGAATTCTGACAAGGCCAACCCAGGAGGGAACTTGTACTTAGAGACTATGGCGTCAAACTGGAAAGATCTGACTGAGTGTCAAATGGACATTCAGCTCCATGCAGGGCCTTCACTATCCTCAGCGCATTCCTACTTAGGAATGAGAACAAGAATACGTGGGAAATTTGAGGATTATGTTGTATTAGAGACTTTAAAATGAATATTTAAGGTCAGTTGAATGGCCAGATTTGTTTCCACCTTTGGATGATTATGAACTACTAATTTATTTTTTAACCAAATAATCTATTTTTGATTCTGCACACTGAAAGCAAAACCATCTGCCCCTTTCATAAGAGGAAGCAAGAGCGGGTGTGAGAGAAGACCTCAGCACCATGTCCTCTCGGGCTCTCTCAGAAAACCCTAGGCTATAAACTTGATGTCAATTTTAAAGGTGCCTAAGAACTTGTAGCCAAGAGGCTGACACAGGCCCAGTCACCCATCCAGCAGATAGGCACTGTAAGACAGACAGGCAAACAAACCCAACCCTCCATTCCAAATCCCCTTACCTGGGTAAATCGTCGAACTAGGCACGTCTTCCCCACTCCAGCGTTGCCAATTAAAACAATTTTGAACAGGAAATCATAATCTTCCATACTCATTTACACGGCTGGAAGCAAACACAGGCAGCAGTGAGAGAGGCCGTCAGAGTTGCCGCACCAGCCCCTTCTCCACAGAAACAGCAGGCCTGACTCATTTGAAGAGCAACTTACTGCTCCTCTCTGGTGACGCAGCCAGCGAAAGAGGAACACAGGTGTTTGGTCACAGCTGGACTTCATTCTCCCTGGCTAGCACATGCCACATCAAGTAAATGACAGATGGCCTTTCACCTGATAACCTTTATCCCTCTAAGTAGTCAGGTCACACAGGTCCTAAAGTGATAAGGTGTGTTTTCTTTCAGTATGAAAGATCGCTGAGCTAGCCAGGGGTGCAGACGAGCAGGGACAAAGGAGATTAGGATGGCATGGAGGCTGTGCTTGCCTCTTGGGAAAAGTGATAGCCACTAGGAAGCTGAATGAAGGAGAGGAAATGCTAAAGAAGCCTTTGGTCTCCTGTCATTTCCAGGGCCTTGGGGATCATACCAGAGGAGATACAGCCATCTTACCCTTCTGACCACCTACTCCTATACACCTACCAGTCATGCTATGCTACATGGCCTCCCATAGTGCCTGTCTTCTAGCTCTAAGGAGCTCTGTTATGTCACTCTCTGTCCCTGGCATGCCCTCTCCACTTTTTCTTCAAGGTCCAAGTCCTTCAAGGATACAAGCCTCTCTTTTTCTCTGAATCCTTTACTGCTCTTCTTTAAACAAAGTAATAAAGTGATAACCTTTCATCATTCCTCCGTCCCCAAACTTGACTTGCTGTACAGTTACTTGTTCAAATGTCTATCTTATCCTTGACAAAATAGACTACATTTTCAGCTCCATTTTGCTAGTCCTGGAACAGAGTGACAGTAACTTTCTACTCTGTAGATGGAAGGAATTAATGAGCATATTCTTTAGCCTTAATTCCTCTAATTGTGCTGAAAAGAATATTACAAATTCTCTAATTTAGAGGATTGTTTTGAAGAGTGAAAAACAAACACAACACAACAGAAGGACCTCTGACAGACCCTGCAAGCCCTACCGAGGTTAACACAATCATTATCCACTGAAGCCTCCTGTACTATTTTGCTGTCACCCAGGGACATTTGTCCCAAGACCAACAGGAAAAAACGTAAAAAAACAATAATAAAGTTAAATAACAATTCTAGCACTCAGGAGGCTGAAGCTAGAGGACCTTGAGTTTGAAGTCAAACTGGTAACATAATGAGATCTCATCTCAAAAAAAAAAAAAAAAGCTAAAGAATAATTCCAACTAACAGCTGAGCTCATCTTCTCTTGGGCAGAACAGACCTGGAGAGACAGGGGCTTGGGACAGTGAGGGAGGCATCAGGTTTACTCCTATGTGAATCTCAGTGGTAACAGGATTGCAGGTGGTGATCCCAGTGTGCTGAACCTGTCAAGGAAAGTGATTCGTTTGTGGATTCCAACTGTCCTTGAAAGATGGTTGACAACCCAACTAACATTCAGGTAGTTGTTCATAGAGTTCTATCTCAGGTCAGTGGACTGTGGAAGAAAAACATTTCAGGGCTGGAGAGATGGCTCAGAAGTTGATAGTGCCGACTGCTCTTGCAGAGGACCTGGGTTCAATTCCCAGCACCCACATGGCAGCTAAGAACTGTCTTTAAGCCAGGCATGGTGGCACACACCTTTAATCCTAGCACTTGGGAGGCTGAGGCAGGCGGATCTCTGTGAGTTCAAGACCAGCCTGGTCTACAGAGTGAGTTCCAGGCCGCCTGGGGCTATAGGGAGACCCTGTCTCAAAAAGACAAAATAATGATGATGATAATAATAACAATAATAATAAATAAGAAAAACATTTCTAAGAATCTGGGCCCATAAACAGTGGTTACACTAGTTATATGTCTTGCTTGATCTTTTAGGGACATTTGTACTTATCAATACGTTGTGTAATCTGAACAAACTGAGGTTAAGGAAACCAAACCAAAGGTTGGCTCCATATCTTAATATGTTCAAAAGGCATTAGTGTCATCAAAGGAATTGTAACTTCAGAACCAAAGGGACCAAAGGTCAAATCCTGGCTATGTATTTTCTAAGTCTGTGCTTTTGGGCAAAGGACTATTTTTCAGAGGCTCAACTTCTCCACTAAAAATATGGAGCTAACAGCATCTACATCACAGAACAGTGATACTTGATGAACTGAACACAAGCTGGGGCTACAGAGATGGCTCAGTGGTTAAAAGCACTATCTGCTCTTGAGGAAGACTGGGGTTAATTCCCAGGACCCACATGGTAGTAACAACCATCTATAACTCCAGTTCCAGAGGAATCTGTGCCTTCTTCTGACCTCCATGGGCATTTCACGACATGGATGCACCTATACATGCAAATACTCATATATGTAAATAAAAATAACAATAAATATTTTTTAAAAAATTAGCAGAAGTCACTGGGCATGGTGGCATATACCTTTAATCCTAGCACTTGGAAGGCAGAGGCAGGTGGATCTCTGTGACTTCAAGGCCAGCCTGGTCTACAGAGTGAGTTGCGGGACAGCCAGAGCTACAGGGAGACCCTATCTCAAAAAGACCAAAAAAAAAAAAATTAGCAGAAGTCTCATTGGTCACCCAAGTACATGGTCCTCAAGATCATGTAAATTTTTCCATCATTTCCATCATCTGCCTTTTGCTCTTACCCTTGGGTTCATGAAGTACACTGGTTTTCTCTAGTTTCTCAAACACTACAGGGTAGCTTTTTTTTTTCTTTAGATCTTTCACATATAGCATTCTTTCTGCCTAGAACAAGGGCCTGTAATCTCCTGTCCCCAAGCCTGCCCAGCTGACTTTCATTTCTGCTTTAGATCTCAGGTGAAGCATCACTTTCTCTAATTTGCTTCTTTGACCTAAGAGGGGGCCTGGGCCCCCAGCTTTACACTCCTACAATGCCTTCTTCCTCTGCTACAGCAGTAGCCACTATGCTTACTGAAGGTACTATGTATATCTGTTGACACTCTACCACCATCCCTCAGCAACACAATACTGCTTAAAGACAAAAACTCACAACTCTATGAAGCCTAAATACTGTGTCTGTCTGATCCATAACCCCATCATTATCATGGGCATCTCCACCATCTCACAACACTATTTAATCTCACAGCAGTCCTTTGAGGTGGATGTTGTTGACATTCCTAATTTTACACATAACAATACTGAGGCACAAGAGAAGTTAAATGAAAAAACTATCTTGAATTACCCCTAATTTTAGTTTGATAATGAACTGAAAGTTGACAATTATTTTCTGTAAATGACTGAAAAATTATTCATTTTCCCCCTCTAGTTTTTCTGATGAGATGTGTATTGGTGAAAAAATTTTGAGCCAAATGTATTATTTCTTTTTGAATACTTTTTCTCTAAAAAATTTAAGAATTTAGCTGGGTGTGGTGGCGCTTGCCTGTAATCCCAGCACTCAGGAGGCAGAGGCAGGTGGATCTCTGTGAGTTCAAGACCAGCCTGGTCTACATAGCGAGTTCCAGGACATCTAGGGTTACAGGGAGAGCCTGTCTCAAAAAAAAAAAAAAAAAAAAAAAAAAAAAAAATTTAAAATGTCATTTTCTTTCATGGTTCATAGTATAGTATAGTAGACTTAATGTGTTCTTAGTTTTGAAATTTTTTAAGAAAATGGGTTTTCAAATCATAAAAAGAAGGCATTAGGATCCTACAGTTAATAACTAGCGGAACTGAAATTCAAACTCCAACAACCTTGGCTCACTCAATCCACAGTGACTTTCAACAGGTTCAGTTCATGGAAAGAGCCCAAAAATGATGTGATGAAGCAGGGCGTGGTGGCACATGCCTTTAATCCTAGCACTTGGGAGGCAGAGGTAGGCAGATCTTTGTGAGTTCAAGGCCAGCCTGGTCTACAGAGTAAGTTCCAGGACAGCTGGGGCTACAGGGAGATGTGATGAACTGAATGACAAAGAGTAGGCACTTGGGCAGGCATGGTGGCACATGCCTTTAATCCCAGCACTTGGGAGGCAGAGGCAGGTGGATATCTGTGGTTTCAAGGTTAGCCTGGTCTACAGAGTGAGCTCCAGGCCAGCTGGGACTAAAGGGAGATCTTGTCTCAAAAATAACAAAGAAAAAAAAAAAAGAGTTGGCACTCAGTATCTCTTCTAGTTCTCTCTAGTTTGAAATTCAAAACTCTTTCTATACTGCCTAGAGCAGTTTAAGAATCATGTCTAATTCCTGATAAATCTTAGGGGAGGGGTATCTAATTAAAACTCCCATTAAAGGTGAAAAGAAGAGGACTTGAGATGGCTCAGCAGTTAGGAGAAGTAGCTGCTCTTGCAGTTTCCAGAATCCACATGACAGCTAACAACAGTCTGTAATTTCAGTTCCAGGGGATATGACTCCTTCTTCTAGCCTCTGTGAGCACTGCATGACACAGGTATCCTTATATACATATAGCAAAAACAATCATACTGTAGGAATGAAACTTTGTCTGGCTCGAGGCAGGACCTGCAAGCCCTGTCCCGGAACTTCCACAAGTTATTTGATATCTCCATGGGCATTTAAGTTGTTTCTGTGAGTTATCTGTAGTTCTATGAGGTCGGGTTGTCTATCTCTACAAAGTTCCAGACCCCTATGGCTTCATCCTTCGAGATATTGAGCAAAATGTCATACCTCTAGTTTACTGTTTACACAAACAGGAGCTCTGCTGCCCCCAGTAGGAGCCAAGGTGGATCACCTTTCTCTTCCTCCTGCTCCCCACTTCCTTGCCAGGAAGTAGCTTTTAGTATATAAACACATTGCTGGCATGAATAAAACTGAGTCTTTCTCCCGGACCTTCTCTCTGAGTCTGTTTCTTTCATTCCTTTTGGGGTGACCTCCCACGGCTCCCTCCCCACTTCTTGCCAGGGCTCAGCCTAGGGACTATCAGCCTGCCAGCAGGAGACAACCCTAAGGCTTACAGCCTGTAAGCTGCTAGCCTGGTTCTAGGAAGGAAGAACATCATGTGGATTAAAGGACCAACAGATGATTGATTGATAGATAGATAGATAGATAGATAGATAGATAGATAGATAGATATAGACCACAACCAAGACTGGCACCCAGGACATGGGGCTTGACTTTCCATCAGAAAAAGAAGCAGAAGAAAAAAGGTATTTTGACTCTAGGACTGTCTTTCTCAACTCCCTTTCCCCCCATGAGAGGGGAAAATCTCAGAGGGTTCACCATAAAGGAGAGAAGTACCCCACCAGAAAATGAGGTTCAGGGTAGATAAAATAAATACATTTTTTAAATTTTAAAATATTTTACTTATTTTGATGTTAGTATACGAGTGTATTGCCTGTGTGTGTGTGTGTGTGTGTGTGTGTGTGTGTGTGTGTGTAAGTGCATCCATGTATTACAATGCCCTCAAAGGTCAGAAGGCACAACAAAGAGGCAGAGGCAAAAAAGACTGCTGCAAAATCAAGGCCATCCTGGTCTGTACTCCAAGTTCTAGGCTAGCCAGGACTATAGATTGTCTCAAAAAAAATAAATAAATAAAAACCAAAAAAATGAAAAAGTGAAAAAGAAACCTCAAAAGAAGTCATAGACATCAGGGAGACCTTGAAGCTGTATGAATTTGGCCACGTGGATCTCTTTTTTTTTTTTTGAGATGGGGTCTCCCTATAGCCCCAGCTGGCCTGGAACTCACTCTGTAGACCAGGCTGGCCTTGAATTCACAGAGCTCCACCTGCCTCTGCTCCCAAGTGCCAGGATTAAAGGTGCGCACCACCATGCCTGGTGGGCCATTTTTTTAAAGTGGCCTTTAGCTGGGTGTGATATTACATGATTTTAATCTCAGTACTCAGAAGGCAAAGACAGGTGGATCTCTGTGATATTGAGGCCAGCTAGGGCTACATAATGAGACCCTGTCTCAAGTAGAAAGAGAGAGATAGAGAGAGAGAGAGAGCCAGAAAAGTCAGAGGCCACATACCCTCCCCTATGCTCTGAACCCCACTTCTAAATATTGTGTGGAACTAGAGTTATGGATGATTGTCAGCCACCATGTGGATGCTAGGAATTGAACCCAGGTCCTCTGCAAGAGCAGCCAGTTCTCTTAACTGCAGATCCGTGTCTCTAGCCCAGGAAAAATAAATTATAATCTCTTTCTCTTCCTGGGTATAATTACAGTTTAAAGACAGATAGATATAGATAAATAGATGATAGAAGATAGATAGATCTTTCTAATCTTTTAATTTAATTTATATGCCCTTATGTTTATAAAACTGTGGATATAAAAAGCAATGCGATGCCAGGCGTGGTGGCACACGCCTTTAATCCTAGTACTTGGGAGGCAGAGGCAGGTGGATCTCTGTGAGTTCAAGGCCCACCTGGTCTACAAAGTGAGCTCCAGGCCAGCTGGGACTAAAGGGAGACCCTGTCTCAAAAAGATAAAAAAATAAAAAAAAGCAATGTGATCACAGTGTAATATAAAGGTTTTGGTTGCTGTTATTGTTTTCTATAGAGTGGTTTTTTTCCCAAACCCAGAGCCAGGACACACGGTCTACAAATGGAACTGATTACCAGTAACTCTCAACATTCATTCAGCATTTGTTCCTAAAATCATGAATACTCAAAAAGAGTTGCAGTGATATCACTGAGAAATACTGAGTATTATGACCCAATTCAGGAAGTCTTAAATGTTCTGAATATTCCCATAATAAAGGAAACTGGTTAGCATTGTTTAACCTTGGATTTACTGAACTTGACTTTGGCTGGAATTCTTTTCTCATATAAACCTTTTCACATCCCTTGCCATGAGAGGTCCATGAAACTTTAGGGTGGTCAATGCAATTTTTTAGCATTTGGAGCAGGACTTCCCAGCTAGAGTTGCCAGATATGAAGAAAATGGGGGCAGAGAGTTATGATACTACTTTAATTTCAATTTCATAGTAACAAACAAAAGATTAGGGGCTGGAGAGATGGCTCTGCGGTTAAGAGCACTGACTGCTCTTGCAGAGGACCTGGGTTCGATTCCCAGCACCTACATGGCAGCTAAGAACCGTCTTTAACTCCAGTTCCAGGGGAATCCAATGCCCTCTTCTGACCTCCGCAGCATTGCACGACATGGGTACACCAACCTACATTCAGACAGTACACTCATACACATAAAAAAAAAAAATAATAAAGAAAAAAAGAAAAAAAAAGATTTAAAAAAAGGCAGTGATAGTAGTTCTCATCTGTCTTTAAAAAAAAAAAAAAGATTAATAATCTCCCAACCGGGGCTGGAGAGATGGCCTAGTGGTTAGGAGCACTGACGCTCTTGCAGAGGACCCGGGTTCGATCCCCAGCACCCACATGGTGGCCAAGCACCGTCTGAAACTCCAATTCCAGGAGAACTCCAGTTCCAGGGGAATCTGACACCCTCTTCTGACCTCCGCGGCATTGCACGACACGGGTGCACAAACTTGCATGCAGACAGTACATTCATACACATACAGAATAAATAAAATAAAAAAAAAAATTAAAAAAAAATAATCTCCCAACAAATATTGAATGAGACACATAAATAAATTTTTGTATGTGGTGCTGGAGATAGAACTCAAGGCCATGACCATAATAAGCTGAACTATTTACATATATGAATAATGTTTTGAATATGTGTGGCCCCAACACTATATGGGACATAAATGAAGTTTAAGAAACTATTTATCTTAGATTAAAAAAAAAAAAAAGCTAGGTTTGGTGGTGCATGCCTTTAATCCTAGCATTTGAGAGGCAGAGGCAGGTGGATCTCTGTGAGTTCAAGGCCAGCCTGGCCTACAGAGTGAGTTCCAGGACAGCTGGGGCTACAAGGAGACCCTGTCTCAAAAAGACCAAAAAGAAAGAAAGAAAGAAAGAAAGAAAGAAAGAAAGGAAGGAAGGAAGGAAGGAAGGAAGGAAGGAAGGAAGGAAGGAAGGAAGGAAGGAAGGAAGGAAGGAAGGAAGGAAGGAAGGAAGGAAGGAAGGAAGGAAGAAAGAAAGAAAGAAAGAAAGAAAGAAAGAAAGAAAGAAAGAAAGAAAGAAAGAAAGAAAGAAAGAAAGAAAGAAAGAAAGAAAGAAAGAAACTATTTATCTAAAACTCAAAAGCAACTGAGCATCCTTTTATTAACTACCCAGGGAAAATGTGAATAGTCAGCTCATACCAGAAGGGGCCTGTAGCAAAACATTCCCCTTCAGAATCTGTAGAGGAAGATGAGTTTGGCATGACAAACAGTACCTGACAAATCCAAAACAACCAAACAGAAAAGAAACAAGAGCGACAAGCAGTATTTAAAGATGGTCTTCCTAATCTGGGGTTCTTTAGAATCAGGACCAGATTCCAGGAGCCAAGATCAAACTGGCACCCAGGCTTTGCAGGCAAGGCTGCCCTCAACAATCTCAGAGCAGTGAGGATCATCCTCCAACCAAAGCCCTGAGTGTCTCTCTGAAGGCCTGAACTCTACATCCATCACCCTGCTACCCTAAGGACAAGGGCTGTGCTTCAACAAAGCATGCCCGATCTTCCTTAAACCCTCTGTGTTCCATGGGTGTGCATGAGGTTAAAAGCTTCTGACCATCTTTCACTCTAACAAGGTTCTGTCTCAGGAAGCTCATTATTGCTTAATTACTAGGATGCAATTACTAACCATTACTATAATCAACTACTGCAAGCTCACTTGCATTACATCAGATGCTAATTTCATGTTACTGCAAGTTAATTATTCTCCTCGACCACAGGTGTCAGACACCCACCTGTGCTGCGGCTGTTCCTCTTGCATCAGGACATCATCTCCAACATCTTGTTATATGGCCCTTTGCAGTTTGCAAAATATTTCAACACATGATCTACTACTCTGGACCCACTACAACTTCATGATCTAGAGCTTATCAGTCATTATACAGGCAAGGAACTGGGGGGTGGGGGTAGGTAATGAAGTGATTCACCCTAAGTCACACACTGGTGAGTCACAGGTAACTATCTTAGCTATGTAGAACTTTGTTTTACCATAATACTGTATGTTTTCCCAGGTTTCTGGGTATTTAGATCCTGATCTGAATGCACTGCCAGGAATGATACTAAATAAATGTTTTCCATGTATAATTGCAATCAGTCTTTCCAACAGTTCATTAGATAGGTGTTATTATTCCCAATATACAGATAAAGAAATTGTAACTCCAAGAGGTTCATTTGTTTAAAATCATAAAGCGTCGGGCGTGGTAGCGCACGCCTTTAATCCTAGCACTTGGGAGGCAGAGGCAGGCAGGTCTACAGAGTGAGTTCCAGGACAGCTGGGGCTACAGGGAGACCCTGACTCGAAAAAAAAAAAAAAAAACAACATAAAGCAAGGAGAGATGGCTCAGTGACTAAGAACACATCCTGCTCTTAGAGGACCAGAGTTCTGTTCCCAGTACACAAGTTGGGCAGCTCACAACTGCCTGTAATTCAAGCTCCAAGGGCACTAGCATCCCTTTCTGGCCTCTACAGACACCCACACACAGCATACATACACACATACACGTGTGTACACATACACACACACACACACACACGTACACACACACACACACACAAATAAAATAAATTTTAAAACTATACAGCTAATGGGGGAAAAGAAGCACTTAGATTCAAAATCCAGCTCTCAGCCATGTGTGGTGTACATACCCTGGCCCTAGCACTGTGGAGGTGGGGGCAGGAAAACTGTGGCAAGTCTGAGGCCAGCCTGGTCTACACAGGGAGTTATAGTCCAATTGCCACCCACTATATAAACATACCCTATATAACAAAAAAAGCTAACAAACAAAAAAAACTAGGCTTTTCTGGTAAGAAACAAATTTGGGATTCTGTCTTATTCTTTAATTCTAGATGTACTCAAGGTTTCAGTCTTTTAAAAAGGGACGAAAAACATTTTATAAATGCGAAAGGTTCTAAATCACTCAAAATCAAGGCTATATTGTAAAATAAAGAATAAAGGCGGGGCTGGAGAGATGGCTTAGCGGTTAAGAGCGCTGACTGCTCTTGCAGAGGATCCGGGGTTTGATCCCCAGCACCCACATGGCGGCCGAGAACCATCTGAAACTCCAATTCCAGGAGAACTCCAATTGCAGGGGAATCCGACACCCTCTCTGACCTCCGCGGCGTTGCACGACACGGGTGCACAGACTTGCATGCAGACAGTACATTCATACACATACAGAAATAAATAAAATTAAAAAAAAAAAAAAGAATAAAGGCAAGGGGCTGGGGAGATGGCTCTTCAGTTACAAGTACCAGCCGCTCTGGGTTCAATTTCCAGCACCCACACACTAGCTAACAACTCTCAGTAAGTCCAGCTCAAGGGGAATGTAACGCCTTCTTCTGACTCCTCAGGCACTGCAGTACACAGGTGCACTTACGCTCGTGCAGGCAATACACTCATAAACATCAAATAAAAATAATAAAATATTTTTAAAAGAATAAAGCAAAAAATTGAAATATCTATAATACATATAAGGAAGTCATTAAATGTACCTGGAGCTCCATCACACATTTGTACTTGTACCCACTGACAATAGCACATATAGAAAGACATGCACGGAGCCGGGCGTGGTGGCGCACGCCTTTAATCCTAGCACTTGGGAGGCAGAGGCAAGAGGATCTTGTGAGTTCAAGCAAAAGGCCACCGGGTCTACAAGAGTGGAGGTCCAGGACAGCTGGGGCTACAAGGGAGAACCCCCTCTGTTTCGAAAGAAAAAAAAAAAAAAAAAAAAAAAAAAAAAAGACATGCACGGGCTGGAGAGAGGGCTCAGCAGTTAAGAGCACTGGCTGCTCTTGGGGAGGACTCAGGTTCAATTCCCAGCACCTACATGGTGGCCAACAACTGTCCATAACCCAATCCTAGGGGATCTGACTCTCTCTTCTGACCTCTGCTGGCACTACACAACACAGGTGCACCTGCCTACATGCAGGCAATACACTGATACACATAAATGAAAAATAATAAAGAAGGAAGACATTGAACACAACACTATATTTGTAACAGCAGTTATATGAACAAACTACATGTCCATCTGCATAAAGATGGTTATATGAGCACAGCAACCACACACTAATGGACCACAGAATCTGCTACAGGTGGCTATCCATAAAATGTACTAAGTAAAGCAAGGTGCAGAATGGTATGTGCTATATGAAAGGGGGCAGGGCACATAATTCTCTATCTATATATGCATATACCACTTGGGGAATGTTATAAGAGAAATTGACAACCACAGTTGGCCCTGAAAGGGCTGTGAGGTTTAGCATTCTCTATGAAAGAATATAACCTTCAACTCTTACATTATATCCTCTTCTCTTCATTCGGACTCTAGCAGCATGAGAAGAGCAAAACAGTTTTCCCAATACAATCAGAAAGGATCCTTTAAAATATCTACTTGGAGGCTGGGGCTGTAGCTCAGTTCATAGAGTGCTAGCCTACAATTCAGAAAGTCCTGGGTTCAGTCACCAATACTGCATAAACCCAGTAATTACTGAATTCAAGAGGTAGAAGCAAAAGGATCGGAAGCGCCAGGTCATCCTCAGCTACGAAGCTTGCCAGCTGGGGATATATAATATCCTGTCTCAAAGGGAGTGGGGTGGATCAGTGGATATAGGTGCTTGCCACCAAGCCTGATGACCTGAGTTTCATCCCCAAGACCCACATGGTAGGAGAGAACTGACTCCCACAAGTTGTCCTCTGAATTCCGCACATGAGCCATGTGCAGGTATATACACACACGTGTAAATAAACTCTTTAAAAAGCACTGAAGAGATGGCTCACTCAGTGGGTAATAGTGCTTGCTGCACAAACCTGACAACTTGAGTTCAGATCCCAGCACATACGGAAAAAGCCAGACCTGTTACCCCAGCACTCTGTGGGGGGCAAGGAGGAGACCGGAGGATCTCTGGGGTTTGCTGGCACCCGTCTAGCTCCAGGTTCAGTGAGAGACCCTGTCTCAAAGGAATAAGTTGGAGAATGGCAAGAGCAGGATGTCCTGTGTCCTTATCCAAACTCCACACACATGAGCTGTGAGCACAGGCACAAGGAATGTACACAAGTATATACACCACATGCATGTACAACTCTCCCCTCCTCTCTCTCTCCGCCCCCCCCCTCTCTCTCTCTCTCTCACACACACACACACACACACACACACACACACACACACATTTGGTATCCTATTCTTTTTTTGTTTTTTGTTGTTTTGGTCTTTTGAGACAGGTTATCCCTGTAGCCCCAGCTGTCCTGGAACTCACTCTGTAGACCAGGCTGGCCTTGAAGTCACAGAGCTCTACCTGCCTCTTCTTCCTGAGTGCAGGGATTAAAGGCGTACGCCACCACACCCAGCATGGTATGCTGTTCTACCTTTGTTAGTCTACCCTGCTCTAGCCCCTCACATGGCAGGGTTGTAAAGAGGACCTGTCTCACCTCAGCTCTGGAGCAGCACTTTCCAGCTCCTGGGGTCCATCACTGCTTTCCATTAAACCATGCTGAATTATAGTAAGTCTCCAAAAAAAGATTCACTTTTTTCAGACCAATATCCCTCAAAATCAAAGGCCTACAGTATAAAAGCCAAAGCCAATGGATCAACCAATATTTTGGCACTAATAAAAACAAAGCTCTCACACATTTGTGCAGTTTACCAATGAATCTCGCTGCACTGTGACACAGCATCTTCACAAGGAGGCAGGGGATCAGTCACCTCTTTCCACCTTATAGAGCTGGTCTTACAAAACCAAGGAAGCAACTCACCTCAGGCCATGCCACACTTTAAGTAGCCGACTAAGACAGGGCCCCTGACTGTAAACCAGGGCTCCTGCCAGGACAAATAAGGTCTGCAAATAAATCCCTACTGGGCAAGGCTGGGGGCAAACTACCAGGCTGGCTGGCCTAGATCCATGCCAAGAGTGGAATGAGGATGACAGAGCCCAACAGCAGGCTGGGGATGAAGCTCAGTTGGTAGACTGCTTGCCTAACAAGTACAGAGGAAGCCCTGGGCTTAATCCCCAGCATGGCATAAAACTGAATGTGGTGGCATGCAAATCTGTAATCCCAGCACTCGGGAGGATCCTAGCACTCAGGAGGATCAAACCTCTGCCACAGAGCAGGTTTGAGGACAGCCAGGACTACATGGTACATGAGGTCCTGGTTGTTTTTTGTTTTCTGTTTTTTGTTTTTTTCCTGTCTTTTTGACAGCAGGTCTCCCTGTAGCATCAGCTGGGCTGACCTGGAACTCATTATGTAGACTAGGCTGGTCTTCCTCCCAAATTCTGGGATTAAAGGCATGACACACCAAGCCCAGCAAGATCCTGTTTCTTAACACAAAAACATGGAAAGGAATAAAAATAAAAATAAGCAAGCCTCAGATCCCTACAATCTATTTGCCTAGGGGTTGTGTGTTTTGTTTGTTTGGTCTTTTTGAGACAGGGTCTCCCTGCAGCCCCAACTGTCCTGGAACTCGCTACATAGGCCAGGCTGGCCTTGAACTCACAGACATCTGCCTGCCTCTGCCTCCAGACTGTTGGAATTAAAGGTGTGTGCCACCACTTCTGGCCCTCTACAATCTATTTTCCCAAAAATCAATACAAAATATATCTTCTTTATATATTGTATTTTATATTTTCCTATTTCATAGGAATAGAAACTAGATACGGTATCAAATGTTAAGAACGATAAGAATTAGGGGCTGGAGAGATGGCCTAGTGGTTAAGAGCACCGACTGCTCTTGCAGAGGACCGGGTTCAATCCCCAGCACCCACATGGCAGCTGAGAACCGTCTTTAACTCTAGTTCCAGGGGAATCTGACACCCTCTTCTGA
This sequence comes from Rhizomys pruinosus, assembly GCA_009823505.1. Lineage (NCBI taxonomy): Eukaryota > Metazoa > Chordata > Mammalia > Rodentia > Spalacidae > Rhizomys > Rhizomys pruinosus. The sequence goes on along the minus strand of VZQC01008412.1, from coordinate 3,190,388 downwards.
CCTCCACAGCTTTGCATGACACAGGTGCACAAACCTACATGCAGACAGTACATTCATACTTATAAAAAAATTTAAAAAAAGAAAGATAAGAATTAATCCACAAAGTAGCATTTGATCAGCATTAACCAAAGTAGACATCTGAACTACCTCTTGGTGTGCCTTCACCTACCACTGTGACAAGAATGCTGGAGTCACTCGCAGTTATATGTTCCACCAACAGGTGGAAGGAAAATGGGGGAGCTGCTTAGAATTCCCTTGTGCCCCCAAGCAGTTAGCTTCCTGGACAGTGCCCATCTGTTTTATACCACAGTATGTGGTGGCAGGTGCTTGACAGAGACTTGCATGTGCCTGGAAATGTTGGCATTTTGTTTCCTGAAGGAAGAAAAAAGATACCCCTCCACCTCATTAATCCTCTCCAAGATGCGGAGCTTCTGTCTGTAAAACATGTTTATTAAACAGATCTTAAAAAGGTCCTTCCGGGCTGGAGAGATGGCCTAGCGGTTAAGAGCGCCGACCGCTCTTACAGAGGACCCGGGTTCGATCCCCAGCACCCACATGGCGGCCGAGAACCGTCTGAGACTCCAATTCCAGGAGAACTCCAGTTCCAGGGGAATCCGAGACCCTCTTCTGACCTCCGCGGCATTGCACGACACGGGTGCACAGACCTGCATGCAGACAGTACATTCATACACATACAGAAATAAATAAAATTAATTAAAAAAAAATTTTTTTAAAAAAAAAAAAAGGTCCTTCCAGGGGCTGGAGAGATGGCCTAGCAGTTAAGAGTGCTGACTGCTCTTTCAGAGGACCCAGGTTCGATCCCCAGCACTCACATGGTGGCTGAGAACCGTTTTTAACTCCAGTTCCAGGGGAATCCAACACCCTCTTCTGACCTCCACGGCATTGCACGACACGGGTGCACAAACCTACATGCAGACAGTACGTTCATACACATACAGATCTCACATGCAGTTTCCATCCAGCGTTTGTACAGGCAAGCTCCCTAAATTGTCCTCTTTCAACAACAAACAATTCCACTACAACAAGCTTCGTGTTCTGCCCCACCATCCTTCAATTTGTGTTCTCTAAATCAGGCCTTGTGTCTAATCTTCTCTCCACAGAAGCCTTCCTCTGCCTGTTTAGCTGGACAGGAAGAGCCTCCTTACTGACTTTAGTCTCCACTCTCACACCACACCACCCCACAGCTAAGCACACAACGCAGCCTGAGCAGGCCCACAGAGGTCAGAGCCACGACCCAGAACTGGCTCATTTCCCTTCATGATCCTCCATCCCAGTGACCAGAGACCCACCAAAGCAGACACGCTTCCTCCCCTGCTGGAAGACTTCATGTGAAGCTGGACCCTTCTGTCAGTGGTGCAGACTCCCTGCTCACTGGAAGCAGAAGCAGCATTAAAGGAGGAGCGCCTGCATGCCCTCGGGGCCAAGCAGCAAGCAGATGAAGACAACGCACAGGAATTCTCTTGTCTGTCTGCCAAAGTGACTATCATATCTAGACGTCAGATGCCTTCCACACACACCGGCCCATTTCATTCTGGAGCAGTCCTCTCAGGCAGAATTTCTTAGGTACCATCATGATCAATGAGTTTTAAGCTACAATGTAATACATATATAATACTTAGTTTTATTCAGCCATAAAGGAGTGAAAATCATGAGATTTGTGGAGAAATTAATGGACTGTGAGATGATCATGCTAAGTGAAATAAGCCAGACAAATACTGCATGCTTTCTCTCATGTGCAGAACATTTATTATATATGTATAAACATACACACACATACATGACATGAAAGGGGGACTATTTGGTATGAAGAAAGAGACTGGTGAGAAGAAAACGGGACAGGAGAAGGTAACAGAGGTGAATATGATCAAATAGATTCAATATTTTGATTTGCTATGAAAATTTTTTTCTAGGGTGGTGGTGGTGGTGATAGTGGTGATGGTGGCAGTGGCGGTGTGAGTGTGCGGGTGCGTGTGTGTGTGTGTGTGTGTGTGTGTTTGTGTGTTTTTACAGGTCAGAGGACAGCTTTTGAGAGTTCTCTCTCAGCCTCTGCCATGGTGGCAGTGGCAGTGTGAGTGTGCGTGTGCGTGTGCGTGTGTGTGTGTGTTTGTGTGTGTGTTTTTACAGGTCAGAGGACAGCTTTTGGGAGTCAGTTCTCTCTCAGCCTCTGCCGTGTTGAGGCAGGGTCTCTCTTATTTTCATTGCTGTGCTATGAACTCCAGGCTAGCTGGCCTGACAGCTTCTGAGTAAACTTCCTATCTCTACCTCCCAGCTTGCCAAAGGACTGCTGGGATTATATGCATGTCACCGTATCAGGGTTTTTATATGAGTCTCGGGGATCAATTCAGGTCATCAGGCTTGCAAATCTAGTGTTGTCACCCATCAAGCCATTTCCCTGGCCCAATAAATGGAAAAATTAATTTTTAAAGAAGTTTTTACATGTATAGGGTACTTCTAGTTGCTAAGTGCTTTTCTGTGCATTAATTTATAGGTTCCCTAGCAAATTTGTATGGGGTAGGGTACAGATTCTCCCAACACACACACACACACACACACACACACACACACACTCAGCATCCCTTAAACCATCTGTCACCTGCAGATTTTCTGTCAGAAATGTTTCTTGAAGCTGGGCGTGGTGGCATATGCCTTTAATCCCAGCACTTGGAAGGCAGAGGCAGGATGTCATCTTTGTGAGCTTCAAGGCCAGCCTGGTCTACAGCAGCAGAGTTCAGGAGCGGTAGAGCTTACAGGGAGACCTATTAAAAGACAGAAAGAAAAAAACAGAAAAGGAAAAAAAAAAAAAAAGGAACTGTATCTTGGACATTCGTCTCCTATACCTTTGCCCCTCCTGCAGCACTGTATCTTGGACCCCCGTCTCCTACACCTTTGTCCCTCCTGCAGCGCCGTGGCTCAGGCTATTCTCAGCTCTCACCCAGCAGTCTATGATGGGTTTATAGCCCAGTTCCCTATGGCCGGTCCACCAGGTATTTTTGCACAAAATTCCTACAAATCCTCAGCCTCACAGATCAATGAAGTTTAAACTCCTTAGTGAGTATAACGCAGCTCTTAAAATTTGACCCTATTACCTCTCTCCAATCCCCCAAAGAACTAAAGGCTTAAAGGTTTCTCTCTTTTCTCCAAAACCCCCATGTCCTTTCAGCCATTCGTCCTTTTCTATGTTCTTCCCCTCCTTAGCACAAACTTTCTCCTGCTAAAGAATTCCTTCTTATCTTTCAAGAAGAAGCTCAGCTGCTCATATCCGTACTTTGTTCCCAAGTCTCATTCATAGGTCTTCTTTCTACATACTCCCCAAACATTCCATAAAAAAAAACCCTGACACTCATCACATCATATAAATTATCCATATGAAATTATCCATCTTCCTTAAACTCCTAGTTCCTCAAACTAGAATTCAATAAGCATTTACTAAAGAAATAAGAGAAATTTGTAAGCTATTTCAGAAGTCTAAGAAATCAAAAACCAGGAGGCTGGAGAGATGGCTCAGCTGTTAAGAGTGCCGACAAACTGTCAGCCCATGTAGGTTGGTGCACCTGTGTCATGCAATGCCACGGAGGTCAGAAGGGCATCAGATTCTCCTAGAACTGGAGTTTAAGACTGTTCTTAGTGGCCATGCGGGTGCTGGGAATCGAACCTGGGTCCTCTGCAAGAGCAGTTGGCACTCTTAACCACTGAGCCATCTCTCCAGCCCCAAGAAACACATTTTTTAAACTTTAATTCTAGATGGTAATATTAGATAGCTAGACAGACATTCTCAGGCTTAGAGGCCATTAGGATAAACATCTCCTTTATGGTGGGCTTTGGACCCTACTTCCCACTTCCTAGGTAACAGGAGAAAGAGAAGAATCACAAGCTTCCCTTTAAGATTTAAATTATCATATGAAAAGTTGGAGGTTTCAGGGTTTTGCTGACATTCATTAAGGAAATGATGCTTCTCCTGACCACAAGAAGGGAATCTAAGGTCTACCTGGAGCCCTAGGTGAAGACATGACATTCTGATCTGCTCCAAAGATTAAAATATTGTATGCCACTGTCTCCTCCCTCAAGAGGAGCGACTACCAGCAATCACTTGTCTAGGACACCACTCTTCGGAAAAGCTGATCCACCTGAGGGAGTGCTAAGGAGATGGGAGGAATAATTATCCCCTTGGTGAGATAATGTGCTTTTCCCTCTCAGAAGATGGGCCCTTGGTACAGAGCCTCTGCTGTACAACACTGCTAAGGCTGGCTAGTTTCTGAGTTCTAAATCAAAAAACCACAAGTTTCCTTTTCTTTCTTCCTGATCTTTTTTTTGGGGGGAGGAGGGGTTTACTGGCCAAAAGCCCAAGCATGTTTTCCCTGACACTCTGGACTTTCTCACTTTTTTTTGAAGCCCCTCTCCCCTTCTGTCTTGTAGCAGCCTGCCAACCTCCATTGCTGAATTCTTGGATCCTAATGCAAAGGGCTTGCATGGCTTTCTCTCTTCTACTTCAACATCTCCCTCCTCCTGCCAGCTGCTGAGATTTACAGCTTGCCTATTCTGTTGTTTTGTTTTGTTGTCAAATTCCAATAAAATTGTTCTTCAGCTTCCTTCTGAGTCCATTTTCAAAATATTTTATTAATGAGACTAAGCCCCCAAAAGAGATCCTGATTTCCCTGGTAAGATTAGGAATAACTTACCTCTTGTTTATACATTTATATATTTCCTAAATTTTCTTCAAAATTTAACTCATTAAATAGTCAGGACTTACTTAGAAAGATGGACATTATTAAACTATCCTAGGGCTCAACACTGGTAAAGGAAACATAGAACAGGTACAGAAGTATGATGCTCCTAGAAACCACACTCTAACCAAAAGAACAGCAGAATTCAGACCATGTATTGAGTTCACAGCTGGAATTTAACTTTAAGGAAAGAAGTGAACAAATGTAAAATACTTTGTGTATTAGTAACTTTTCTGTTGCTATCATAAAACACCATGACCAAGGCAACTTATAGAAGGAAGAGTTGTCTTTGGCAAGTGCAGCTACCCTGTGGCTTGCCACTGCTTTTGCCATCCTTCAAAGACATGAGAAGACATAGCTTTTCAACCTTCCAATATGGACTGAAGACTCACGTCTCTCCAAGAATCCTCCAAACCTTCAGTGCCAGATGGGGACTGCTGAGACATCCAACTTGTGGACTGAGCTACTACTGGGTTTTCTACTTCTTCAAAATATAGACTGTCATTGTTGGACTACCCAGGCTGTATCATAGAGAACAGTACAGGGGCTGGAGAGATGGCCTAGCGGTTAAGAGCGCCGACCGCTCTTGCAGAGGACCCGGGTTCGATCCCCAGCACCCACATGGCGGCTGAGAACCGTCTGAAACTCCAATTCCAGGAGAACTCCAGTTCCAGGGGAATCCGAGACCCTCTTCTGAACTCCGCGGCGTTGCACGACACGGGTGCACAGACTTGCATGCAGACAGTACATTCATACACATACAGAAATAAATAAAATTAATTAAAAAAAA
>VZQC01008412.1:3169524-3182320 GCA_009823505.1 Rhizomys pruinosus | reverse complement strand
GAAGGAAGGAAGGAAGGAAGGAAGGAAGGAAGGAAGGAAAGAAAGAAAGAAAGAAAGAAAGAAAGAAAGAAAGAAAGAAAGAAAGAAAGAAAGAAAGAAAGAAAGAAAGAAAGAAAGAAAGAAAGACCAAACACACATGGAATTATGAAATAGAAAAATTGCCTATAGGAATAGAATTGCTGTCAGCCTGCTGGGTGGGTGTCCTCTTGTCTCTCTCCTCTGGGCTGGGTGGTTTGGCTTTGTTTTTGCCTTGATTACTATGTCAGGGGGCGGGAAAGATGGCTCAGAAGTTAAGATGCTGTGGCTCTTGTAGGGGATCTGAGTTTGGTTCCCAGCATCCATATCAAGTGGCTCACAACTGTAACTCCAGCTCCCGGGGATCTGACTCTGTCTTCTAGACTCCACAGGCACCTGCAAACATGTGGCATATATGCCTACAAAAATGACTCTTTCAAAAATAAAAATTAAGCTGGGCGTGGTGGTGCCCACCTTTAATCCTAGCACTCAGGAGGCAGAGGCAGGCAGATTTCTGTGAGTTCAAGGTCAGCCTGGTCTAGATAGAGAGTTCCAGGACAACTGGGGCTGCAGGGAGACTCAAAAAGACCAAAGGAAAAAAATAAATTTTATTTTATTTTATTTTAAAAAATGTCAAATTTTTAAAAGTTGTTACACAAGATTATTTTAATTTTTAAAAACCAGAGAGCTTGGGGCTGGAGAGATGGCTCAGTGGTTAAGAGCACCAACTGCTCTTACAGAGGACCCAGGTTCGATTCCCAGCACCCACATGGTGGCTAAGAACCGTCTTTAACTCCAGTTCCAGGGGAATCTGACATCCTCTTCTGATCTCTGCATCATTGCACAACATAGGAGCACCAACCTACATGCAGACAGTACATTCATACACATAAAAATTTTTTTAAATTAAAAAAAAAAAAAACAGACCTTAACTCAAGTTCTAAATGCAAACATCCTGGTGATTTGTTTCAAAATCTATGAAGAGACATCTTACAATGCTTGCTTGCTTTTTAAGCAAAAAAAAAGAAAGAAAAATATACCATCCTGACAAAAACAGAGTTCCTGATGTTGCAAATTACCCCTTACATCTATGTCAATATCCATTAGCCAAGAGCTTGGAAAGAATTGTGCAATTAAAGCTGAACACTTGGAAATCAGAAGGAATGTCACTGGACTTTGAAAACAGATACAGTGACAAACTAAATTTTCAGAACAGAAAAAAACTTGAAGTGAACAAATCTGGTTGGTTGTTTTTCCAGAATAGTTGAGCTCCTACACATGGCTCATGTCCTCATTCTGCTGCTCAGCACTGACCTTCACCAAGGCCAAGCTCTTCTGCAGGCAGGGGCTGCACCCCGTGCCTCTTCCACTTTCCTCTGCACACAGTCCGTCTTTTGCTCTACGGCTTGCTGGCTGCACTGTTGATCACACATAAGTGTAACTTGCAACTTGCATCCTTGCCACTGTGACCTTCTGCAAAGAACAACAGGAGCAAGGACACACACACACACACACACACACACACCATAAAGCAAGGGGTCTGCACCATGAGACAAATGTGGCCTGGACAGTGAGGGGTCTCAGTGTAGTCACCATGGAAAGGGTCCATTTCTGCAGAAGTGTGAATCTTTTGTGCTTTCCAACAATAGGTCCCCTCAACACAAACCTACTATTCATCTATGGCAGGCCTGCCTGCCCAGGACACTGCCCTCTGTTCCTATGGAAGAAAGCCACCATGGTGGGCTGGCTGGGACACCGTATGTCACCAACAGAGCAAGCCTCCCTAAGTGTCAAGGAGAAGCAGAACTTGGCATTTTTTGCCTGTGATGCTTTTAGAATGCAGACCCTGTACAAGACGTAATGGGACTCCACAGCAGCCTTCCAATAAACTAATCTGATCTGATCTTGCCGCCACTCACAAACCTCCCTCAGGGCTCCCTGCTGCCTTCACAGTCTTCAGTAGGAGGAAATGCAGTGTCCCAATTAAGACAGAGGACTTTAAAGCTTGAACCGGAAACCTAGCTTTATCCTCTGAGTTGGGTGGGTGATCTTGGCCAAATCCCCAATCCCCTTGGTGCCTGTGGCTTTTTCTCTTTAATTCTTTTCTTTTCTCGTGTGTGTGTGTGTGTGTGTGTGTGTGTGTGTGTGTGTGTGTGTGTTGGGGGGGACATGGGGGGGCACATGTGGTTGGGGACAAACGTGGGGGGCTGTTACCTATGCATGTGTGAAGGCCAGAGGTCAACTTCAGGGGTCTTCCTCTGTGACTTTCCATCTTATTGTTTGAGACAGTCTCAAACCTGAAGCTCAGTGTTTTGTCTAAGCTAGCTAGCCAGCAAGTCCCCAGAACCTGCCTGTATGCCCCCAACCTCACCCCAAGGCTGGAGTTCACAGGCGTAGACCACTATGCCCACCTTTTACATGCTATGAACTCAGGTCTTTGTGTCTGCACAGCAAGCACTTTACCCACTGAGCCATCTCCCCGTCCAGGTACAATGTTTCTTCAGTTGCAAACAGGAATTAAAATGGTATTACCTGGGGGCTGGAGAGATGGCCTAGCGGTTAAGAGCACTGACTGCTCTTACAGAGGACCCGGGTTCGATCCCCAGCACCCACATGGCGGCCGAGAGCCGTCTCAAACTCCAATTCCAGGAGAACTCCAGCTCCAGGGGAATCCGAGACCCTCTTCTGACCTCCGCGGCATTGCACGACACGGGTGCACAGACTTGCATGCAGGCAGTACATTCATACACATACAGGAATAAATAAAATTAATAAAAAAAAATGGTATTACCTGTCACAGTACCTACCAGAAAATGTGGGACTAGGAAATGCTCAATAAACATTATGATCTGTGTTGTTATTATCTGCTACAGAAAGCTCAAACTTCCTAGCAGGGCATAATAAGATCATTGTGACCCAGCTCATGTGCAGTGCAGTTTTCTGGGTTTGCTTCTTGAGGCTTTTTTTTTCTTTTTTTGGTCTTTTTGAGACAGGGTCTCCCTGGAACTCTGGCTGTCCTGGAACTCTCTCTGTAGACCAGGCTGGGCTTGAACTCACAGAGATCCACCTGCCTCTGCCTCCCAAATACTAGAATTAAAGGCGTGCACCTCCACACCCGGCTTCTTGAGGCTTTAATGTTACCATTGTAACTGACATCACAAGCTATAGCAAGCTCCTATAGTGTAGTCCAGACAGGTTTATCCCAGCACATGTTTAGTGACAAGATCATCCTCTTGCTACTAGTAAGCAGCATGATCTCTGAAGTCCCCTCTTCATGTGAGTTAGTCACCCTTTGTGCCTCCTCTATGCTCTACAGGGACACTTTACTGGGCCCTTAGTTTACTATTACTTCCTCCACTAGGTGTTAAGACACAGGCCCCTGTGAATTTCTACCTGCACCTTCATAACCCGACACTTCAGTAGACTCTAAGTAAACACTTATCAAGTAAATGGAAAAGAAAAACTAACCAGTAGACATAAAACCCAAGGATTCTCTTCAGAAAAAGTAAACACAAGGATGAGGATGTCGAATCTCCCAAATACCTTGGTTCAAAGGAGAGTTGATTGGCAAAGATCATATAATCAAAGAAAAGAAAATGACAATCTCCCAGGAGAAAGTCACACTTTTTGTTACAATGCAGAGCCTTTGTCCTGGGGGAAAGGGAACAGAACGAAATTAAAATTATTCTCCACTAGCTGTTGTTGACCAGTTATTGAACATTGATTTCTTTAAAGCTTTTCTTCGGGAGGGGAGACTTTTCTTCAGGACATAGAACAGTCATAACTGTTCTATGTAATTCTCATCTTGTTCAAAGTATAGAATACTGCAGAGGGGCTGAGGAGATGGCTCAGAGGTGTAGAGCACTGGTTGTTCTTGCAGGAGACCCAGGTCTAAATCCCAGCACTCACGTGGTAGCTAACAACTGTCCATAATGCCAATTCCAGGGGATCCAATGCCCTCTTCTGTCCTCTGCTGGCACTGAACAGCATGGATGCACTTACACACATATACACACAAAACACTCATACACCTTAAATATAAATAAATAGATAACTACTCCAGAGGGCTCAGACTGGAAGAGGCACTAAGGCTGAGGGTATCACCAGTGAGAAGAAGGTTGAGAGGTCAGTATGGGGGGCTGGAGAGATGGCTCAGTGGTTGAGAGCACTGACTGGGCATGGTGGCGCATGCCTTTAAACTCAGCACTTGAGAGGCAGAGGCGGGCAGATGTCCAAGTTCAAGGCCATCCTGGTCTACAGAGTGAGTTCCAGGCCAGCTACGGCTATAGGGAGACCCTGTCTCAAAAAGTAAAAAAAAAAAAAAAAAAAAGAGTGAGAGGTCAGTATGGCACAGATCACATCACATCACATGTGTCTTAGAAAGCCAGGGCAAAGACTTTGGATTTCACATTGAGTAAGGAGGGAGGCCACTGGAGGCAAGTTTAAAAATGCCATAGCAGGCTGGAGAGATGGCTCAGTTGTCAAGGGCACTCACTGCTCTTTCAGTTCCCAGTACTTATATGGAAGCTCACAACTGTCTATAACTCCAGTTCCAAGGGATCCAACACCCTCTTCTGGGCAAGAGGCATGAACATGGTGCACATACATACCTGCAGGCAAACATTCATGCACATAAAATAAAATCAATAAGGGGCCGGAGAGATGGCCTAGCGGTTAAGAGCGCCAACCGCTCTTACAGAGGACCCGGGTTCGATCCCCGGCACCCACATGGAGGCCAAGAACCGTCTGAAACTCCAATTCCAGGAGAACTCCAGTTCCAGGGGAGTCCAACACCCTCTTCTGACCTCTGCGGCATTGCACGACACGGGTGCACAAACTTGCATGCAGGAAGTACATTCATACACATACAGAAATAAATAAAATTAATAAAAAAATTAAAAAATAAATAAAATAAAATAAAATCAATAAATAAAAATTAAAGTAGTATAAATCACTTAACATATTTTAAGATTTATAATTTTATTATTCATTTATATGTATGAGTATAAGTTTATGCGTGTGTATGTGCATGTGTGTGCAGATGCCTGCAGAGGACAAGAGAGAGCAGGAGAGTCACAGGTGACTGTGAGCTACCCAAAGTGAATGCTGGAAGCTGAACTCTAGTCCTCTACACATGCTCTTAACTGCTGAGCCAGCTCTCCAAAATGATTAACATTTTTAAAAGATTTCTCTGGTCTCAGCAGGGCATGGTGGTGCACTTTAATCCAGCACTTGGGAGGGAGGTGGAGCTCTATGAGTTCCAGACCAGCCTGGTCTGCATGGCAAGTTCCGAGCAGCTGGGGTTATAAGGAGACCCTGTCTCAAAAAAAGATTTCTCCGATCTCTTACAATAGAGGATGTGGTGGTATAGGTACACGTATAAACAAGGAGAAAGTGAAGGTGGCTACTGAGGTTGCCCAGCTGAAAGACAACGTGGGCTGGACAAGGGTGCTGGCAGTACATGAGATAAGGAGATAAATATGAGATTCTGAAAACAGGAGATGATTAGCTGAAAGACTGGAGGAGAATTGGGAAGAGAGGAAAAGTAAGGGCCCAACGTCATGACACGAGCATTCAGGGTTAGGGCAACCATTTACTAAAGTGAGAAGACTGGGGGAGTGCAAGTCTGAAGCGGAGGCTAATTCAAGAGTTCTCTTTTGGCTATGAAATAATTTGTAAACATCTGTAAGGACATGAGTTTCAAGTTCCAGACAGACTTTGAAGCTGAGAGTCATTACCAAATGGATATTATTTAAATTGATTAATTAGGAGAGGATGACTATGAAAAGAAGGGAGGAGAGGAGGCCAATTCAGAAATAGGGCTCACTATGTCTGTACCAAGGAGAGAAGACCTGTGGAGTGCCCAGAGTAAAGTGGCAAAGAACTCAGTGCTTGAGTCTCTATCAGAGGCTCTGGGTTCAATTCCCAGCACCCAGTTGGAGGCTAACAGTAATCCTTGGCTCCAGTTCCTCTTCTGGACTCCACAGGAATTGCATGCCACGAGTATAGTTACATGCATGCAGGCAAGACACTCATATACCCAAAATAAAAATAAATAAATAAATAAATAAATAAATAAATAAATAAATAAACAAACAAACAGTTAACAACCTGCCAGACAAAATGTGCTAAGCAGTACAATAGTGGCATGGAGGTAACCAACCACTTCCTGGTAAGATTTGAGGCCTTCTTCACAGGAGAAAACTCATGCTTTATACTGTAAACCTGGTTCAGGAGGTCATAGACCCTAGGAAGGGAACCTAGTACTGTTATTTTGATAAATGCACATGTTGTCAAACTGCCTTTTAAATATTTATGTCTGGGGCCCGGTGTGGTGGTGCACGCCTTTAATCCTAGCACTTGGGAAGCAGAGGCAGGCGGATCTTTGTGAGTTCAAGGCCAGTCTGGTCTACAGAGTGAGTTCCAGGGAAGCTGGGGCTACAGGGAGACCCTGTCTCGAAAAGACCAAAAAAACAAAAGAAAAAATTTATGTCTGTACAGCATGAGCCAACAAGATCAGACAACATTCTGGCGGGGAGTACTGACTGGACTCCATGAGTTAAACACACACACACACACACACACACACACACACACACACAAGAGAGGACAGGAAGGTAGGACAGGGATGTACTGACCGGTGTCTGGGAAAGGTTAACATGGTTAGTATCAAGATACTTTACATATATGTACAAAATTGTCAAAGAATAAATAAAAAATACCAAAAAAAGAAAGAAAAAACGTTAATGGGGCTGGAGAGAGAACTCAGTCAGTAAAGTGCTTGCCATCTGACTCTGAGAAACCAAATTAAAAAGCCAAGCATGGTGGTGCCTATAATCCCAACACTGGAGGAGTAGAGATTACACTCCTGTGGTTAGCCCTCCTAACCTACTTGGCAAGCTCCAGGCCAGAAACAGACCCTGTCTCAAAAAGTAAGGTAGAAAAGACATTGAGGAAGACATCTGATGTCAACTTGTGACTTCCACATACATGTGCAAACACACAGTGTACACAGTAACTAATAAACAAATAAATATGAAGTGGTCTTAGATTTGACAAAGGTTACGGCTAATACAAAGACAGTTCCAGTAGAATAATGGGAAATGATTAGAATGAGGAGAAAAAGTCAACTCCAAAACTATGGGCAACTTAAAAGGTTTAATCAGAAATAAGGCACAGAAAGTAAGAGTTAGTGATAATGACATCAATAGGCTTATGGGGTTCTTTTTAGTTAAAAAGGAATTTACTTTGGCCAGGCATGGTGGCGCACACCTTCAATCCTAGTACTCGGGAGGTAGAGCCAAGCTGATCTCTGTGAGTTCAAGGCCAGCCTGGTCTACATACTGAGTTCCAGGCCAGCTGGGGCTACAGGGAGACCCTGTCTCAAAAAATACAAACACAACAACAACAACAACAACAACAACAAAATACATACATACAGCGGTACTTGGAAAAGATTCCAAGTCCAAGTTCTGAAGACAACCACAACAGAGGTGAAAGAATCTTCAGCTAAGCTGACAGAGCCAACACAAATACACACCTGCTTCCTGCATATGTGTGAACAAGCTCTGCTCCTCATACAAGCTTCTATTATTGAATTTCCTTTCAAATGTCATTGATGTTTTCAAATATGGCAGGGATTCCACTAGCTGTAGGACCCTTCCTTGATTGTTACCCTTTTATGTTCAGAGTAGACTTGATGAGAGGAAGGGGACACAGAAAAATTACATTTCAGTGTAGATGGAAAAACTATAAGGATTACACTCTCCACTGCTTAATAAGGCATCATAAAGACTTAAAATGCCAGTTTACATGCAACAGAACGGAAGCTGGAAATTGAAGTACATGGCCATTTGGGTCTTTTCTCCTTAGCCAGGCTATCTTAGGCTGTAAGTGGCTGTGAGTGCTCTAGGAAGTAGCCCTTCATCAGCTCTTTTCTTTGCCTGATCTGTTTGTCACATGGCCACATAATCCTGCTCCATATCACCCCCCATCTTTCTGTAGCTTTCCATCATGGTTCTGGTCTGTTCCTTCTTTCAGGGCAACAGAGATGCCAACTCCCCCCAAAGGTGTCTCCTCTGAAACTTTAAAAGCTAGCTAAGTTGTAAGTAGCACACACACACCTTTAGCTCTTGAGCATATCAAGTCTTAAACTATCCTGATTCAAATATCAGAGTGGGAGGAAGAATACTTTTTAGTAGGAAATCCAAGACAATGAGCAGTCACTGTGACTTTGAGAGGTAGCCCAGTAGCAGATTCAGATGGAATTGGGTTGAGATTGTGACTTTGCCCCAGCTCTTACAAGCTGAATGATCCTGAGCGAGTTACTCTCTGAGCCTTGGTTCCTCCTCTAGAAAACTGGAGTGATATTACCTACCTCGAGGACCCCTATGAAATTTAAATTAGATGCTTTTGTAAAACATCCACTATGGTACCTGGCACATAGCAAGTAATCCTAAATACTAATTCTCTTTGCTCTAATGACTTTGTGAATGCCAGTTTCTCCAACAAAATGTTCTGGAAGACAAAACTACACATTGTACTAGATTGACCCAAGTCCCTAGAACTCAGCTCAACACATCTGTAGGCACTTAATTAAGCATTTCTTAGTTTGATCTCAAAAATGATAACTATAAACCGGGCATGGTGGTGTGCGCCTTTAATCCTAGCACTTGGGAGGCAGAGGCAGGTGGATCTCTGAGAGTTCAAGGCCAGCCTGGTCTACAGAGTGAGTTCCAGGACAGCCAGAGCTACAGGAAGACCCTGTCTCAAAAAGACCAAAAAAAAAATATATATATATATATAACTATAGATTTGCCTTACAGCAGACCAGTAAGACTGGATTATGTAAACTACATAGAACATAAATAAAACTGCTAGATCCCTTTTCCAAGAAATTCTGATTAAGAGTCTACTTCACTAACTTCCATTAAGAAAAGACTTTCAGGTTTTATGTCAATATTTTTTCATTCCCCATATTTTTTTTTACATTTTTAAGTATACTTTATTTTGATTTTTTTNTTTTTTGAGACAGGGTCTCCCTGTAGCCCCAGCTGGCCTGGAACTCACTCTGTAGACCAGGGTGGCCTTGAACTCACAGAGATCCTCCTGCCTCTGCCTCCAGAGTTCTTCTGGGATTAAAGGCATGTGCCACCACACCTGGTCGCAATACAAAACTCTTAAAAACTAAGTAAAAATATCCCCTGGGTATGATGGTGCATACTCAACCACCATATAATCCCAACACTTGGGAGGCTGAGGATTTTTGAGAATATGAGCCAAGTCTGGTATATATTCTAGGCTGTTTTAGGCTACACAGGAGAACCTATCTCAAGCTTAAATTTTTAAATTTTCCTCCCCCTCCTTTCTTTTCTTCCATCCATCCATCCATCTCCTTTTTTGTGGTGCCAAGGATTTAACCAAGAGCCTTGTGTGTTCTAGGCAAATACTCTACCACTGATTTGTACTTGCAGCTCTGAAAGTTCTTATAATTAAAGGTTGGGAGGCTGGAGACCCAGCTCATTGCTAGAGCATCTGCCTCACTTGTGCAAGGCTCTGGGTTCAATCTCTACCACAGAATGCATAAATAAATAAATAAATAAATAAATACATAAATAAATACATAAATAAATATTCTCAGGTCAGTATGGTGGCAATCTGTTTGAAGAATCACTGCTTGACCAAATAGACTTATTCCTACAGTCAGGTAAATAAAACTTCTGAAATGAACAATACATAAGTCCTCCATGTTATCATTTCCATAAAACTATCCCAATTAATCATAAACCTGCATGTCACTCAGAGTTCGCTGAAAGCAAGAGCTCAGAGAAATCCCAATAAATAAAAGGAGAAGGGTACAACTGCGTGAGAACTGAACTTGGCTCATCTCTGCTCCTGTAGCACCAGCTGGCTGGCCTCTGTAGACCAGACTGGCCTTGAACTCACAGAGATCCTCCTGCCTCTGCCTCCCAAGTGCTAGGATTAAAGGCGTGCACCACCACACCCAGCTTGCTCCTTAGTTTCTAATAGCAGCTGAGTATTTACCAAACTGGTCCTCTCTTCTCCTCCCCTTCTGTCACAATCTCACCTGTGCTACCATGGAGAGCTGTGGGTTGAACACCCTGCCTCTACTCTTACCCAGTTCAGATTCATTTTCTCGAGCTTGATATCAAAACAGCTGCCAGACAGTTCACTCTTCCACTAAATGAACCTTAAAATGATTTCCGATAAGTTTCAAGGTCAAGCCCAGAACTCAAACCTTGAACCTGTTTACAATGCACCCTCTGTACTTCTCCAGCCTCACCTCTATTTCCTATTTCATGCCCCAATGAGCCGGAGGTATTGCCATACTTCGCAGTGCTTTCTTTCAGTGCCCAACCCCATACTCCAGCTTCAACTTGCTCAGGCACACCCCTTCCCTTCCAGGAACTGCCACATTCCACCCCACACACACAGCTTAGTATCTCCTCTCACAACCTAGCACATATGGCCTAATCACTCTAGTTATCTCATCAGCCATAATTATTTATTCATAGGCCTTTCTTTTTTTTTATTTTATGTGTATAAATGTCATGCCTACATGTATATAAATGCGCCCATGTAATGCAAAGACCACAGATGCCAGAAAGGGTGTCAGATCCCCTGAACTGGAGTTATAGATGGCTGTTAACTACCATGTGGGTGCTGGGAACCAAACCCAGGTACTCTGGAAGAGCAACCAATGCTCTTAACTGCTAAGCCATCACTCCAGCCCTGCCATAGGACTTTTTACTCTACAAAAATGAGGGTTCTTTGGGTAAAGAATTGTAAGATAGATAAATGGATTACAGCGCTAATACTGCTAATGTGCCTGTCTAATGCACTATTTCATATACGAAATGCTAAAAAGTATGGACTTGAAGATCGGGATTAAGAGAAGTCTATGCTTTACACAAGCATAAAACTGGTCTTGAGCATGTTTGATTTATAATCTCAGCATCTCCTGTTCTAGATTTCCAATTCTGCCCTTCAGGCTCAGTCTCTTACATGGACCCTGCATCCTCACTGGGAGCCCACCTGCCCCCATCTGTATGCCTGAGAAATGAAGGTCTTGAGCTCCCAAGCTCTCGCTTCCTAGAAGGTAAGGGAGATGTGTTCAAGGAGGAAAAGCTGCGTCTCTCTGATGGTAGACAGGAGAGCCTTAGCAGATGTGGCATTCAAGCTGCACTACGGAGAAAGGAATGGAGCAGAGGATCTGCTTCCCCAGGTGTGCTCCTGCTCCTCGGACGAGAAGTCAAACCAGTTTAGGAAATGCTACTTAAGGTAATCCCCTCTGGGAGAGTCTTGAAGTCAGGAACCCCTGTTTAACTGTGTAATACAGCACTCCGAGTGGATTCACTACTAGTTTCCTGTATCTTGCCTCTTGACTGATATTTCTAACCTTTAGAGGACTACACTCTAAGAACCAACATGTTGTGTTAGCTTTTCATGGTTCTTTACTTTCATTTTTAACAGTACCTCACATAGATAATTCCCTAACACAAGATTCTTTAAGAATATATGCTGGCTGCCAGGTGTGGTGGCGCATGCCTTTAATCCTAGCACTTGGGAGGCAGAGGCAGGCGGATCTTTGTGAGTTCAAGGCCAGCCTGGTCTACAGAGTGAGTTCCAGGACAACTGGGGCTACAGGGAGACCCTGTCTCGAAAAGACAAAAAAAAAAAAAAGAATGTATGCTGGTTGGGTGTGGCATACTGTTAGCCCTAGCACTCAGGGGGCAACCAGATCTCTGAGTTCAAGGCCAGCCAGCATAGTCTACATGATGGACCATCCGCTGTCCCCCCCACCCCCCCAAAAAAGTGTACTGTGTAATTTCTAAAACTTTCCTGAAATTTTTCCTTTTTTTCCCTTTGGTCTTTTTTGAGACAGGGTCTCCCTTTAGTCCCAGCTGGCCTGGAGCTCGCAATGTAGACCAGGCTAGCCTTGAACTCACAGAGATCCATCTGCCTCTGCCTCTTGAATGCTGGGATTAAACCGGCCCAAGAAGGTTCTTAGCCACCATGTGGGTGCTGGGAATAGAACCTGGGTCCTCTGCAAGAGCAGTCAGTGCTCTTAACCACTGAGCCATCTCTCCAGCCCGGACATTTTTTCTAAAGAGAAAAAGCAGAGGAACATATCACACAGTGAATGTCTCTATCAAGGAAGAACAAATTCTCTCCTCTAGTGCAAAGCAGAGTCAGATCCCTACCCTGTCTATCAGGGTTGGAAAATGATGCCTGTCTGACCCAGTTCAGTGTGTCCCAGTTAGGATGTTTACATGCATGCAGTCACTCTCCACCCCCCCCCCTTCCTCTCAACCTGCTGACTGGATTAAAAACACCAAACTTGAATGCAGATGGAAGAAGTTTCCATAACAAGCCCATAAAGCATATTTTGCTCTTTAATAATTATCACACAGTGGTGTTTTTAAAAGATAAGGAGGAAAGAGGCCATTGTATGCTTGCCCATCCCATCCTAGAAAGCACGATGCAGAATTATCTGTGCGTTAAAAAATGTGTACCAGGACTGAGGCACTGTAATCACAACGGAGAGAAAAAGACCAAGTCCCAAGTCCTGCTCCACAGGCCAAAGGGGCAGAGAGCAAACAAACCACAGTGCAGTAAGCAAAGTGCAAGCAGATGACTAAGAGGGTCTGAGCAGAAAAGGCCAGGCAGGCACGGAAGCAGGGAGTCCTTAAGAGAGGAACCCAAAACAAAACTCTTTGGAGTTTTTTTTTTTTTTTTTTTTTTTTTTTTTTTTTTTTTT
>VZQC01008412.1:3158526-3168981 GCA_009823505.1 Rhizomys pruinosus | reverse complement strand
AAAAAGACCAAAAAAAAAAAAAAGATCAAGAGGTCTCCCAAGCAAATGAATACATATAAAATAAAAAAATAAAATATGGTTACAAGGTTGAGTAGTGTAAAATAGGCTAAGGCCAGATTTAAAACAAAAAATAAGCAGCGAACTTCTAGAGAAGTCAGCACATAAAACTGCATCCAATTTTATATATTCCCCAAATTATAAAAACTCAGTAACATTGTTTTTCCCCCTATACTAACAAAACTTTTTTTTTTTCTCTGAGACAGGGTCTCCCTTTAGTCCTAGCTGGCCTGGAGCTCACTATGTAGACCAGACTGGCCTTGAACTCACAGAGATCTGCCTGCCTCTACCTCCGGAGTGCTGGGATTAAAGGCATGCACCACCACGCCCAGCTCAAGATGGTTCTTAGCCGCCATGTGGGTGCTGGGAATCGAACCCACGTCCTCTGCAAGAGCAGTTGGTGCTCTTAACCACTGAGCCATCTCTCCAGCCCCCACTAACAAAGCTTTTAAATTATAGAGACAGATGAGAGAAGAAAACAATGTCAAGTTTTGGAAGATTGGGGAGCAAAATAATGAGTAGTAATGACTCAAAATATCTGAAAACTAAACCAATTGCAGCGAAGCTGAGAATTGGTCTGATTTAAGTGATGGAATTCTTTTCTAAAAGAATAGCAACTGGCAGTTCTTCTGCTCCAAGGGCACGGGATGTCAGGATTAAGAACACAGAGGAAAGTTGCTCAAAAAGTTATGTCTCCAGATTCTTCCTCACTGACAAAATTCTGGAAGCTTAGTTGCTATACAGCATCCATATAAATGCCTAGTATTTGCTAGAAACAACTCTGGGGAAGGAGATTCAAGGTTAGAGAGACAATAAACCATCCATGAACTGATAATGAAAGCACTTGGATGATGAGAAGATGTGGTTTTGCTGGAGCATCCTCTCTGTTTTGACATCTTTTGGATTTCCCATAATAGGAAAGCAGTCCTTTGGCTGGGGAGCACAGAGCGCGGTGACAGAGGAAGCAACACTGGCTACAGAAGGTCCAGTGCACAGGCCTTGCCAGTCCTCCTCCTCTTGACCACCAGCACACTGTTAGGTGGATTCCCACTCTGCAAAGAGAGTGGATACAGCTAAGGGAAAAACCTGAGAATGCTGACATGAGGGAGGGGCCCCACAAAGAGCCCACGGAGATGGCCATACAGTGAGACCACAGCTGGTGATCTACAGCCCAAGACCACAGCTGGTGATCTACAGCCCAAGACCACAGCTGGTGATCTACAGCCCAAGACCACAGCTGGTGATCTACAGCCCAAGACCACAGCTGGTGATCTACAGCCTAAGACCACAGCTGGTGATCTACAGCCCAAGACCACAGCTGGTGATCTACAGCCCAAGACCACAGCTGGTGATCTACAGCCCAAGACCACAGCTGGTGATCTACAGCCCAAGACCACAGCTGGTGATCTACAGCCCAAGACCACAGCTGGTGATCTACAGCCTAAGACCACAGCTGGTGATCTACAGCCCAAGACCACAGCTGGTGATCTACAGCCCAAGACCACAGCTGGTGATCTACAGCCCAAGACCACAGCTGGTGATCTACAGCCTAAGACCACAGCTGGTGATCTACAGCCCAAGACCACAGCTGGTGATCTACAGCCCAAGACCACAGCTGGTGATCTACAGCCTAAGCCCACAGCTGGTGATCTACAGCCCAAGACCACAGCTGGTGATCTACAGCCTAAGACCACAGCTGGTGATCTACAGCCTAAGACCACAGCTGGTGATCTACAGCCTAAGCCCACAGCTGGTGATCTACAGCCTAAGTTTGGACCATCCTGACCACATCTCTAAAAATAGCTTTACTGAAAGAATTCACACATCACACAATTACTCCTTTGAAGAACACAATTCAATTTTTAAGTATGCTTACAGAGTTGCGCCACAATCAAGTTTAGAACATTTTCTTCTCCCCCCAAAGAAACCCCATGCCCAGTCACGGTCACTTTGCATTCCCAGGTCCCCAGCTCTAGGTGGCACTAATCTATTTCCTGTTTCTGCTGGCTTGCCTAGTCTGAACATTTCATAGAAATGAAGTCATGTTCTATGTGGTCTTTACTAAGTGGCTTCTTTCACTTACCATAACGTCAAGATCTTGACAGGCTTTTTTCCTCCTGCTCTTAATCCAAGGATCACATGTGCACTGACATCTTAGGAAAGCCCAAAATGAAGTTGTAGGCCACAGAAAATGCAAAAAAAAATAAACCAAATTTGGAAAAAAAATAGATACTATATGGGGAAGCAGGGAAGGACACCACTAATGTTCCCATCAAAAACAAAACCCCATCCATGAAACAAAAATAGAATACCTGAAGAGGCGATGCCCCCAAAACAAAAACGAGCTCCTACAAATTGACAGCATAATGGCAGGGATATCCATGAAACAAACTCAAAAGACAAGGATGTAGAAGACAGAAAAAAACATTCTAGTAAACCAGTATAATGGGCTTATATCTGAATAAAATAAATTCCCAAGGAAGAGTGAACAGAAATATCATAACATTGTTGTTCAATAAAACTTGGAAGAACTAAAGGATTCAGGTTGACAGGTTGAAATGGCTCAACTTACCAAGGTTTTATGAAATTTCAGAAAACTGCTGACAACAGAAAGATTTCATAGGTTGTCAGACGGAGAAAAAAGTAAAGACGACTATACACAAAGAATGAGAAGCGCTCTACAGCAGTAGGAAGACAACAAGAATACTGGAACAACAAGAATACCTGGAAAAAGCAATGGAAAACTATTCCCAGCTTTAGGAGCAATATCTAGGTGTGATGGTTAATCTTGATTGTCAGCTTGACTGGATTTAGAATCACCATAGAAACACCTCTGGGAAAGGTTTAGCTGAGGAGAGAAGACCTGCCCTGAATGTGGGCAGTACCATTCCATGAGCTTTGAGTCTAGACTCAATAAAAAGGAAGCTACCTCAGCCTCAGCATTTACATCCCTCTGCTCCTGAGGGCAGGTGCGGTGTCACCAGGTGCTTCACGCTCCTGCCAGGACTACCCTATCACCAGGAATTGTTCTCTCAAATTATGAGGTAAAATAAATCCTTTTTACCCTGTTACTTCTGAGAGGAACTTTATCACGGCAATAAGAAAGTAACTAGTACACTAGGAAAATCATAGATCAAGTTTGAGAACAAACAAATGCACTTCCAAGTTCACAGGAGAAGTAGGTTTCTAGGGGCTGGAGAGATGGCTCAGCAGTTAAGAGCACTGGCTGCTCCTGCAGAGGACCCAAGTTTGGTAACTGGAACCCACATAAGAGCTAACTACCATGCATAATTCCAGTTCCAAGGGATCTGACACTCTTTTTTTTTTTGTCTTTTCGAGACAGGGTCTCCCTGTAGCCCCAGCTGTCCTGGAGCACACTCTGTAGACCAGGCTGGCCTTGAACTCACAAAGATCCGCCTGCCTCTGCCTCCCAAGTGCTAGGATTAAAGGCGTGCGCCACCATGCCCGGCAGGATCTGACACTCTTACAACCTCTGCATGCATTGCATGACACAGGTGCACTTACATGCATGCAGGCAATACACTCATACACATATATAAAAATATAAAATAAATAAAATATTTTTAAAAAGAGGTTTCCAGGGCAGAGACAAGTGGAGAACCCCAACATGACCACCACATACAGAAAGTAGGCAGGCTTAGAAAAGCATTAGCTGAGGGGGCTGGAGAGATGGCCTAGCAGTTAAGAGCACCGACTGCTCTTGCAGAGGACCCAGGTTCGATCCCCAGCACCCACATGGCGGCTGAGAACCATCTGTAACTCCAATTCCAGGAGAACTCCAATTCCAGGGGTCTCTGAGACCCTCTTCTGACCTCCATGGCATTGCACGACACAGGTACACAAACCTACATGCAGACAGTACATTCATACACATACAAAAATAAATAAAATTTTTAAAAAATTTTTAATTAAAAAAAAAAGAAAAGAAAAGCATTAGCTGATAGGACAGACCCGTTGATGACAGTCATTGCCAGCCACTCCACTGCCACTAGGCCCTTTTCATGTTATGGTTCTGTCTTGAATGTATGATTATTACATTTTTTTTTTAATTTTATCTTTTCAAGACAGGGTCTCCCGGTAGCCCCAGCTGTCCTAGAACTCACTCTTTAGACAGGCTGGCCTTGAACTCACAAAGATCCGCCTGCCTCTGCCTCCCAAGTGCTAGGATTAAAGGTGTGCGCCACCACACCCGGCCTTTCAAACAATGAAATCAGACTCCCTCCTATATCCATTTCCCAGGCTCAACAACTATAAAACCTTTGGTATACTGACTTAACCTACCACACGTTTCTAGTGTTTTCTCTGGTTA
The DNA here is from genome assembly GCA_009823505.1 of Rhizomys pruinosus. Taxonomy (NCBI): domain Eukaryota; kingdom Metazoa; phylum Chordata; class Mammalia; order Rodentia; family Spalacidae; genus Rhizomys; species Rhizomys pruinosus. Next base: position 3,164,594 of record VZQC01008412.1, on the reverse strand, counting down.
AATATTCTTTAATTCCACATCACAGCATTTCAGCTCCACATACCTCAAAATCCATTTTCATTTCATCTATCCTTTATAATATTATCACACCTACAATTAGTAATTTATTTTTATCACCTAATACTTTGTCCTTGATCAAATTTCCCTAAGCTCTTAAAAAAAATGTTTTCTGATAATTACAATTATATATTGTGAACTGAACTGTGTTCCACCCCCCACCCCCCCAAAATTCATACCGAATCCCTAACCAACACCCAAACCTAAGAATGTAACTAAATTGGAGACAGGGCCTTTAAAGGGGTAAAACTGACCTTATATTAAGATAGGCCAAATCTTATTGGTATCTTTAAAGAAAAGGAGACTATGATACAGAAACCAGGGTCACATGCAGCGGGGCAGCCATGTGAAAGGGCCAACCACCTGCAAGTCAAAGAGAAGGTCTTGGGGCTGGAGAGATGGCTCAGCTGTTAAGAGCACTGGCTGTTCTTGCAGAGGACCTGCGTTCAGTTTCCAGCATCCCATACAGCAGCTAACAAGCATCTATAACCACAGATTCAGGAGATCTGATGCCCTCTTCTGACCCCCATGGACACTGCACACATGTTATACACTTAAAGTTCACGCAGACAAAACATTCGTACACATAAAATAAAAATAAATTAAATAATTTTTTTAAAGAAAGGAGTTTCAGAGGAAACTAACCCTACTGGCACCTTAAGCTTAGACTTCCCACTTCTAAAACTGTGAGAACAGTTTCTGTTTAAGCCACCCAGGCCTGTGGTATTCTGTTATGGCAGTCCTAGCAGACTAATAGACTATCCAAATGGAAATGTTCATGCATTGATGCTGGTTATACTTTTTCCTAGGTGGGGGCCCTGCTATATTACCTTTGACTTCCTGGGCTCAAGCAATCCTCCTTACCATCCTAAGTCCCTGGATCTCCAGGTAAGCACTATGTCTGGCTCTGGTTATAATTCTTAACTCACTACCTTTTTTTTTTTTTTTATGTCATTAACTTATTTCAGAAGCCAAGGCAGTTGTCCAACAGAAAGTTCTATATGCTGAATTTATCTGTTTGCTTCCTTAGCGTACCATACAACCTCTCACTCTTTTCTGCATGTTTCCAGTAATCTAAATTAACTCTAGGTGCCTGATTGGATTTAGGGGTCAGCTATTAGGTCAGAACAGTCCCTAGGCACGTCTGCATACTCTTTTAAACCTCCTTTGAACTCAGTTAAAGAATGCATATGTAGGGGCTAGAGAGATGGCCTAGCAGTTAAGAGCGCGGACGGCTCTTGCAGAGGCCCCGGGTTCGATTCCCAGCACCCACATGGCGGCTGAGAATCATCTGTAACTCCAATTCCAGGAGAACTCCAGTTCCAGGGGAATCCGACCTCCGCGGCATTGCATGACACGGGTGCACAAACCTACATGCAGATAGTACATTCATACACAGAAAAAATAAATAAATTTTTTTTTAAACTTTCAAAAAAAAAAAGAATGCATGTGTAAACTTGGTCAAAACTGTTTTCTGGCTCTTGCCCACATGCTGCAGGAATAGCTGCTTACTTCCCCCTTGGTGTTAGCTGAAGGCATTCACTTCATCCTATAGAAGAGGTTGGCTCAGACCCACTTCATAAGACCTGGAGGTAGGCCAGAGACAGACGTCAAGCAGTAAAGACAGAGCAGTCCACTCTCTGTAACCACAGTCCAGCCAGATATCCTGTGCCTGTCCACACTGTAATCCTCAGATAACCCAGCCATGGACAGCCTACGTCTCCTCAGATTTGCCTGCAATCTTACCTAGTTACTTTATCAAGGAGACAAAAACCAGTCTGTGACCCAGAGTTTACATCTGCTAGGTTTGTGCTTGCTTCTGTTGTTCTTTGTTTTTGTTTTTGTTTTTGTTTTTTTTGAAAAAAAACAGCATATATTTAAATAATACAAACATGGTTCCCTAAATCACAAAGAAAGGGAAGGAAGAACACAAAAGTCAGGACACTCACTACCTTTGGTGAGGAGGGGATACAAGCTGTTTCTAAGGTATCTATAACTTTGATTTACTTTAACCAAATGGTACATACATCATTTTCTCTCTAATCTTCCTTAGACTTTAAAGCATAATGTTTCCTATTAATTTTGTTTTTCTGTGAGTAATCCACTGTGGCTATCACACAGGGTTTACAGATGAGAGACAACTGGGCAGACTAGAAATGCAGCTTACTTGAAGGCAAAATGGGCACCTCACTGATGCTCTTATGGGATTATTATAAAGAGATATTTATTTCCAATGTCAGTTAAGATAAATTTCTCACACCCTATCCATCAAGAACAATAGAAAAAAATCTTTTCTTTCTACTAAGTTACCTCACAATAAAATATCTGACATCTTAAGCCTCTCCCAGGGAAAGCTAATATGGCTTGATGTATTTTTCCAGTGAGAGGAGCTCCAGCTTGCCCTAGGGAATATGTTTGCCTCAAATTCGTAGATGACACAAAGCTGGGCAGGAGGCAGAACACGTGTTTTAGATGACAGAACTGGGATATAGCTTGGTGAGCTGGAGTGACAGGTCGAATCCAGCCCAATTTATAATAACATCTACTGTTGTTGAGAATGTAGGATTTGCCAAGAGCTTTACGTAATTTGTCTCATTTAACCCTCACAGCCACACTGCAGTCAAGGCCTACGAATTTAACTTGTCCAAGGTCATAAGGCATGATTATGCCCTAGGTTTTCAGACACAAGTTTCAGACTCAAGTGAGATGCCTTCAGCAACCAGAAATGAACACTTAAAACTGAGTACCTTGTCACCCTCAGGGAACTGACCTCTACCCTGACCCCTTCCAGCACACTACGGTATCAGCGCCTCTAAAGAATGATCCGGACAACTGAATGCAATTAATGTAGCACTTGGGGACTGCTGACAGACGCCAGAGAATCTCCATCTGCCCTCAAGAACAAGCTGTCACCCATCTCCAGCACGGCCATGTCTTCCTTCTCGTGTATAGTTACGGCTCAGCAAACTCAAGCTTTACAGTTTTATTTGGGGGGTCCCCCGCCACAAAGATTGCTGAGGAAAACCCCAGCTAAGTTGTTTCCCACCTTGGATTTTCTCTCCTCCTCGGGGCCACTGTTATTTGATGGGTGTGTGCAGTTGAGAGCCCAGCACAGGCAGCTCCGGCACAGTCTTATCCAATGGAGCAATCTCCAAAGACAGCCAGAGAATTTTAATGAAAACCAGAAAACCCCTGGCTGCTAAGCTGGACTGCGGTCCAGGCCCCGCCAGCTCCTCTGTCTGCAGCTAACAATCCCTGAGCCAGCTTCCTCCCCAAGTGCGGGGAAGAAAATCCATTCTGCATCAGTAATGTCTTCCACAGCACCACTTTCTGGGGTTATTTAGGTTAGAACAAGGCACGTGCAAACTGCGACAGGACTCAGGACCCTGAGAAGAACGGGGTGTGGCTGCAGCAGATTTGTGCCAACAGATTATGAAACAGTCATTTAAAAAAAAAAAAAACCTCCTCTTTCCTCCTGCCAAAGCTGCCTGCCTACCCACAGCTGCACACGAGGCTAGTGGGGAATTTTAACAAGCTTAAAGGGACCAGGTTTCAAATACTTGAGAACCAAAGGCAGAAAAAAATACCTAGCACTTTGAGCGCTTACTACCATCACGGGTGCTGATCTCCCTTGACGTTCACTATGGAGTGGGGACTGTGAACATCATATGACAGAAAAGAACACTAACTCAGAGAGATTGGGTAGCTTATCCGATGGCCGGTGGGAACCAGGACTGAACGGGTGAGACACATCACAAATATGAACTAAAGGAGGCTGGGGATATTGCTAAGTTGGTATATTGCTGACCTAGGATTCATGAAACCCTAGCTTAGAGCTTCAGCACCACATAGCCTAGGCATGGTACCACATGCCTATAATCCCAGCACTCAGGAGGTGGACACAAGGGGACTGGTAGTTCAAGGTCATCCTCAGCTACTTAGTGACTTTGAAGCCAGCCTGTACTATGTGAGACACTGTCTTTTCTTATTATATTTATTTTCTTTTATGTATATGCATGTATTGCCTCCATGTCTGTAAGTGCACCTGTGTCGTGCAATGCCCATGGAGGACAGAAGAGGGTGTCAGATCCCCTGGAACTGGAGTTACAGACAGGTGTTAGCTGTTGCGTGTATGCTGGCAAGTGAAACGGTCCTCTGCAAGAGCAGCCAGTGCTCTTAACTGCTGAGTCATCTACCCAGTCCCAAGACCCTGTCTTAATAAAAGAAAACGCAAGCTCAAGCCAGGCATGGCGTCTCATACCTGTAATCCCAGCATTGGAAAGTTGAAGCAGAAACACTCCTGGGAGTTTGAGGCTAGCTTAGACTTCACAGTGAATTCCAGACCAGACCAGACTACAGAATGAGCCCATCTCGAACAAACAAAACAAAATCCTATGTGTATTTGAGGCTTGGGGTTTGATCCACAGCACTGGGCAGGTGGTGGATCAAACTCAATATCCTGACCTGTCTTCTCTAATAAAAAGAACCACCATTAACTGAACACCGGCTATGTGTCTAGCACCAAGCTACCGGCTATGTGTCTAGCACCAAGCTAAGCCTTTTACACACATTCTATCACTTAATCCCCCAAACAACCAAATACGGCTCATTTTCATCCCCATTTTACCATGAGCAAACTAAGGCTTTGATATTAATTCGCATAACCAAGGCCAATGTATCATCAGGATTTAAACCCAGGGCTATCTAACTCTAGTGTCCACCTTAAAACCCTCTAGCAACCTACAGAGGGAAATAACTTAGGCTATCATACAAACAAGTCCCACACAGAGCTCTCTCCTTCTCAACAGGAAATCCCTATTCCAGGCTTAACTTTCAGTCCTCCCTGACACCATTGGCTAGAATCATAGAACTGCTGGCCCTGGGAAGGCTGCCCTCCCACACACATGTGCTCTACTAACAGTGCATGTGTGTAGGGGGAGGCTGATACCATGAGCCAGAGACCCCAGTGTCTGAGAGGTAGATGGTTCCTTTCTGCACACTGCTCCACCAGCTCACAAACCTCACGGTGGCCCCGCCCAACCACACACAGGCTCATTTTGTATTTTTTTTAATTTTTTTTATTAATTTTATTTATTTCTGTATGTGTATGAATGTACTGTGTGCATGCAAGTTTGTGCACCCATGCCGTGCAATGCCGCGGAGGTCAGAAGAAGGTGTCGGATTCCCCTGGAACTGGAGTTCTCCTGGAATTGGAGTTTCAGACGGTTCTCGGCCGCCATGTGGGTGCTGGGGATCGAACCCGGGTCCTCTGCAAGAGCGGTCGGCGCTCTTAACCGCTGGGCCATCTCTCCAGCCCCTCATTTTGTATTCTTAACAGGAGACTACGTGCCTCCACCTAGAGCAAATGATTCCCCAAGGGAGACTGCTGTCTAGACAGGGCATCCCAATCCATCCTGACGAGGAATGAGCCACGTGATATCAGCTTTGCTCACTTAGACTCAAGAGTCTGTGTTCAGTGCTCCAGTGAAGGTCCTGGCCTTGACAGTTCAGCTCGGGGTTTTCAGACTCAGCATCACCAACCCAAAAGCTGATGCCCTTGGTCAGAACTGTCTCCCCAGCCAGGCAAGTGTCACCTAGGGATCGTGGAGGGATCAGAGGCATCTGACATCAGGCTTGTGGGCTATGCACACACAAGGCACAACACACAGTTTCATGAAGTGGACAGAAACTTGACAGAACTCTTCAATGTACACAGAACGAAGCACCAGGGTTTGAGGTGGACTAAGCACACATGAACCAGGCAGCCAGTGTCTCAACCTTGGAACATTCTGAGGCAGATAGGATGGCTAGTAGGCAAATGCAGTAACTGAAGCCCAAAGGAGTAATAGAATTTGCCTAAAGCCACACAGGAAGGGGCAAAGCTGAAGTTCGTGTTCCTGTTTATTTGGTTAGTTTGGGTTATTTTAGAGACATGGTCTCATATAGCCCAGGCTGGCTTCAAAATTGCGCTCTCTCTCTCTCTCTCTCTCTCTCTCTCTCTCTCTCTCCTC
>VZQC01008412.1:3128371-3154456 GCA_009823505.1 Rhizomys pruinosus | reverse complement strand
AGGCAGAGGCAGGCAGATCTTTGTGAGTTCAAGGCCAGCCTGGTCTACAGAGTGAGTTCCAGGACAGCTGGGGCTACAGGGAGACCCTGTCTCCAAAAGACCAAAAAAAAAAAAAAAAAAGTAGAACGTGACCCCTGCTCTCCCAGGGGTGACCTTTCCCCTAGTCCACCTGGCCCTGGTCCCTTCTGATCTGGCATCTGGCCTCCTGCTTCTTTCTGGAGTCTCTTCCGTCCACCCGTCCTCTTCAGTCTTTCCTTTCCTATCATCATTGGCTCCTCATCTTTTACCAACAGTCATTTGCTTCTCCTCAACAGGCTACTCTTCTTTCCCTCTTCTTCCTTTTATTGTCAAAATTGTTGAATTGTTTCTTCTTCCTCATTAAGCCATTCATCCAATTGTCCCTTAATTAAAGGGTGGTTTCCTTCCCAATTGCAGGGAAGGCCACAGACAAACTCCCACTTGAGTCAGCTTTTCCTTTCTTTTTCCCCTCCCTTCCTCCCTTTTTCTGTCTCCCTTTCCTTCTCTTTACCCCCTTCTCCTCCATTGTCTTCTCTTCCCCTCTTCTTCCTCCTTTCCTCTGCCTCTCTGTTTCTTTCTTCCATACTGACAATCAAAACAAGAGCCTCTCATATACTAAGCAAGCACAATGCCCCTGAATCTCCAGCCCATTATTTTCAGTCTTTGGCTTTTTACATTTCTGCTTATCCAAAGCAATCTGGCTAATCAGTCATTGGCTGAAACTTCCCGAGCTATAGAGTCACAATAAACCTTCTTCATATGTTGATTATCTCAACTAATGGCCCCTTTCTTTTGGTAGCAAGACAACATATCATGGTGGGAATGGAGCAAAACTGCTCATTTCCTGCCCTAGGTTCAAAAAGAAAAGACAGAGGGGGGGGGACTGTGGTCCCACAATCCCCTTCAAGAGCATGCTCCCAGTCACCTAACCTCTTAACACCTAACCTCTTCTGCCACCTATTAAAAGTTCATCCACTTCCTGGTAGTACCTTCTTGGTTACCAAAATTTTAATCCATGGGTTTCTGGGGGCATTTAAGATTAAATCTAGCCAGGCGTGGTGGCGCACACCTTTAATCCTAGCACTTGGGAGGCAGAGGCAGGAGGATCTTTGTGAGTTCAAGGCCAGCCTGGTCTACAGAGTGAGTTCCAGGACAGCTGGGGCTACAGGGAGACCCTGTCTCAAAAACACCAAAAAATAATAATAATAATAATAATAATAGGCTAGCAAGATGATAAAGGCACTGCTGCTGTGGAACACGTGCACTCATACACACTCAAAATAAGAAAATAAAAAAATAGGGGCCGGAGAGATGTCTCAGCAGTTAAGAGCACCAACTGCTCTTGCAGAGGACCCAGGTTCGGTTCCCAGCACCCGCATGGCAGCTAAGAACCGTCTTTAACTCCAGTTCCAGGGGAATCTGACGCCCTCTTCTGACCTCCGCAACATTGCACGACACAGGTGCACCAACCTACATGCAGACAGTACACTCATACACATAAAAAATAATAATAGCCAGGTGTGGTGGTGCACACCTTTAATCCTGGCACTCAGGAGGCAGAGGCAGGTGGATCTTTGTGAGTTTAAGGCCAGCCTGGTCTATGGAGTGAGTTCCAGGACAGCTGGGGCTACAGGGAGACTCCGTCTCGAAAAGACGCCCCCCCCCCCAAAAAAGATTAAATCTCTGGGGCTGGAGAGATGCCTCAGCAGTTAAGAGCACTGACTGCTCTTGCAGAGGACCTGGGTTCAATTCCCAGCACCCACAAGACAGCTAAGAACTGTCTTTAGTGCTGGGAGTGGTGTAACACACCTTTAATCCCAGCTCTCAGAAGGCAGATCTCTGTGAGTTCAAGGCCAGCCTGGTCTACAGAGCGAGCTCCAGGCCAGCTGGGACTAAAGGGAGACCCTGTCTCAAAAATCATCTCATCTACAGCAGGCTTTCTTTGTGTCTGTCTTCTTGCTTTCTTGCTTGGCTTCCATTTGTTGTTTGCTCTTGAGTCTCTGCCTACTGATAGGTGTGTTCTTTAATTTTTTAATTAATTAATTAATTAATTTGGTCTTTTTGAGATGGGGTCTCCCTTTAATCCCATGGTCTGGAACTCGATATGTAGACCAGACTGGCCTTGAACTCACAGAGATCTCCCTGCCTCGGCCTCCAGAGTGCTGGGATTAAAGGCATGAGCCACCAGGCCTGGCAATTTTTTTAATGTTTTATTTATTATTTTTATTTTATGTCTACGAATGTCTTGCCTGCATGCACCCATGTTATGCAATGCCCATAGAGGTCAGAAAAGGGTTTTAGAGAGAGCCCATGGAACTGCAGTTACAGAAGGATGTTAGCTACCATGTGGATGCTGGGAACTGAGCCTAGGTTCTCTTCAAGAGCACCCAGTTTCTCTTAACCACTTAACCATGTCTCCAGCCCAAAACTGATTTTCTTAAGACGTTTATAAATGTGTACAGAAAAGGGTACTAGCCATTTCGGTATCAGTTCTACACTGCTATAAACCTGTGTATCTAATCTATCTAATTTACTTCAAGTCTAGAAATTAGTCTTACTAAGATGCTGGTTATACTTTTCTTCTTAATCTGGATGCTGGTGACATTGAAGTTTAGTTTGAAAACTTCATCAAACATTATCTAAATATGTGCATGTTTCTTACATTTTTAAAAAAGTAGGCTAGCAGCCGGGTGTGGTGGCACACGCCTTTAATCCTAGCACTTGGGAGGCAGAGGCAGGCGGATCTTTGTGAGTTCAAGACCAGCCTGGTCTACAGAGTGAGTTCCAGGACAGCTGGGGCTACAGGGAGACACTGTCTCGAAAAGACAAAAAAAAAAAAAAATGGCTAGCAAGATGATAAAGGCACTGCTGCTGTGGAACACATGACATGCACTCGTACACACTCAAAATAAGAAAATTAAAAAATAGGGGCTGGAGAGATGTCTCAGCAGTTAAGAGTACCAACTGCTCTTGCAGAGGACCGGGGTTCGGTTCACAGCATCCACATGACGGCTAAGAACCGTCTTTAACTCCAGTTCCAGGGGAATCTGACGCCCTCTTCTGACCTCCTCGACATTGCACGACACAGGTGCACCAACCTACATGCAAACAGTACACTCATACACATAAAAAATAATAATAGCCGGGCGTGGTGGCGCACGCCTTTAATCCTAGCACTCAGGAGACAGAGGCAGGTGTATCTTTGTGAGTTCAAGGCCAGCCTGGTCTACAGAGCGAGTTCCAGGACAGCTGGGGCTACAGGGAGACCCTGTCTCAAAAAGACCAAAAAAATAATAATAATAATAAATAAATAAACAAATAGTTAAAAAAAAAGAAAAAAGAAACTATGAAGCCTCATTATTAAAAAATAATAAAATAAAAAAAAAAACCACTCAATAAATCACTAATTTAGAATCCTAACTCAAATGGGAGGGAACAAAAGGACTGGGTCAAAGAACTGACTGGAACAGTTAACTTCTGCCCAAAACAATAAACCTCTGCTGAGAAAACCTTTAAAAAGACTGAGAAAAAGATGCAAGACATCATATATGGCAAAATACATGAACTGAGGTGGGGTGGGGGGCATGGGAAGGGGACTGTGTCTATATTGGACTGAGAAATGTATGGACTGAGAAATACACAAAACATCAATAAAAAAGTATATAAAAAAAGAATCCTGACTCCCCTACTATTTTTTTTCAGTGTTTAAAAGAATAAATTGGGGCTGGAGAAATGGCTCAGTGGTTAAGAGCAGTAGCTGCTCCTGCACTGGACCTGGGTTCAATTCCCAGCACCTTGATGGTGGCTAACAACCACCCATAACTCCAGTTACAGAGGATCCAATGCCCTTTTCTGACTTCCTCAGCATTATACAACACAGGCGCACTTACATACATGCGGGCATAACACTCATACACATAAAATAAAAATAATAAATATTTTTGAAAACAATAACTCAAGGGCTGGCATGTAGCTCAGTCAGTGGAGTGCTTGCTTAAGCATGAGCAAAGCTTTGGGCTCGATCTCCAGCCCTGCATAAACTGGGTGTGGCAGTGCACACTATAACAGGGACGCAAAGGTAGGAGAGAAAAGTTCCAGGTCATTTTCAGTTACACGGCAAATCAAAGCCAGCTTGTGCTACATGAAACCTTGTTGTTCTAGTTTCTCTTCAATTGCTATGACAAAACACTCTGACACCAACTTGGGGAGGAAAGGGTTTATTCAGTTCACATCTCCTGGGTCTTAGTTCATCACTCAGGGACCCCAAGGTAGGAACTCAGGACAGGAACCTGGAGGCAGGAGCTGAAGCACAGGCCATGGAGGAGTGCTGCTTACTGGCTTGCTCCCCTGGCCCATGCCCAGCCTGCCCTCTTATACGGTACACAACAACCTGCCCACCCATAGTGGGCTGGGCCCTCCCACATTGCCCAACAATCAAGACTACTCCACATATGTGCCCACAGGCCAGTCTAATGGAGCCAATTCCCTAATCGAGGCTCCCTCAACCCAGGTGTGTCAAGTTGACACTAAAGCTATCCAGCACACCCATCTTAGAAAAAAAGAACCCAAGAAAAACTACATATTCATTCAATCAGGCAGCATTCTTATCATTTGTTTCTTTTCCCCATTGAACTAAATTAGATAGACTAGATACACAGGTTTATGGCAAACATATGTTCATTGTAATTAGAAGAATAATAACCTTAAATGTCCAAACTTAAATCTATCTAGAGGAAATGGTACTTGGTGACTGAAGTCTGGTAGACTCCCGCTGTAGCATAAATGATTATACTTAGTGCCTACAATAACCTAGACAAATTAATATGCCATGCTTTGTCTTCTGATGCCATGCCAACGTCAGCTCTTCAGCATACCTGCTCACGATATCTAGTTTCCATATAATCATGAAAAAATTATTAGGCAAATTCAAATTGTGCAAAAAGAGGCCTGAAATCCTTAAAGCACTTTACACCAAAACAAACCTTTGAGACACTTGAGGATTTAAAGACAATGAAGATCAATAACAACTAAGTTTAGTGTAATCCTCGAGTGCATCCTGACCTAACAACAAACCAACAGTTTTACATTAACATCATTATTTGTAGAATAGAGATATGTAAAGTTATTTACAAAAATATGGCCATAACTATTCATGCCGCTGTATCCAGGCCCCTGAAGCAGCAGCCTCTCCAGCCCTCCCATAAAGATGATCTTGAAGTTTGCTTTGCCCAAAAGACTTCAGCATCAGTTACGTTGTGCCACTTGCATGCCATGGCTTTTACACCTCCACCTTCTCTCAAAATCTACATAAGTCATGGGCACAGGCCTGGCTGGGAGGAGACACCTTTGCATACAACTCATCAAAATTACGGCCAACCAAGAACAACCAAACCCTGTTGGGTCCAACAGCTACCTGCAGATCCATGCAGAACTCTAGCTTATCAGATGGCCCTGATCTACTTTAGAAGAGCCATCCAACCAACCCACTGAACTATGAGCATTAATAAAGTTGTTCAAGCCACTGAATGTCTGCATGATATGCTACACAGTAAAATCTAGATAACTAGAGGAAGGAGTTAAATACAGATTGTGTATTAGACAGCCTCATGGAATCTATTAAATTCTTTTTTTTTAATTGAGTATGATAATGGTACTGCAGCTAAGCAGAAGCAAAAAAGAAATAAACTGTCATGCCAGGCGTGGTGGCGCACGCCTTTAATCCTAGCACTCAGGAGGCAGAGGCAGGAGGATCTTTGTGAGTTCAAGGCCAGCCTGGACTACAGAGTAAGTTCCAGGACAGCTGTGGCTACAGGGAGACGCTGTCTCGAAAAGACGAAAAAAAAAATCAGATGACTTACAAAAATTTAAACATAAAATATAATGAACAAAGTAAAAGTAAACTGGGCCCAGAGACACAGCTTAGTAGTAGAGTACTTGCCTAGCATGAGTGAGGCCCTGGATTTGATACCAAGTACTGCCAATAATAATGATGATGATGATGATGTCCTTTTATATGACCACATAGAGAAATAACTTTTATTTTGGGTGGGCAAACTTGATGTCATTTTTATATGCAGATTCTAATACAAACACACATTCTTTTCAATTTTTTTTAAATTTTATTTTTGTTATGTGTACGAATGTACTGTCTGCATGTAGGTTGGTGCCCCCGTGTCATGCAATGCTGTGGAGGTCAGAAGAGGGTGTGGGATTCCCCTGGAACTGGAGTTAAAGACAGTTCTCAGCTGCCATGTGGGTGCTGGGGATCGAACCCGGGTCCTCTGCCAGAGCAGTCAGCGCTCTTAACTGCTAGTCCATCTCTCCAGCCCTACAAACACATTTTTTAGCAAGCAATAAGTCATACTATTTATATACTTTGGCAAATTGTTTTGTAAAGAACTCTAACTCCACCTTTCTCCATGCCACAGTACTCAGATACACCTTTATTTAAAAAAAAAATTTTTTTTATTATTAATTTTTATTTATTTCTGTATGTGTATGAATGTACTGTCTGCATGCAAGTCTGTGCAACCGTGTCGTGCAATGCCGCGGAGGTCAGAAGAGGGTCTCGGATTCCCCTGGAACTGTAGTTCTCCTGGAATAGGAGTTTCAGACGGTTCTTAGCCGCCATGTGCGTGCTGGGGATCGAACCCGGGTCCTCTGTAAGAGCGGTCAGCGCTCCTAACCGCTAGGCCATCTCTCCAGCCCTCAGATACACCTTTAAACAGTTCTATGATCTTCTACTGTATGAGCATATCACAACAATTCTAATCAATATTTTCCATTGATAGACATTTTGGACTTGTGTACTTTCTCATTTNCCCCCACCCCCGTCCTCTGCAAGAGCAGTTGGTGCTCTTAACTGCTGAGTCATCTCTCCATCCCCATGTTTCGTTGTTGTTGTTGTTGTTGTTGTTGTTGTTGTTTTGATAAAAGTTAAGCAGGAGACTGGAGAGATGAGTCAGTGGTGAGAACACTTGCTAATCAAATATGAAGACTGGCGTTCAAATGTCCAGCACCCATGTAAAAAGCCGGGTGCGGCCACAAGCACTGGCACTCCAGTGCTGGGGGAAATCACTGGGGCTTGCTGGCTGCCAGTTTAGCTCCAAGTTCAGTGAGAGACACTACCTCAAGGAAGTAAGGCAGAGAGTGAGAGCCTCATTGATTGTCCTTCTCTAGGCTGTGCACTTAGAGACATACATATCCATGCACACATGTGGTGATACACTGCATACATGTGTACATACACAGATGCACAAAGTCAAATGGAAAATAACATGTATCTATCTCCATGGTGATATCTCCACTTAGGAATGCAGGAATCTACCAAGTAGGGAACAAACCCTCTCGTCATTGCTAACCAGACCCCATAATCTCCCATTCTCTCCCTTTCTATCTATGTTCTGTGTATGAGTGTTTTGCCTGCAAGTAAGTGTACCACATGTATGCAATGCCTATGGAGGCCAGAGAGGGCATCGGATCCCTGGAACAGGAGTTATAAAAAGTTGTTAGCCACCAGGTGGGTGCTGGGAACTAAACCCTGGCAGAGGCAGGTAGGTTTCTGTGAATTCAAGGCCACCCTGGTATACATAACAAGTTCCAGATCAGCTGGGACTACAGGGAGACCCTGTCTCAAAAAAATAAAAAAGAAAAAAAAAGGGCATGGTGGCACATGCCTTTAATCCCAGCACTCGGGAGGCAGAGGTAGGTGGATCTTTGTGAGTTCAAGGCCAGCCTGGTCTACAGAGTGAGTTCCAGGACAGCTGGGGCTACAGGGAGACCCTGTCTCAAAAGACCAAAAAAAAATCTAAGGGGCTGGAGAGATGGCCTAGCAGTTAAGAGCACTGAATGCTCTTGCAGAGGACCCAGGTTCCATCCCTAGCACCTACATGGCAGCTGAGAACCATCTGTAACTCCCATTCCAGGAGAACTCCAGTTCCAGGGGAATCCGACACCCTCTTCTGACCCCTGAGGCATTGCACGACACGGGTGCACAAACCTACATGCAGACAGTACATTCATACACATAAATAAATAAAATAAAATAAAATAATCTAAGTAGGTAGATTACAATGATCTCTATAAATCTGTTTTGAAAAGAATTTGACTTCAAAAAACTACACATTACCATTGTCAGCAAAGCCTGCAAATCACGTAAGGGAAGGAAAAACAGAAAGGGAAGAAGGCTATGCAAGATGCCTACCATTTAGTGAGCCACTGCTCCTATCTGTCAGAACTAAAGCATCATGCAGCAAGGCTATTTGCTTTAGGCACAACTTGCCTTGAAGTCCAATCCATGCATGATTGTTCTTCCAGAATTCCTCCAGTTCTCTGCCCCTCAAGCCCCAGGAAGCTTCAGAATACAATTTGAAACCAGAGCTTTAAAATGGCTGTGTTAAAAGGAAAAGCCTCCACCACATGCAGAGAGAACCTTCCAGCTGCCAGAACAAGCTTATCAGGTTCAGAGACACCAGTCAGGCTGTCACACCTTCAAGGAACCTTTGATGCCTAATAGACTTCTACTGTGCACATTAGCATTTCTAAATACTCAGATAGTATGGGGTAATGCAAGTTTGCCATCCCAGTACTGAGGCAAGAAGACTGCAATTTCAAAGTCAACCAACGAATGCTACAGTGAGACTCTGCCTAAAAAAAAAAAAAAATGAGGGTAAAGACAGCAGCAGGGCACTCAGCTTTCCTGGCCCACATCTACATATCAACCTTTCTGTCTTAGGAAAAGACTAGACATCAGAAGACTTGGACATGGGTCTGGCTCAGCCACTGAGTTCCCATTTACTTGTCACCAACCACTGAAAGGAGATGGACTTATTGGTCCATTTATTCTGCAAAAAGCTATTGAGTAAACTGTGTAGGTCAAGGCCAGAATGAGGAAATACAAATGAAGACGACATGGTTCCTGCCCATAGGAGCACAGTGCCAGCAGTTAGCCAAGCTGGAGTAAAGAGTTCTTGTTAGGTCTGGGCTTCCCAGAATTCCAAGGAACACACAGATGTCCACGGTAATCATACCTATCAGATTACATTACCATCAGAATTTAAATAGCTAATATGTATTACTATACAAATCATAGTAAACTTGAGATAAATCTTGGCTGGGATTATAATTCTATCTGATTCTGACTCTCCACATAGAATATTCCCAAATTGGAAGTGATACTAGAGACACAACAGCAGCTCAACTGCTCTTGGTTTGATTGGCTAAGTAGACTCTGCTGCAACAACTCTAAGAACTAAATCCACCACCAAGTCAGTAAGCTGGGTCAATGTGTGTTATTTTTATCTGGGGAGTTATATATCTTTTTAAAATCTAGACTCAACCCTGAGGTTCTACAAAATTAGGTACTTAACTTCCCTAAGCCTCGTGCTCTTTATGTTAAATGAGAGGCCACAGCTTAGTGATCCTAAAATCCTTTCAAGTGCTACAATATTAATCATGATCAGTCTTGCATGTTTGCATGTCTCAATGCCACTGCTCAGATAACTAGTACTTAAAGCAACTGCCAAATGAATCATCATTCTCCAGCAGCTGCCTCAATCTTTTCTTCATTATAGTTCCTTTCCTCTCATTACCTATCCATGCATCTATGGGATGTGTTCCTGAACAAAGAACTAAGCAACTGCCAGGGAAGCTGAGCCCCTGTGCCATTCCTTTGGGTGGAGGAGTGAGGGAAGCAGAGGAATGAGTGGACTCCTGAGGGAGGAGTGTGTTCCTGTGCTTCACACTACTACTGCTTGTGTCTATATGCCACTTTCTACATTGTCTTCGTACCTGCCTGCAACACTGACTAAATGGATTGACATCTGACACTGTTGTACTCTATTTTGCATGCTCAGTCTTAAACAGAGTATCTGAGTATGTGGTAGATGCACAGCAACTCACCAACTCACTAAGAGCCACATTCCCTGTGAACCAAAGCTACACCTTCGCAAAGCCCCTAGACAGAGAATCCAATCCAGCTCCATTAGGAAGCAGCTGTGTGACCTCAGGAGAGGGGGAAGCAGCTATATCTATATCCTTCCCACCCTGGCCTTCAGTTTCCTCACTGGTAAAATGAGATAGATTTATTAGATCAGTAGTCAACAAACTATGCTTATGGGCCATGAGCCTAAGCCTCCATCTAGCTTAGAATGACTTTTTACCTTTGTAAACCATTATAAAGACATCATATGCATTAGATGCCATATACGGCCCCCAAAGTATCTGGCCTTTTACAGAAAAAGCTTGCTAAGCCTTGGATTTGATCATCTAAGTTCCCTTAAAATCCTGATATTTTAGCACTCTAACTCTCCTGAGTTTCCCTGAATCACAATCTGATTCTGACTTGCCACACAGAGTATCCCAAAGTCAGAAATGAAACTGGAGACACAATAGAAGCCCAACTGCTATTTGTTTAATCAGCTAAATGGATTCTGCTGCTGCAACCCTAAGAACCAAATCCCCCACCAAGAAAGAAGCTAGGTCAATGTGTATCAAATGCTTTCCCGATAAACACCTCCATAGATGCCACAACAAGATGTACACACCATGCTATTGGCTTTCTGGATGACAATGATAACTGTAAGGCCCCAGAGCTCAGATAACCAGGATCAGGACTCACCTTGTTCCATAAAATAAAAAATACATGCAATCATCCCCCAATCAGCCCTCTTGGGAAAATTATAAAGCTATCAGGAACACAGATCATCTGAACAGATAATCTTAATAGTCATGGACCCTGGTGAATAAATCCTATCTAAAACAAAGCACGTAGAATAATTTACCTCACAGCATTCTGTTTCTATTTGCTGTTGTTAAAAATATATAATACCAAAACAAGGAATTCAAGCATTTATGTCAGGGTAGCAAGCCAAAAAAAGCCCAGGATATATGATCCTATTAACACTAATGGAAGTGTGAGCAAGGTAAAAGAAAATAAAGCTCCCTGCCCCGACTCAAGACTACATGCAGTTTTCTAAAATAAACAGCTAGCAATTACTCTTTTAATGTTCCCCTTCTGCAAACTGATAAATCACTGCAGGGCATAAAATTTTTGATTTCAAAAAAATGGCTTCCTTCCTGCCTTCCTTTGTTCCTCTTCTATTTGAATACTTTACAAGGTATTGTGAAGAGAGTTAGGGGTACTCTCCTCCCACCCCTCAATCAAGCTTCTCTTCCTACAAGTACCATAGCTACAACTACTGTGACACTCTTACTTCAAAATCACAAAGTTGGTCTAGAGATACCAACCTTTCTGCTTTCCTCTAGAAAAGTTTCTTAGAGCTCTTAGAGGACTAGAGAGAAGTCCCTTCTCCCACATGGTTCCCTGTGCCCAATGACAAGGTAGACTGGCATGCCTTAACCCTGCCCTCTTTCCCCCAACCAAAGTACTGCCAAGTACCTTGCTCTAAACAAACTAGCCTGAAAGGTATTTTGTTTTTGTTTTTTGGTCTTTTTGAGACAGGGTCTCCCTTTAGTCCCAGCTGGCCTGGAGCTCACTATGTAGACCAGGCTGGCTTTGAACTCACAGAGATTCACCTGCCTCTGCCTCCTGAGTGCTGAGATTAAAGGCATGCACCACCACGCCCTGCTCGTTTTTTTTTTTTTTAATCCTAGCTATCTTAGTACTTGTTTCTAGCCTCTTCAGAAACCAGAAGAGAGAATGGTACTTTAAACTTACTAGGTAAGCATTTTCTAATAGCCAGAATAGACAGATGGGACACAGGGCCTCTCTACGGACCTCCTTCTGAACCTCAAACAAACCTTTATCTCCCATTCTTATTTTCTTGATGGTTCCCCCAAAAGCCCCACGTGTTGGGCACTTAGTCCCCAGGCTGGTGGTGTTGGGAAATGGGATGGATCTTTAAGAGGAGGAGCCTCGCCAGGCATGGTGGTGCACGCCTTTAATCCCAGCACTCAGGAGGCAGAGGCAGGCAGATCTTCATGAGTTCAAGGCTAGCCTGGTCTACATAGTGAGTTCCAGGACAGCTGGAGCTCCAGGGAAACCGGTCTCAAAAAGACACAAAATAAAAAAAAAAAAAAAAGAGGTGGAGCCTCAAGAAAAGTCCTTGGGTTGCTGGGGTGGCATCACAGAAAGGGCTGCGGGCCTCCCTGGAATAAGTTCCCATGAGAACTAACTGCTATAAAAGCTTGGGCCACCCCGAGCTCCTTGGGCTTCTGCTCACCACGCACTCTCCTCCAGCACTCTCCCCATTCACCAGCCTTGAGACGCTGTCCAGAGCCTCTGTCATTCTTTTGAACTTTCACCTTCCAAAACTGTGAGCTACATAAGCCTCTTTTTCTTTCCAAGTGCCTGGCTCACAAGTTTTAGAATAATTTTTTTTTAAAGACTAACACTACGAGGCAAAAAAAAAAAAAAAAAGTAAGAAATACTAAGAGTAGGGGCTGGAGAGATAGCCTAAGTGGTTAAGAGTGCCGACTGCTCTTGCAGAGGACCCGGGTTCAATCCCCAGCACCCACATGGCAGCCGAGAACCATCTGTAACTCCAATTCCAGGAGAACTCTAGTTCCATGGGAATCCGACACCCTCTTCTGACCTCCGCGGCATTGCACGACATGGGTGCACAAACCTACATGCAGACAGTACATTCATACACATAAAAATAAAAAAATAAAATAAAATAAATACTAAGAGTTAAAGAAGCAGTTGAAACTTATTAAGAAGCAGCTAAACTGGGCATGATGGCCCACGCCTTTAATCCCAGCACTAGGGAGGCAAAGGCAGGCGGATCTGTTGTTCAAGGCCAGTCTGGTCTACAGAGAAAGTTCCAGGCCAGCTGGGACTAAAGGGAGACCCTGTCTCAAAAAGACCCCCCCCAAAAAAAATTCATCACTGCTCTCTGAACCACACATTTTGTAAATCATTAAAGGACTGGAGACACTAACGAGCAATGGTACCAACGTATGAAAGTACAGAACTTGTTACAGAGAAATAAATGTTAGCTTTCATCAGTTTTATTTATTTATTTTTATGTGTATGAATGTACTGTCTGCATGTAGGTTGGTGCACCTGTGTTGTACAATGCCGTGGAGGTCAGAAGAGGGCATCGGATTCCCCCTGGAACTGGAGTTAAAGACGGTTCTCAGCCGCCACGTGGGTGCTGGGGATCGAACCTGGGTCCTCTGCAAGAGCAGTCGGTGCTCCGCTCTAAACCGCTAGGCCATCTCTCCAGCCCCTATTTATTTATTTTTATTTTATGTGTATGACTGTATTGCCTGCATGTATGTAAGAGCACTGGTGTCATACAGTGCCCGCAGAAGACAGAAGAGGGTGTTGTATACCCTGGAACTAGAGTTATGGATGATTGTTAGCCACCATGTGTGATTCCAACGCAGGTGTTCTGCAAGAGCATCCAGTGTTCTTTTTTTTTTTTTCTTTTTTTTTGGTCTTTTCGAGACAGGGTCTCCCTGTAGCCCCAGCTGTCCTGGAACTCACTCTGTAGACCAGGCTGGCTTTGAACTCAAAAGATCCGCCTGCCTCTGCCTCCCAAGTGCTAGGATTGAAGGCGTGCGCCACCACGCCCGGTGCATCCAGTGTTCTTAACCACGGAGCCATCTCTTCAGTCTCTCATCAGTTCTAAAAACATATTAGCTTACATTTTGACAGCTTAGAGAAAATAGGATGCATTCTGCAAGGATGACATTTCATATAGTGCCATACTTCATTCAAAACCTTTTTCTCTTTCTCAGGTATGCATAAAATCATTGTGCATGTTACAAATCACAGTGTCCACAGATTGAACAAAATACAGTCATCTGGTGTAGCTCTGTAAGAAAGACTGGAAAGATGAGTATAAAACTGCACTGACAGGGCTGGAGAGATGGCTCAGTGACTAAGAGTGCCGACTGCTCTCACAGAAGACCCTGGTTCGATTCCCAGCACCCACATGGCAGCTAAGAACCATCTTTAAGGGGGGGAGGCAGAGGTGGATCTCATGATTAACCGTAAGATTTAAAGGAGTTAGAAAGATAACTAAAATTACACTGAATTTTCCACAAGACTAGAAATAAAAAGGAGCAATAAATCAATAGTGATGATTCCTGCTGTAAGAGAGAAACAAAGGCAAGGGCAGAATCTTGACAGTTTGGGGAGCCCTGTGAGTGAAGACTGACTAGGTGACCATCCAGTCCATTTTTTCCTTCTTAGACAAACAGAACATATTTCCCAGCATCCTTTACTGTTCGGTGGGGTCACATACTTATTGCAGTTGACGGAATGAGCCCTCTGACCCTTGGTAACCTCCCATGCGAGTTCTTCCCCAACTGCAGGTTAAAAGGAGAAAACTCAGAATGAGGAAGCCGCACAAGACAAAAGGAGCCTGATCTCCTAAAACTTTAAAGGCAGCCTAATCAGAACAGTTAGGTTTACCTGCTTAGCACAAACCACTGAAACTTGGGGCTGATCAGGCAGCTATCTGCTCTGATGCCTCCTGGTTTCTGCTGATTCTTCAGATAGTTGTGTAAAACACCTCAGTGTCCTTTCCTCCCAAAGGTTCCCTCTTTGTTCAAATTCAAGGTGGCTTTCTTTCATTTACAACTTAAAAAGTTCAAACATCCAGGAAGAACAAACAGCAATCATCTAAAGCTCAAAGAAATGGAAGTATGCCATAATCCCCAAATGTCCAGGGAACACCTAAACGCTTCTCAGAAAAGGGTAACAATTCCAACAAACTGAGGACAATATACAGACCCTTCCCTGTTTCCAGGGGCTGTGGCTTTCAAGTCACACTGTAAGCTGCTCCCCCACACACACCCTTTCCCTTCATCCCCAGAAATGTGCATGAAGCTGTGACAGTGCTGCTAAGATGCCCTCAAGAGCTCTCCATCATCCAGAATTCTACCAAGTAAGGTAGGCCTCATTTATCAATAGCCTGCGCTGCTGCTGTCCCAGAACTTATTGGAAAAAGATTCAGATGCAGCCCCAAGAATTGGAACTCACTCCTCAGGGGTAAACAGTCTTGAGTATAAGTACACAAGCCTGAGCAGTCTTCAGAAATGAGGATTCAAGAGTCACCAAAGCCCTAGTAGCATTTGTAAGACAATAAATGAAAAGGTAAAAGCCTTGTTGGGTAATGGCAAATTTGCCAGGAACCAAGCCAGTGATGATAGAGTAAGCAGTGATACACAGGATCCAGAACAGTCTCTCAAGGAGCCAAATTTGGTCTGCAACAAGCACAGTAATGCAGTGTAATACATTCTCCAGGCTTGTTATTAAGCCCTTCGACACTCTCGGCACACTGAGTTATTTGACTTCCAGAACACAAAGAAGCTGGGATGTCATCAGCCCTTCATTTACAGCTAGGGAAGTAGGATCAGACAGGCCAATGCTCATAGCCCTACTATTTGTGACTTGAGCAAAGTCTTAGCTCCAACCTCTTGACCATCCCACTATAGCCCAGACTTCAGAACACCAAAGCACCGGGCACAGGCCTAGAGCAGGGTCTCTTCCCACTCTCATATTTCATCAACCTATGTTGGTGGTTGGTTTTCAGTGTTTTCTGCAGCCACATATGGGAACTTTCTGGAGGGTTAAAAGGCCTATGACAGATGGATGGCTCGTCTCCAAAGCCAGCTGGGAAAACATTCCCCAGCTAGAGGCCGGGCCCACCAAGGATCTTGAAAGGGAAGAGACAGACGACTGAAAGCACTGAGAGCTCCACGTGGTCCGGTCAGAATCTTGTTCAAGGTCTCTGAGGACCAGGAGACAAGGTGTCTCGGGAACTGCAAGACTCTGGAGAAGGGAAAATTATCCTTTGTTGGAGAAAGAGTCAGGATCAAATCATTACACCTGGCTTCAAGCAGCCTTCTTTCAGATGATTTTTATAAACCAGTTCTAAGACACTAATTGACAAGATCAAGTACTAATTGGGATAGAGGGATTAATGACTTGGTAAGAATAATTTACCTCTGGGAAGAGCTGACCTTACTCACTCAGGCTCCAGATGAAAGGAGGCTTGGGCGTTGGCACCTCTCCTCCAGAAACCCAAACTCTAGGGCCCTGAAGAGACGGGAGTAGAGGAGGAACAAAGACCTGGATTTGACAAGGTCTTGAATCAATGCTCAGTCTCCTGTTCGCTGTGGCTGATTCTAATGAAGATCTAACCTCTGTGAGCCTCAGTTTCTATCTACCTCACAGGACTGTGGAGAAAGAAAATAAAAGTATAAATGTAAACGGCATAAAATAGGGCTGGAGAAGAGCACTGGCTGCCCTTGCAGAGGACCAGGCTTGGTTCCAGCACCCACATCAGGTGACTTAAATTGGCTGTAACTCCTGTTCCAAGGATCCAATGCCCTTTTTTTTTTTTTTGGAGACAGGGTCTCCCTGTAGCCCCAGCTGGCCTGGAACTCATTCTGTAGAACCAGGCTGGCCTTGAATTCACAAAGATCCGCCTGCCTCTGCCTCCAGAGTGCTAAGAGTAAAGGTGTGGGCCACCACGCCCAGCTCTACCTTTTTTTTTTTTTAAATAGGGTCTTTCAAGCTTTTTTACCTGGGTGCTGGGAACTCAGACTCAGGTCGTCCTGCTAGCATAGCAAGCACTCTTACTCACTGAGCCATCTCCCAAGCCCCAACACTCACATTTAATGTCAAATTCAACTAAGCTTCCCTTAGAATAAAAGGGAATTCTGAGTTTACCAAAGCTTGTTGAATAAAAACTACTTCTGTAACCAAAGAAACAACAGGAAGGCTGAGGCGACGGCCTCCCACATTCTCCTGCTCTTTGAGGTCATTTCTTCATAATATCCTCTTATCCAAGAATAGGTCAGGTGCCCATCCTCTGTGCTCCTGGATCCTTTGTATACACCACTACCAGCACTTTGACCACACTGTATAACTATCCCTTTTACTGGCCTAAAATTGTGTTATAGGAAACTGTCCTACCAAATATCAATTGCTAGTATCCACCAGTAGAGTAGCTGGTATTATAATAGATACTAGGGTTTGATAAGTGAATGAGTGGATCATGAGGGGATACAAACATTGAAACCATGGTATCCTTTACTATCTGGTAGAAAGTGGTCATGAGACAAAGGGAAATGAGAAACAATCTGGTCTAATACAGGTCTGGATTCTGTTGAGGAAACCGAAGCTCAAAGATGTCAGATAACTCATCCAGGCTACCCTCAAAAGCAGCAATAATATGAAAAGTAGTGTCAGTCACCTTGCCACTTTGACTGTGAGTTCAAAGGCAGACGTCACTTCACGCTCACCCGCAAAGGGAGGCAGCGCAGTATAGTGGACAGGCAGGCTCCAGGTATCATCCATGTCTGTCACCTCCCAGACACATGACTTTAAGCAAGTTACTTCATCTGAGTCATAATTTCTGCTTCTGTTAACTGGGCTAATAATAACTCCAGAGTTGTTGAGACTATTAAATCTGCCAACATACATAGAGTGCCTATCCTAGCACCCCACACTATGTGCTAAATAAATGTTTACTGAATGAATCATGAATGAATCCCTGTCCAGCATACCACAACTTCATGAACTTGGTTTAGACTGCTTTTAAGTCCCTGCCAAGCAGGGAGGTAGCAAGGTTACCCATAATTATAGTCATATACTTGGAGATTGGCTCCTTGGTAGGTTTACATCACAAAGCTGCTCTTTGGCTTCGCCTCTTATAATTCTGCTCACTGTCCCCTTCATCTGAGTTGCCCTCATTCCTCACGCCACACACAGCTAGCCCAGATTTACCCTATCACAGCAATAACAAAGACACCTCTAATCCCTGTGAATCATCAGTCCATCCTTGTGTGACAGGTCACTTTTCATCACACAGTGAAGGGTCCTACAATTTGAATATCTATGTCCCCTTCAAAAACTTATGTTGAAATGTAAGCCTGAGTATAGACAAAGTTAAGAGTCTGAGCCTTAGCCGGGCATGGTGGCACACGCCTTTAATCCTAGCACTCAGGAGGCAGAGGCAGGCGGATCTTTGTGAGTTCAAGACCAGCCTGGTCTACAGAGTGAGTACCAGGACAGCTGGGGCTACAGGAAGACCCTGTCTCGAAAGACAAAAAAAACAGAAAACAAACAAACAAAAAAGATGACATCNAAAAAAAAAAAAAAAAAAAAAAAAGTCTGAGCCCCAGTAAGTGATTAGACATGAGGCCTATGCCCTATAAACACATCAGTATTTTCAAACACACTTGAAGGAGCTAGAGAGATGGCTCAGTGGTTAAGAGTATATATCTCGGAAAGTCAAAAAAAAAAAAAAAAGAGTATATATTGTATATATCTTGCAGAGGACCTGAATTTAATTCCCACCACCCATACCAGGCAACTCACAATGCCTGTAACTCCAAGGCATCTGATATCCACTTTTGGTTTTCTCAAATACCTGCACTCACACATACATACATATAATGTAAAATAATTTAAAAATGTTTTGTCTTTTCGAGACAAGGTCTCCCTATAGCCCCATCTGGCCTGGAACTCACTATGTAGACCAGGCTGGCCTTGAACTCACGGAGATCTTCCTGCCTCTGCCTCCTGAGTACTGGGGAAAAAAATTTTTTTTCACAGCACTGGTGACAGCATTCAAAAGTACTATGCAAGCTCAAACCAGACCAAACTCCAGCATAGACATGGAGAAGTGGGCAAGAAATCCCATCCCAACCTAAGGAATGTTTGGCCATTGATGGATGGATGCTGGGAGGTGGAAAGACGATATCTAACAGGGTTGGGACTCTTGGCGGGCCCAGTGAATGGATCCACATTGAAGGGCACTGGGGGACACAAATCATGTTTATAGGCATATGTATGTGTGTGTGTGTGTGTGTGTGTGTTCATTAAATTGGGGGGGGGCAGTGAGGGGAAGTGTGGAGATAGGGGCAGACCTAAATGCCATCAAAGTATATTGTATGAAAATCACAACAATTCAATTAAAATTTTTTCAGAGGAAAAAAATATTTTTTCTAAAAGCATTTGAAGGGTCAGGTTTACCCTCCTGGCATGTGAAGACACGGCAATACTACAGCATCCTACAGGTAGAAGGAAGCTGTCAGCAGAGACCTGCCAGTGCTGTATTTTGGTCTTCAAAGACTGCAGAACTATTAGAATTAAGCCATTACTAGCAGGTGTGGCAGCATACATCTGTGATTCCAGTGGCTTGCTGACTAAGGCACAAGAAATACAACAAATTCAGGACCAACCTGAGCTACTAATGAGATCCATGATAGCCTAGGCTACACAGTAAGAACCTGCTCAGAAAAATAAATTTATATCTATTAATTTATTGGTCTCATATATTTTGTTATAGCAGTTCAAATGGACTAAATTAAGGAATAATATCTGTTTGGCTCTTTAAATTGTGGTAAAGTACACAGTATGTGAAATCTATCATTTTTTTTTTTTTTTTGGTCTTTTCGAGACAGGGTCTCCCTGTAGCCCCAGCTGTCCTGGAGCTCGCTCTGTAGACCAGGCTGGCCTTGAACTCACAGAGATCTGCCTGCCTCTGCCTCCCGAGTGCTAGGATTAAAGGCATGCGCCACCATGCCCGGCTTAAAGATAAGATATATAGATATATAGATATATATTGTCTTTTCGAGACAGGGTCTCCATGTAGCCCCAGCTGTCCTGGAACTCACTCTGTAGACCAGGCTGGCTTTGAACTCATAAAGATCTGCCTGCCTCTGCCTCCCAAGTGCTAGGATTAAAGGCGTGCACCACCACACCCGGCAAGATATATTTTTAAGTGACTCTTTGAATACACTGTCATTTCGCTTCCTGGCCATAACTATTAAAGTAAAAAGTATGCAAACTTCTAAAGCCAAAGAATTTACAGCAGGAAACAGTCAAAACAGAACTAAGTCCTGCAACAATAACAATGACTCCAGATTGATGTCACTGAACTTGGAATTTTGAGTTACAGCTCCAGAAGCTGAAATTTTGTCACTTCAAAGAGACAGTCTGGGAAGATGGCTCAGTGGTGAACAGCATTTCCTGCCCTTGCAGAGGACTTGGGTTCATTTTCTAGCACACACATGGGAGCTCACAACCTATAATTCCAGTTCCAGGAAATCTGATGCTCTCTTCTGCCCTCCATGGGCACTGCATGCATGTGGTGCATTTACATGAAGGCAAATTATTCATACACATAAAATGAAAATAAATTAATCTTTTTAAAAATAAACAATGCCAGGCATGGTGGCACATGCCTTTAATCTCAGCACTTAGGCAACAGAGGCAGGTGGATCTCTGTGAGTTCAAGGCTAGCCTGGTCTACATAGTCAGCTCCAAGCCAGCTGGGACTAAAGGGAGACCCTGTCTCAAAAAGAGAAAAATAAATAAACAAGAAAACAAACAAACATTAGTCAGGCATAACAGTACATGCTTTTATTTATTTATTTATTTATTTATTTATTTATTTTTGTCTTTTCAAGTCAGGGTCTCCCTGTAGCCCCAGCTGTCCTGGAATTCACTCTGTAGACCAGGCTGGCCTTGAACTCACAAAGATCCACCTGCCTCTGCCTCCCAAGTGCTAGGATTAAAGGCGTGCGCCACCACGCCAGGCTTACAGTACAGGCTTTTAATCCAAGCACTCAAAAGGCAGAGGCAGGTGTATCTCTGTGACTTTGAGCCACTCTGGCTACATAGCAAATTCCAGGCCAGCTGAGGTATAGGGAGATCCTGTCAATAAATAAATAAATAAATAAATAAATAAATAAATAAATAAATAAGAAAGAAAGAAAGAAAGAGAGAGAGAGAGAATAGAATAGAATAGAATAGAATAGAATAGAATAGAATAGAATAGAATAGAATAGAATAGATATTTAGAATAAGTAAATAACAGCACTCTGGAGGCATAGGCAGGTGGATCTCTGTGAGTTCAAAGCCAGTCTGGTCTACATAGTAAGTTCCAGCCCAGCTGGGACTAAAAGGGAGATCCTGTCTCAAAGAGACCCCCTCCCCCCCCCAAAAAAAAAAAAAAGAATAAGTAAATAAATCTGGGGCTGGAGTCAGCAGTTAAGAGTGCCGACTGCTCTTGCAGAGGACCTGGGTTCCATTCCCAGCACCCATATGGTGGCTAAGAACCGTCTTTAAGCCAGGCGTGGTGGCATACACCTTTATTCCTAGCACTCAGGAGGCAGAGGCAGGTAGATCTCTGTGAGTTCAAGGCCAGCCTGGTCTACAGAGTGAGTTCCAGGCCAGCTGGGGCTATAGGGAAACTCTATCTCAAAAATAAATAAATTAATTAATTAATTAATTAATCTACCTCTTTAACACAATAGGCAGAGCATGTCAGTCTTATAGAATAAGTAAATAAAAATAAATAATTTTTATTAAAAAATAAATGACTATACTAAATAGTAAAATAGCCTATCCAAAATCTCATCATAAATATTTTTGGTCAGGATTACTTAAGGTTCTTTCTGATTTTATGTTTTGTTTTTTGGTGCTTAGACTAAATTTATTTTAAGTTTATTACATTTATTTAACTATTTATGTGGGCAAGGGTCTTAGAGGGTTGTGGGTCAGAGGACAACTTTCTCAAGTCACTTCTACCATGTGGGTCCTAAGGATCATACTCAGATCTCCAGATTTGGCAGCAAGTGCCTTTAACCCACTGAGCCATTTCACCAAAATTTAATCATTCATAAATTGAGGCTCTCAGAAGAAGGATAAAAATACTTACTTCAACTCATGTCTCTCCAAGAATCCCCCAAACCTTCAATGCCAGTTGGGGACTACTGAGATATCCAGCTTGTGGACTGAGTAGCTACTGGGATTTCAGCCTCGTCAGAGTATAGACTGCCATTGTTGGACTACCCAGTCTGTATCATGGAGGCCAGTACTGGAAGATCAAGACAGGACACATGCTTACTGGACCTCATTTGGGTGACCATGGGAGGGAAAGACCCCAGTGTGGAGCACAAGGGCAAGATTGATGGTTGTTTGGGCTTGCCAAGGAGGAACCTTCAAACACTTCCTTAAGGAAAACATGACATCTTTTAGCAAAAAAAAAAAGAAAGAAAAAAGAAAATCCTCCAATTCAGGTGATATGTGTATGTATATATTTGTGTATTATATAATTATATATATATAATATATACATATATATATACATATATATATATGTATATATTATATATATATATATATAAAAGCAATACAAGTTGAGAGAACAACAACAACAAAAGAACTGAAAAAAAAAACCTCTGGAAGTACTCGGAAAGAGATGCAGGACATGTGTGGCAGAGTGTGGGAACTCTGGTGGGGTGGGAGCATGGAAAGGGAAGTGACTCTAAATTTAATTGAGAAATGATGTATGATGTATGGAAATAGTTTAATAACAATAAAAAATTAGAAAAAGAAAAATAATGACTTCAGACATAAGTGTTTCCTTTTTTTGTTTGTTTTTGTTTTTTAAGGCAGGTCTCTCTGTAGCCCCAGCTGGCCTAGAACTTGCTATAGAGACCAGGCTGGCCTCAGTCTATCAGAGATCTACCTGCCTCTGCCTCCTAACTGCTGGAATTAAATCTGGGCCACTACACCAGGCAGAAGTATTTCTCAAAACTTTAGTGCCCCATCCCATTCACAGTTCCTCTAGGATGTCAATTTTTTCAGAGGTCACAACCTGAATTTCCAGACTACAGGCATTCTTTCCAAAATCAACTCTTTAGAAAGCTAAATTCTTGAGTTTTGACAGAAAAAGCTAATTCAACTTTCTTTTTTCTGCCAAAACAGTTAAAATTTGTCATGACTAATTAAAATTGCTAAAACAAAAATCAGAAACTTATAAAAGTGAGAGAGAGAAAAGGAAGAAACAGAAGGTAAAAGGCAGCCAATCAAATCTAGTACTGGCCCAAGCACAGCCCAAGTGGAAAAGGTGACTCTACCCCAACTCTGCGGGGACAATCACAATCCCACACACTCCTAACACTGGGGGGCTGATTCCTTCCAAAGATAACTAATGTGATTTGGTATCTGTGCTTTTGCAAGACTTTGCAGCTTGGTGAATTTATAAATAAGGGGAAAATTCTGTCAGGCCACAAATCCCAATTTTAGATGGAGAATGATGGTGTCATCACATGCCACAGGCCAATTTTAATTTGACTCTCAAATAATGGCTAAGACCTTTACTCATCTGAGAATTCCCAAGAGCTACCAGGTAACAAACACCACCTTATATCTATGGACTAGCCTCTCCTTCCCTCCCTCCAAGTTTATCCATTTATCTTAAATTAATTTCAGGCTTACCAAAAAGTTTCAAGACAGTTACTGAAAAAAAAAAAAAAAAATATATATATATATATATATACACACACACACACACACACACTGCTCAGTTTNTGGACTAGCCTCTCCTTCCCTCCCTCCAAGTTTATCCATTTATCTTAAATTAATTTCAGGCTTACCAAAAAGTTTCAAGACAGTTACTGAAAAAAAAAAAAAAAATATATATATATATATATATACACATATAATTTGGATTGAAAAAATATATGTATATATATTTTTTTTCATCCAAATTACCTGAATGTTAATATTTTACCAAATTTTCCTCATCATTTTGGATTGAAAAAATATATGTATATATATATTTTTTTTTCATCCAAATTACCTGAATGTTAATATTTTACCAAATTTTCCTCATCATTTTCTTGGCTATAAATACTAATTTATCCCCAAATACTTAGTACTTCCTAAAAGCCAGGATATTTTTATGTTTTCACAGCTTATTTATCAAAATCAGGAAAATAATATTTATCCCAAGTCCAGTTCAGTTTCAACCCTTAATTTGAATAAATAACATTCATTATAGGCAAAGTGATATAAAACTTATTTGGTCAAGAACAAAACCAGGATTATGTGTTGCTTCTGGTGTCTATTAGTCCTTCAGTCTCCTTTAAGTTAGAAGCATTCCTGTCTTTATCTCGCAGATAACTCTGACACGTTTGAAAAATATGTAAGGGCCGGCCATGGTAGCATATGCCTGTAATCCCAGCACTTGGTAGGCAGAGGCAGGTGGATCTCTGTGAGTGCAAGGCCAGCCTGGTCTACATAGTGAGTTCTAGGACAGGGAGACCGTGTCTCAAACAAAACAAAACAAAACAAAACAAAACAAAACAAAACATATGTAAGTAAATTTTTATAGTCTCTCTCTCTCTCTCTCTCTCTCTCTCTCTCTCTCTCTCTCTCTTTCTGTGCGTGTGCATGTGTTGAATGCATGGGTGTGCTTGCCCATGAGTGTACATGTATGGGCAAGAGGACAATGTTGGGTACCTTCCTCTATCACATGTCACCTTATTTGTCTTTGTTTTGTTGCTGTTGTCCTAATATTTATGTTTACGTGTATGAGTGTATTGTCTGCATGTAAGTAAGTGCACCCATATAGTGCAGTGCCTACAGAGGTCAAAAGAGGGTGTTGGCTGCCATGTGGGTGCTGGGAATAGAATTTAGGTCCTCTGCAAGAGCATCCAGTGCCCTTAACCAATGAGCCATCTCTCTGGCCCACTTTACCTTTGTTGTTGAGACAGGTCTTTCAGTGAATCTATCACTCCCTGTTTCTGCTAGACTGGCCAGGAAGCCACAGGGCCCTCTACCCTCCAGCACTGGGGTCACAGGTGTGCACAGTCACATCCAGTTTCCACATGGATGCTGAGGGCCTGAACTCTTTGTGATTGAATTCAGGAATTCCACAAAGTGGAGTTGTAGCTTTCTCAGATACCTACTTGTCTTATCATTGTTATTAATTTTAGTCACTTAGTAAAAGTGATGTCAGCCATATTTTTCTACAGAACTTTTTTTTCTTTTTCAGTTAATGAGTACCTGCAAGGACATACATCCCCTGCCAGAGGTAAAGAATCAGAGTCTTGGAGAAATTGTGGCTTGTCCACTATCATACAGCTTGAACATACCAAAACACAAATATAAGCTCATATGTAGCCTCCCATATTGAGGTTTCTCCCAAAGTGCTCCTCTATCTCTTAGACCAGCCACCCACAGGCTCACCTAATGCCCTCACTGTGTCCGAGGAAACTCTCAAGACGACCTCATGGCCCCAGAATCCCAATGTGGTCCAAGTCACTGTCTCAAGAGCTGCTACCAAAGTCCAAAACATCCTAAGGACATGGCTTTACACTCAAGGCCCATACGCTCTGGGCAGTGAACGTGGGAGAGTGGCGGAACAAGAAGAGTCAGGGAACACAAAAAACATAACAGTCGACTGCGTGAGCATCAAGACACCAACCAGGCTGAAATGGGAAGACCTGGGGATTGTCACTGCTTGCAGATCATCTCCCCATATCCTGACCCTTCTGCTGGCTGGAACTGTTCTTTCCAAGTTTCCATTTTTTTTAGGGTTTTTCGTTGTTGTTATTGTTGTTTTGTTGTGTTTTTGTTTTGGAATAGGTCTTACATTGTTAATGTACTGACATAGTTCAAAAATCAATATGCTATGTGCACTAAAATTGATAAATATTTTTTAAAAAATAAAACAGGTGACAGTATTAGCAAAGAGGTAGAGAAGTTGGAATGGTTATATACTTCTAGTGAGAATGAAAATGTTAAAAAAAAAAAAAAGAGAGAATGAAAATGTTATAGATGTCTGGAAAATAGTTTGGCAGCTTCTCAAATGTTGAGCATAGCATTACCAGTTGACCCAATGAGTCGCTCAGTAATTATGAAAACATATATCCACTCAGAAACTTAAAAGCTGGCTGGAGAGATGGCTCAGTGGTTAGAAGTGCCAACTGCTCTGGCAGGGGACCCAGATTTGAATTCCAGCACCCATATTGTGGCTAACAAATGGGCATAACTCCAGTTCCAGGGGATCTGATGCCCTCTTCTGACCTCTGAGGGAATTGCATGACATGGGTCCACTTACATACATCAGGCATATAAATACCCTCATACACAGAACATTTTTTTTAATCAATA
The DNA here is from genome assembly GCA_009823505.1 of Rhizomys pruinosus. Lineage (NCBI taxonomy): Eukaryota > Metazoa > Chordata > Mammalia > Rodentia > Spalacidae > Rhizomys > Rhizomys pruinosus. The sequence continues at coordinate 3,128,538 of VZQC01008412.1, read as the reverse complement.
AAATAGTTTTAAAACTAGTGCCGGGTGTGGTGGCACTTGCCTTTAATCCTAGCACTCAGGAAGCAGAGGCAGGGGGATCTTTGTGAGTTCAAGGCCAGCCTGGTCTACATAGTGAGTTCCAGGACAGCTGGGGCTACAGGGAGACTGTCTCAAAAAGACAAAAAAAA
>VZQC01008412.1:3079180-3128052 GCA_009823505.1 Rhizomys pruinosus | reverse complement strand
TTTGCTATTGCACATGAGATACTTATAACATGTTAGGTGGAATTATGACCCTGCCATCGTTTGCAATTGACATTTAAGCAGAGGCTATTTATTGGGTGTCAAGTTGACAAGGGGTGGACTTGTCATGGTTAATCCTGGGTGTCAACTTGACTGGACTAAGGAACAAATAAGAGAAAAGGGTCTTCTGATTGGACCACCTCAACCCGGATGGCCCACCCCAAATGTGGGTGTTACCTTCTGCCGGCAGGCAGTATTTAAGGCCACGGCAGCGGGAGCTGGTCCCTTTTCCTTCTTCCTGCGGCTTGCCTCTCTCTCATCTGGTGAGTTTGCCTTGCTGCTGTGATCAACCTTTCGGATCCCAGCGTGTACCGAGACTGGCAGATCTCCTGGAATCCATTCGGGCCTTCAGCACTAGACTGGGACTCCTGAGACATCCAGCCTTGCGGACTGAGCAGTTCCCTGGATTCCCGGCCTCTCCAGTTCGGCGCTACTGTTGAGCTCCGTCACGTGAGCAAATCAATAAATTGTATATAGTTATATATACTCATCCTGTTGCTTCTGTTTCTTTAGAGAACCCTGACTAATACACCACCTGTCAGGCAGTTTTTTAATGCAGTTTTAATCCTCCCTTTCCAATATGGCTGCGTGACTGAAGAGCACCTCAAATTTGAGTATGTGTATGTTTCAGTGAATTAATCAGAACTCAAAAAGTTTTAATTTAGTTTTTTGGCAATTTCATACATGTATATTATGCACTATGGTATTCTCTTTGTCCACCTTCTCTAATCTCCCTGCCATCTCTATCGTTACCCGCTCTTCCTTACCTTTCCCTTTTCCCAGATTCATGACTTTTAGGCTGGTTTTCTGGTAACCAAGGCCACATGTGTGACCACTGGCTTGGAACTATCTACTCAAATGGGTTGGGCTCACCAGTGAGTTCACAACCGATGGAGTGACTCCCCATTCCCTGAATCTCAGTAGATGGGGCCAGCAGTGAGGGTAGGGATGCCCGAGCCCCCCCACCATCCACGCCTGACTGCTGACTGGCCCATTCTTGTGCAGAGCTGGGGCCATCATCCTCAGCTGTTCAGAGTTCCTGATGGCAATGGCTGGGTATTGCCCAGAAGCCAACATTTCACAGCGCTTCTGCCTGTCTTCTGGCTCTTACATTTTTTCTGGTTGTCTTTTGAAATGTTCCTAGAGCCCTGGGGGGAATGGTATAAATGCCTTGGTTTGGACTGAGCACTCATCCATCCACTTATTCTCAGCACCTTACACAGCCATGAGTCCTGCATTCAGCATTGGTCACTGCAAAAAGACTTCTGTGATGGAGGCTGAGAGTGGTAATTGTCTATGGGTCAAGTTTGATAATATCTGTATTTTATTTTTTTTTATATCTGTAAGTTAAGTGTGACTCAAAATATTATTTCCCCCTTCAAAATATTCTGGGGGAAACTCTTGCTGCTTCACTGATTTGGTTTACTTTTTTAGGATTTATGTTGACTTATGTATATGGAAGGAGCATTTGCCTGTGAGTGCCAGTAGGGGCTGGAGAGATGGCCTAGCGGTTAAGAGCACCGACCGCTCTTACAGAGGACCGGGGTTCGATCCCCAGCACCCACATGGCGGCCGAGAACTGTCTGAAACTCCAATTCCAGGAGAACTCCAGTTCCAGGGGAATCCGACACCCTCTTCTGACCTCCGTGGCGTTGCACAACACGGGTGTACAGACCTGCATGCAGACAGTACATTCATACACATACAGAAATAAATAAAAAAAAAAGAAAAAAAGAAACAGCAGATCCCCTGGAGCTGGAGATACAGGCGATTGTCCACCACCTGATAAGTATGTTGGGAATTGAACTCACATCCTCTGCAAGACCAGTATGTGCTCTTAACGACTGCACTGACTCTCCAACACACCGGTGTAGTTTTTTGTTTTGGGTTTTTTGTTTTTTTTTATATTTTTGAGACAGGGTCTCCCTGTAGCCCCAGCTATCCTGGAACTTGCTCTGTAGACCAGGCTGGCCTTGAACTCACAAAGATCCGCCTGCCTCTGCCTCCCAAGTGCTAGGAATACAAGCGCCACCACGCCTGGCTATACACTGGTGTACTTTTTAAAAAGCATGTGTGTTACAGACAAGGACAGTGTATTATACTTACTTCTTCCTGACATTTCCAAGTTATTTATACATCAACATCTATCACAGGCTCAAAAAGCCAACAGAAACTCTGCAATTCTATTTTTGCCTATATCCTGTCTTCCTTCCCAATTTGCTTCCTTTGAGAAGAACAATTTGGCCTTTAGAGCACTAAAGACTTAAGCAAAGAAAGGTATATAGGACTAGTTTTTTCAAATATTTCCAAGAAGAAGCTGGGGCTACAGGGAGGCCTTTCTCAAAAACAAATATATATATGGCCAACAAGAATTTAAATCAGGGGGTACATGAAAAGAAACTCTGCCCTTTGAACCTGCATGTATACCCTCAGAAAGGGGCTGCAGTCTATAGAAATAGTTCCACTATTTCTATAGAAATAGGGTCATAACAAAATGATAGATAACCAAAGGTTCACTGTACCACCATTTTCAACAAGCATTAAAACATATAAATCTGGGCTGGAGAGATGGCTTAGTGGTTAAGAGCACTGACTGCTCTTGCAGAGGACCCAGGTTCGATCCCCAGCACCCACATGGCGGCTGAGAACCATCTTTAACTCCAGTTCCAGGGGAATCCGATGCCCTCTTCTGACCTCCACAGTATTGCACAACACAGGTGCACAAACCTACATGCAGACAGTACGTTCATACACATACAAAAATAAATAAAATTAAAAAATAAAATTAAAAATTTTTTTAAAAATCACCTCACCCATGATTTTGTAAGCAACCTAGTGAAACTCACTGGGTGATCTATAATTAAAAAAAAAAAAACTAGAGGGCTGGAGAGATGGCCTAGCGGTTAAGAGCACCGACCACTCTTACAGAGGACCCGGGTTCAATCCCCAGCACCCACATGGCGGCTGAGAACCGTCTGAAACTCCAATTCCAGGAGAACTCCAGTTCCAGGGGAATCCGAGAGACCCTCTTCTGACCTCCGCGTCATTGCACGACACGGGTGCACAAACTTGCATGCAGACAGTACATTCATACACATACGGAAATAAATAAAATTAATAAAAAAATTAAAAAAAAAAACTAAACATAAATGCAAATATACAGAGGAAATGCCTGAAAATACATTAAGGAAAATGTCAAAAAATGAGCAGAATAATATGAATTATAATATTGTATGTAAAGGAAATGACTAAATAATACACATCAAAATCTGACAACTGGTGAATGAGGAGATAACTCTGAAGGTAAGAGGTGTTCTTTTGTAACCATGAGTACCTTAGTGCAAATCCTCAGCACCTATGTATAAACCTAGCCATGACTACCTATGCCTATAACCCCACCATTGGGGGTTGGAGAAAGGTAGATCCTGAAAGCATTCTAGCTAGCTAGCCTGGTTCAGTGACAGAGCCTGCTTCACAGCACTAAAGTGAAGAGCAATAGAGGAGATGGACAATGTCCTTCTCTGGTCTCCATATGTACATTCATGACATCTGGACACTCATGTGCACGCACACATGCACACACACATACACACACACACACACACACACACACACACACACACCGACAGTCGATCTCTTTGTGGGGTAGAATTAAAGACTTTCCCTATGAAGTTCAGTCTCTCTCTCTCTCTCTCTCTCTCCCTCTCTCCCTCTCTCCCTCTCTCCCTCTCTCCCTCTCTCCCTCTCTCTCTCTCTCTCTCTCTCTGATAGGGTTTTGCTATGTAGATCAGCCTGGTATTGAACTTGTGATCCTCCTGTCTCTATGAGCGCTGGGATTAGAGATATGCAAAGCGACACCTAGCTTTCATTGTATATTTTTGTAATAGATTGATTAATTTCATGATGTTTCTAGAACCCCAAAACAACTTTAGGATACATATTTATGTGCCTTTCCCTAGCCTTTCCACTTTGGAAACAGCTAGATGTATCTCAATGGTAGAGCACCTGTCCAGCAGGTGCAATGCCCTGGTTTGACCCCCAGCACTGCCAAAAATAAAATAAAACAACAAAGCTGTGCTTATAAAGGACATAATAAAGGAGGCTGGAGAGATGGCTCAGTAGTTAAGAGCATTGGCTGCTCTTGGGGAGGACCTGGGTTCAGTTCCCAGCATTCACATTGCAGCTAATAACTCCAGTTCCAGGGGATCTGACACCCTCTTCTGACCTCTGTGGCCACTGAATAACACAGGTGCACTTACATGCATGAAAGTAATACACTCATACACATAAAATAAAAATAATAAATATTTTCTTTTAAAAAGGACATAATAAAAGGGATATATACAATGTCCCCACAAATGGTATTCCAGCCCATCGGCTGGATGCTTAATGTGGCCAACACATCACTCCTTTCTGATGTAGCTCTTGATGCCTTCTGTTTTGCTGTGACACTCCTAAAGATAAAATTCAGAAACAGCAACTGATGTACACACTAAAATCCACATGTCAGGCTAAAGGATGGACTCATGATCACATCCGAGACTAATGACCTTGTTTAGCTAATGTGCAGCTCCTGTTCAAATTTCCCCAATTGTCCCCTAAATGTTCTTACAATAAGCTTTGTTTTATGCGGGGCGTGGTGGTGCACGCCTTTAATCCTAGCACTTGGGAGGCAGAGGCAGGCAGATCTTTGTGAGTTCAAGGCCAGCCTGGTCTACAGAGCGAGTCCCGGGACAGCTGGGGCTACAGGGAGACCCTGTCTTGAAAACACCAAAAAAAAAAAAAGCTTTGTTTTATTTGGTTTTTAGGGTTCCAACCAAGAATTCCAAGCTGCATTAAATGTCTTATCTCTTAGGCCAGTCGTGGTGGCACAAACTTTTAATCCCTGCAGAGCCAGGCAGATTGTTGTGAGTTCAAGGCCAACCTGGTCTACATAGGGAGCTTCAGTGCTAGGGTTAAAGGCGTGCACCACCACACCCGGCCCTCTGTACCTTCTTATGAGTCTTTCACACATTGATGTTTTTGAAGAGCACAGGCCATTTTGTACTATGTTCCACAATCTGGATTTGTCTGGTTATTTCCTCATGATTAGATGTAAGTTACACATTTTTGGCAAATGTTGATTTCTACTCAGATTTCAATGTCAATGATGTGAACTTCATGATATCACATTACACCATTTCAATGTCAATGATGTGAACTTCATGATATCGTGTTACACCATTTCAATGTCAATGGTGTGAACTTCATGATATCGCATTACACCATTTCTTTTCCCTCATCTCATCACTACAGGTATTAAATAGGCATCATCCAAAAATAATGTTGAAAATGATCAGTAAATACAGTATTTAAAATACCTGCCACGAGCATCATTTACTAGGTATAGTAGCAGATATTTAAAATACATTCTCAGGGCTGGAGAGATGGCCTAGCGCTTAGGAACGCCAACTGCTCTTGCAGAGGACCCAGGTTGGATCCCCAGCACCCACATGGCAGCTGAGAGCCGTCTTTGACTCCAGTTCCAGGGGAATCCGACGCCCTCTTCTGACCTCCACAGCACTGCACGACACGGGTGCACAGACCTGCATGTACACAGTACATTCATACACATACAAGAATAAAAAATATATTTAACAAAAAACAATACATTCTCAGGGCTGGAGAAGTGAACCAGCAGTTAAGGTTCAATTACCAGCACCTACATAGCAGTTTGTAATCATCTATAATCCCAAGTGCAGGGCATTGTCTACTCTCTTCTGAGCTCTTCAGGCACACACGTGGTGCATATAAACACATGAAATTTAAAGAACTCTTTAAAATACAATCTCACTGGGGCTGGAGAGATGGCCTAGTGGTTAAGAGTGCGGACTGCTCTTGCAGAGGACCCGGGTTCAATCCCCAGCACCCACATGGCGGCTGAGAACCATCTTTAACTCCAGTTCCAAAAAGACCTGACTTTAAATTCCAGTACCCACATGTTAACTCAAATTCCAGGGTATCTAACACCCTCTTCTGACCTCCTCAGGCATTGCATGACACAGGTGCACTTACATACATGCAGGCGATACACTAATACACAGAAAATTAAAACAAATAAATAAAAAATTTAATCCTCGCAACAATCTTACTAAGAAACAGTTCAAAGAGATTAAGTAATTTTCCCAGGGAAAAGAAAATGCAAGGATGTATAAATGAATTCTCCAGCACATGTGTGGGCATGTACACACACAGAAATTAAAACATGTGATCTCATGGATCCAATCTTCCCAAAGACCTTATGTTATAGGCTTGCTCCACAGCACAGAAAGAAAAAAAAAATCCTAAGAACCTTTGTGCTAACCTAACCTTGAGGAAGCTTCTAGTTTTCAAAGATTAGATTCCTATGGGAAGGAAATTAAAAATAAATTATCTGTGGATCATATACAATTCCTCTGCACTTGGAAAAGTTGTTTGGAGACTAGCCACATTTCCACCACAGCCAAGAATATAGAGCAATGGTTTCTGGAGTTATAACATTGAGATTTTTGAGGGTTTTTTTTCCTCCTATGCAATAAAATTAGCTTAAAAGAAAAAAAAAAAAAAAAAAAAATTCATACTATTAACCATATCTTTACTATAGAAAACTCTTGGCAACAGCTCACTCAATTTTATGTATTTTGCATGTGTATGAGATTTTGCTTATCTTAAAATTCAAAACTCCATTGATTTAGGGAATATTATGGCAATTCGAATGATTTTTGAGAAACTAACTTGAATTAAGGAAGTTGAGCCCTCAAAGAAACCAGAACTGAAATATTTCTGAATTTCCCTAAAATTCATCCACAAAACATCTCACTCAAAGGCTGTGGGTCTCAGAAATTGATTTCTTAATAGCATTTACATTTGACATTTCATTATTAAGAACTGCCCTCTGGGGCTAGAGAGATGGCCTAGTGGTTAAGAGTGCCGATTGCTCTTAGGGCTGGAGAGATGGCCTAGCGGTTAAGAGCGCCAACCGCTCTTACAGAGGACCCGGGTTCGATCCCCAGCACCCACATGGTGGCCGAGAACCGTCTGAAACTCCAATTCCAGGAGAACTCCAGTTCCGAGAACCGTCTGAAACTCCAATTCCAGGAGAACTCCAGTTCCAGGGGAATCCGAGACCCTCTTCTGACCTCCGCGGCATTGCACGACACGGGTGCACAGACCTGCATGCAGACGGTACATTGATACACATACAGAAATAAATAAAATTAAAAAAAAAAAAAAAGAGTGCCGATTGCTCTTGCAGAGGACCTGGGTTCAATCCCCAGCACCCACATGGCGGCTGAGAACCATCTTTGACTCCAGTCCCAGGGGAATCTGACGCCCTCTTCTGACCTCCTCAGCATTGCAGGACACGGGTGCACAGACCTACATGCAGACAGTACATCCATACACATAAAAAATAAATTTAAAAAGTTTTAAAAAAACTGCCTCTTCTAATCTGCTGAAATTTCTTTATTTAGAAAGGGCCCTTAGAGACTTGTGTTAATCCACTCAGTCAACAAACATGCAGAGTCCCTAATTTGTACAAGGCCTGGGAACGCACTCTATAGAGCACTAGTTCCTTGCCTTCATTTCCAGAGTCAAAGGTTGTGGGCCACTCCACTCTGTGACTATCCCACAAGAAGAATGAACGAATGTCTCCTGTGAGGTTGTAATAAATAAAAATAGACATCGCCCTAGCTGTTACATGAAGAAGAAATTGAAGGAAAGGGGTGGTCAGCGAAAATCTGTGGAGAATGAGGGCAGGTCTCTTTCTGGTGTAGGTGATGGATAATGGTGCTTCTAGCATGTCTGCATACCCCTCCACAGGTGATTATTTGTTCATGTGACTTCTTCTCAGTGAATTCCTCAGAGCAAACACTATTTCATCCAATCTATTCTTAGCATGATGAACATAGAGCTGGGCATCACTACATCCAAATTGGATAAATCCATTTTGTAGATGAGAAAAGTAAAGACGGAAAATGAATATGACATGCCCAAATCACATTAGTTCCCTCTTATTTAGAGGTTTCATCCAGAGCTCTCTTCCCTAGTCTTCCATGCCACACCGTACACAAGAATAGGAAAAGTGAAACAAAGATCTTAGATGTCTTCCAGGAACTTTAAATTCAACATGATCAAAAGTCCCCAGTTCATGAACAAACAAACCCAAGTCCCCATTCAGTGTTTCCTTTTCTATAAAAGTCTTCCAGAGCCAGCTGGTGACGCAGGCCTTTAATTCCAGCACTCAGGAGGCAGAGGCAGGCGGATCTCTGCGAGTTCAAGGCCAGCCTGGTCTACAAAGTGAGTTCCAGAACAGCTGGGAGAGGTCTCTACAGAGAAACCCTGTCTCAAAAACAAACAAAACAACAACAAAAAAAGCCTTCCAAATTGCTCAAAGAAAAATTTCACTCCCTCTTCTTCCTGTCTTCACAGTCTGTCCAGTTAACATATGTTCTTAATTCTAATTTTCAAACTTAGTATCTCCTAGCCTCTCCCCTTCTTTTCCAACCTGGAGCAACAACCATTATCCTCCATGGAGACTACAAAAAAAATGACCTCTATTCAGTGTCCAAAGATTCAGTCTGGCCAAGCTTTTCCTCTGGTTTCTTTTTTTTTTTTTCCTCCACACCCACCAGCTAGGGTGATGTCTATTTTAAGTTTTATTTTTGCCTTATTTATTACTTATTATTGTGTGTGCATGATGTGTGTGTGCTCATGTTCATGTGCCTACACACATACACACACATGTGGAGATTAAAGGACAACTCTTTCCACTTTGGGTTCCACTGAGCCACCATGCTAGCCTTAGGGTGCTGTTTTTATTTTTATTTTATTTATTTTTTTAGGGTGCTGTTTTTATTTTTTATTATTATTTTTTTTTATTTCTGTATGTGTATGAATGTACTGTCTGCATGCAGGTCTGTGCACCCGTGTCGTGCAATGCCGCGGAGGTCAGAAGAGGGTCTCGGATTCCCCTGGAACTGGAGTTCTCCTGGAATTGGAGTTTCAGACGGTTCTCAGCCGCCATGTGGGTGCTGGGGATCGAACCCGGGTCCTCTGTAAGAGCGGTCGGCGCTCTTAACCGCTAGGCCATCTCTCCAGCCCCGGGGTGCTGTTTTTAATATCACTCATATATGTCTTTCATCTAGCTAATCAAGGTCCCATTGTTTGTTTGTTTTTTTAATGTGTATGAGTGTACTGTCTGCATGTAGGTTGGTGCACCTGTGTCGTGCAGTGCTGCAGAGGTCAGAAGAGGGTTCTTCCCCTGGCTGATCTGGAGGTTAAGACGGTTTTGGCTGCCATGTGGGTGCTGGGAATTGAACCTTGGTCCTCTGCAAGAGCAGTTGGTGCTCTCAACCACTGAGCCATCTCTCCAGCCCCTCATCGTTCTTAAGATGAAGATCAAAATCACCTTGTCATGCAGGGCTTGGTAGTGCACGCCTTTAATGCCTTTAATCCCAGCACTTGAGGGAGGCAGAAGCAGGCAGATCTCTGTGAGTTCAAGGCCAACCTGGTCTACAGACCAAGTTCCAGGCCAGCTGGGACTACAGGGAGACCCTGTCTCAAACACCAAAAAAAAAAAAAAAAAAAAAATCACCTTGTCATTCAAAACTCTGTCCACCCAGGTGTGGTGATGCATGCCTATAATCCCAGCACTCTAGAGGCAGAGGGAGATCTCTGTGAAAGGGAAGCCAGTCTGGTCTACATAGCAAGTTCCAGACCAGCTAGGGCTACAGGGAGACCCTGTCTCAAAACAAAACAAAATAAATCTCTGCCTAGGGTCCAACCCCTGTCACTTCTCCAGCCTTATGCTTCTTCATTCGGATCCCTATTACCTGCTCACCGTCCTTCCCTTTGTATGTTGAAGATAAATTCCTTCTACCAAAAAAGCCTCTTTGTTCTACTTTAAGCAACTCCCATTTGCCATTCCAAATTACTTCCAGCTCACTCGAAGTTTCTTCTAGTACCACTTCCTACAGAAAACCTTCCCTGAGTACCCAGAAAAGCGAAGAGCACCACACTGGGTACTTTCGTCCCATCTTGCAGATCCCTTGGGCAGAAGCATGCATCACACTTGGAATTGTTCAATATTGAGGAAATATTTCTCTTCGTTGATGTGACAGGTTGCTTATCACACAATACCCTCACAAGGAACATTTGTTTTCAGAAGAAGCTGGGGCCATAAGATGGAGGACTATAACAATAGGCCAAGTAAACCAGAAGCAAAGGTCACTGTTCCTTTGAAAGTGTGCAAACTGAGGCAGGAAGAAATGCACAGCTCTTTAAAATCCTAAGGACAGCAATGATAGAGCCAACTCTAACTCTCTGCTCAGTGCTCCTCCCTATGTCACTCAAAGCCCTCAGTGAGTGAGGGACTATTTCAGAAGAAAATTAGTAATGCCAATGTGGCACAAAGAAGTCTGGTCTGGGGGCTGGAGAGATGGCTTAGCGGTTAAGAGCGCCAACTCCTCTTGCAGAGGACCCGGGTTCGATCCCCAGCACCCACATGGTGGCTGAGAACTGTCTTTAACTCCAGTTCCAGGGGAATCCGACACTCTCTTCTGACCTCTGCGGCATTGCACAACACAGGCGCGCCAACCTACATGCAGACAGTACACTCATACACCTAAAAATAATAAATTAAAAATGCAAATATATCATAGAGCAATTAAAAAAAAAGGAAGTCTGGTCTGATCACTTCTCTGTCTGGATGTCACATTGACTGACTTCAAATGGATAGTTAGACTTTCCATGCCTGAAGAGACATAGTTAAGAAATACCACTACTACCACACCCAACATCCTGGGAGACTAGTAGCATAAAACAACAAACTTCTTTCTTCCACAAAGAAGACAAAATGACAGGAACTGCAACTACCTGATGGGCAGTGTGGCCACCTGCACCGTTACTAGCATTCAGTGCGGGGGGGGGGGGGGGGGACGGACGGACAGTTTTCCCACCACTCGCTGGTGAAGGGATAAGAAACAAGAAGTATTCAATGAAACCGAAGCTATTTGCAGACTGCTTCAGGAATTCTGAGAGTATTTCCTGTAAAACATTTAAAAAACTTGCTAATCCCCTGACACTTCTCTGCAGGTACCATCAAAAGGGAAAGCGACAGGAATGTGGCTGCTGCATTGCACTGTCCACAAGCTGCTGGGCCCAGGACTTGTCAGTCACAGAAAGCACAACCTGGCTCTGGATCAGGCTCATTGGTGTTATTCTGCCAACCACAGAATCCAAGAAAAAGAAATGCCAAAACCTCTTCAAAGAGGACTTGGAGTAAAAATCCACGCATTGCCTACCTCTCCCACATCCTTTACCCAGGGTTCCTTCAGGAGGGGAGAAAAGCTGGGGAGGGCATTTAGAGGTTGGAAAGAGACTTAGAAAAAGAGATGTGATACTCTTCTGATGCTGGGGAGATTCCAAAACAGTGAGAAAACAATGTTTACTGCGATTAGACAAGGAAAGAAACAGAATTTGAAGAGATGTGGGTGGGGAAGGGACAGAGAGAAGGGACAGAGGGAAGGGCAGGGTGTCTGGAGATTAGGCAGCAGAGAGAAGTAGGGAGAGGCAAAGACGGACTGTTGATCTTTTCCCACTGCATCCCCATAAATCACTCTACTACAAAGCCCATACAATGGACTGTCCTTCGCATTCAGCAACAGACAGCATTTAACAAAAGTGTCACCCAGCTGCAACTTTGGAAACCTAAGCATCTAGATTAAAAATGAATAAAATTGGTTCACAGCAGCTGAAGACAGGCAGTAATGATTTTTCCCCAAAGCCTGACTCAGCTGTGAAAACCTTTAGCATTTTGGAGTTAAGCAAATACTCTGGCATTTCTCCTTCTTTTGACATTCCTAGAGGGGGTGTGGCTGACCCTAAGCCCATTCATTTCCAAGGTTGTATATCTCTTAGCTAAGACTAGCCCCATCTGTTCCGGACCCAGCCAGCTGTTTATCTCAAAGTAACATATTTACTGCACTGTTCATCCCCGTAACTTAAAAGCCGAGAGCCAGCACCATACAAACCGAAATGTCTGTTTTATTAAAATGTGTCAGTTAATTGGAAAACAAAATTCAAAGACCCCACGACTGTGCTCCTTGGTCTTCCTGACCAGGCTCTCTTCTTGGGCGCAGGTTAGTAACCGCTAGTAAAGGCTGACATTAGGACTAACTTTTCCTTTCCCTAAACTGTTAAAAAACGAGCCCAGGTTTCCTAGTCGATCCCGGCTGCAAACCGTTATTTGTGAGTGGTGGCTGAGCCTCGGAAACGGCAGCTCGTTAGGGTTCCACTGTCAACGGCAAGACCCTATCGAGATGTAATTTAAAACACTCAAAGAAGCACAAATGCATCGAATCCACTTCCAAACAATCTTGAATACTGCAGTCGGGAGAACGGAAAACACTTAACAAAAATGCTGCTTCCAGCAGCCTAAGAGAGCCTTCCCTAGACACGTGAAATGTTTCTGACTGGCACGGAGTGCACCATTAAAGGACACTGTCACCTCAAATCAGCACAAAAAGCGAGACCCATGACACAGACGTTCACATATAAAATAAAGCCCTACAAAACTTAAGCGACTCTGGAGAAGCATGCTCATCTTAAAAATAGTGTGTGCTCGTCCAAGCGACACCAACGTTCTAAAGAAGTGCGACCACATTAAATCACTGTCTCCATTTCTCCCCACGCATCACCCTTTCCCACTCAAGCCTCAGCGCTGGGGCCGTAAAGTGACAGGACTGCAGTCCGCCACCTTTGCCCTCCTCAGATTTTTCCAAGAGCACTTCCCAACCTCCTTTCCCTCCCAGCCCCCTCTCCCAGCCTCGAAAAGGTTAGAGGGAGTTGAGACCAGGGAATTGGCAGGCACCAGTTCTCTGGCGGGGGCAGGTTGCTGGAGTTGTTCTTTGCAGTGACCCAAATTGCACAGAGCAATTTAGCTCTAAGCAGCGCCAGTGTGAACCTCCCCAATCCACACCCCCACACTCGGCCCCATCTTCTCAAAGAAAGCCTTGAGGAGAACTAAGCGGGAGGAATAACTTGGGAGGACCATTTGAATAAATCACTTCAACTCACCTGGTTTGGGATTTTTCTCCCCACCCCAGACATAAACAGAAATGATGCGCGAATGAGTCACGCACGCAAGGGAAGGTGCTGCGGTGTCCTAAGTGCAAGGGCCAGAGTCTCCCAGCCCTGGGGCTGCTGCTACTCTGAGCTCCGCTGGAGCGAGCGGCAATCACAAGCCCAGCAGCGGCAGCAGGGGGTGGATAGACCATAGCACAATGAATGCAGTAGGGTTTTGCAATGACATCATCCCTCTGTCCGAGCAGCCCCAATAGCCATGCTCCAGGGCTGTGCATTCTGGGAATTGTAGTCCTCTGAAGTCCGGGAGGGATCTGGAGGCTACCGCCAAAACTACAATGCCCAGGATCCTGCGGTCGGAGCGCCCAGCAAAGGACTGGACCGGCAGCCATGTTGGGAGCTCCGGAGCGGCGTCAGGGAGCTGGCGGAGGCTTCTCGGCCCCTGAAGCGGAGAGGTAGCATGGTGGGGACAGGGAGGAGGACCGAGGGGTCGAGAGCATCGCGCACCTGCCTGGGACTGGAAGCGAGGCTACCCTGGGGGCAGGCAGCGCGGTCCGACTGAACGGAGTGAGTCTCGGCTTCCCGGCCACGCACGGGCTGCGCAGGGCCGCTCGCCTCTTGCTCTGACCGAGGGATCGTGTCCGCCGAGGACCCCTTAGACCCGCTAGCCGGACTGGCGGGGCGGTAGGTGTCTTTGAGTGGTGCGGAGCCGCGGAACGGCGACCCGCTTTTACTCAACGAATAGAGCTAAACCTGCTAGATTTGTTTTTTGTCTTCTTGGCATTTATTCTCCAACCCTCATGCCCGCTCCCCCAGGTGTCAGACCTCCTCTGAATATTCTTATGGGAATTATTTGCAAAGACGTCCAAAGAAATCGTCAGAGGTACCCGAGCGCAAAGGGACGTTGCGTTAGTCCTGACAGTGAGACGAGAAGCTTCGTAAAGGAGTTGACACCTGGTTCAAAACGTATTTCTTGCCCACCAGCGAAATCAGGGAAATATTTAAAGGGGGGTATTAATAATAGGCTGACTGTAGTCTAGCAGTCCTATGCAGACTAACACTGGTTAAAACTAGAGTACAAGCTAAAATTACGGAGACTTGAAGTTGATTAGCATGGATCACCAATTTACCTTTACTTTTGTAAACTGTACAAAACAATGCATTTTACTGTGACATTTTCATGCGTGTAATGTAATGTTAGTTGACATATTAGCCCACCCCCTTATCCACTTATTACCCTCACCAATTAAAGTATATTCAGTGTTGGGGCTGGAGAGATGGCCTAGCGGTTAAGAGCGCCGACTGCTCTTTCAGAGGACCCGGGTTCAATCCCCAGCACCACATGGCAGCTGAGAACCGTCTTTAACTCCAGTTCCAGGGGAATCCGACACCCTCTTCTGACCTCCGCGGCATTGCACTACACGGGTGCACAAATCTACATGCAGACAGTACATTCATACACATAAAAAAAAATAAAATTTTTTAAAAAGTGTATTCAGTGTCTAATTTGAAGTACTCCATATGCATTACTAGTAAAATAATTTTTTGAGTCATTTTGCTCTGCATCTCAAACGTTTTTCCAGTTGTGTTACTAAAACAGTGTTGTCTGTTCTTTTTCAGATTCTGAACTTCACTGTGGAAAGATGGGAAATTGCACTTCCTCCTGAGGGTCTCTGAATTTGTCTCTTTATGTTGTTAATATCTCTCCCTTTTGCATCCTATTCTAGGAACAAAATTAATTGATTTCAGGCTGGAACTGTACTTCAGTAGAGGGTTCCTGAAAACTGGTTCCTCCCGAATAGTGAAAGTATGCACAGCACCTCTGTTAGCAGTTAATAAGTCGATAGCTGATAAGTAGATCCTTCTGTCAAAGAAAGGCTAGGCAGACTGATTTAAAACTTAACCAAGACATAATAGAAACAGTCTCAAGTATATGCATCAACAGTGTAAAAGACTCAGAAATATTTCTATTCAGAAATTCTTTTGCCTTTAATGATGGTAAGTACTGAAAGGGAAACAAAGTGTTTACCATTCCCTTTTTAAGCTAATGAATCTTTTTCGTATATAGGACATTTACATAAACAATGTGAGTAATTGTAGAAGACTATCAAGAGAAAAATAAGATTGTGCAGAAACCATTTGTGAAAAATGAGACCTATATACTGTAATGAATTCTATAATGTATAATGTAATAATTTGTTGGGTGATTGAGTTCGAAGTTATACTGTATATTTAACCATAAATGCATGAAACAAATGTCCATAATTTTTAACTTTTAGAGGAAAAAATTCCATATTCCTCTTTAGAAACTAAAGCAAAAAAAGGAAAGGATCTTACCAAAAAATGTGTTGTTTAAGCCTCCCCTTTGATCAAGTGTTTTCTAGTGTACATTTCTTTAACTGGACACGGATGAACATACCATTTGGATTTAGCAACTCTAGCTTCTTTTGGAGCTATGTAATTCATTTTGGACAGTAAGAAAGCAAATTCATCATATTTTAGATATTTTTCTTTGAAATAACAATATTTAGAAAACCAGAGTCACCAGATAATGCTTCAGCTGTGTTTGTAACAGGTTGGCATAGATTTTTGTGGCTGGATTTCCTGTGCCTCTTAAAGTAAATGCAGTAAATGCCTATGATCAAAATCTGAGATCTGAATGCCCTTAGTTAATAACTATCCAGAAAAGGAATCCTTTTTTTTTTTTTTTTTTTTTTTTTTTTTTTAAGATCTCCCTGTAGCCCCAGCTGTTCTGGAACTCACTCTGTAGACCAGGCTGGCCTTGAATTCACAAAGATCTGCCTGCCTCTGTCTGCCTCCCAAGTGCTAGGATTAAAGGCATGCGCCACAACACCCGGCGAGGAATCCTTCTTTACCTTACCATCTCATGTCTTATTTTTGACAGGTTTGGATAATTAAAGGGGCAATAGAAAGCAAGTCATTGGCTAGAGTATATGCAGAAGTCTGAAGTCCAGTGGGTTTCAATTTGCTCAGAATTCCCCAGCCATCCCCATAACAAGAACAATAGACAAAACTAACCTTGTAACTATGCAGAAGTAATTATGGAAGAATTTTGGCTTTGCTCTAAGGTGGTAATATGCAAAGTTTCTATTGCAGGTAATATTGACATAGAGTATGTCCATTGCAGTTGTGACACTTCAAGAGTAGCATGTTGCGTATATATAGTAAGTGGCCCTTACTGAAAACAGACTATTATTGAATAGGTTAGTAACAACTATATGATAGAACACTAACTCCATCAATAGTTGAAAAGTTAAGAGTGTTGAACTGTTTTATTACTTTGTCTTTCCATTTGACTCTATAATGGCTGTTATGGTTCTTGAATTTCAGTCCCACGAGTCTATTCCATTTTCAATGTTCATGATTGTATGTCTTTCTAAAATTGTGCCTATTCTATTTCTTGCTGCTCTTGAGACTCATTGTGAGCAGTTTTTCTTGGCATCTGGCATTAGTTTGCCATGAGGCTTGCTGAATGTTGTCCTTTTCCAGATAAACTCTAAAGTAAGAGAATAATAACAAATCACCAAATTATAGGAATTTGAGGAGTGAATGGGAATAGAGAAAGTTGGTACTGAGTATAGGTTAGGGAGGGCTGGGTTAAAAGTGTTCTTTAACATAGTAGATACAGCAGCCTATTTAAGCCTTTACTTAGAAACCAAAGTCCCATTCTGCCTCTGTGCACAGTGACCACTTCCTGCAGGAATAAGAGGACACTTAAACTCCACTCTGCCAAGACTGGGAAAAGGATCTCAGTAATACTTGTGCAGTATTTTTTATGCCTGGTACTGAGTGATTTGGGCATGTACCTGGTAATGCACAAACCTGTGAAGGTAGAAGTGGGGAAATTGCAAATTAGAGCCCAATTTGAGCTGCATAGGGAATTCTCAGCCACCCTGAGTTACAAAGTAAAACCCCATCAGAACACAGAAATGATTTTCAATTGATTCTTTGTCTTTTCAAAGTTTACATTTATCAGGACTTTTTGGCTGTTGTGACCAAACTTATACTGTGTGCATTTTTTATGATTGCACCTGTTGAGTTATGAATTTCATTCTAAAAGGTGGTATTTGCTTTTCATGGGTATAACATTAATACACCAAATCCAATTGAGATCCTTAAAACCACTATTGACAAAAGCAGTTGGTGTTTACTGAATGGGACTTATCCCTGCTCAGTTCCATTTATCAATATTTGTTACTGATAGGAGAAATAAAAGATAATTAAATTCATTACATTACTTATGTGAGAAATATGTAATTGCACAAATACAGAAAGATGCACAAGTAGAAAAGCAACTGATAGGCATCGTAGCCCTCCACAAACAGTAAATCCAATTCTGACTGCTACAAATTAAATGTTACATTGCCGGAAGTCATTTTTATCCAATTATTTAACTGCTTTTCTCTAGAGATTTAACTGGAAATTAAAATGAAGTTGGCTGCGCATGGTGGCTCATGCCTTTAATCCCAGCACTCTGGAGGCAGAGGCAGGTGGATCTCTGTGAGTTCAAGGCAAGCCTGATCTACAAAGGGAGCTCCAGGACACCTGAGGCGTCAGGAGAACCTGTCTCAAAAAGCCAAAAAAAGAAGATAGTGAAGGGTCTATATATTGAAGAAATTTTAGAGTACTCATTACTAAGGCCTGACACTAACCCAGTGTGTTCAAATATAGATCCACTCATTTGATCTCAGGAGATACACATCAGGAGCTGAAACCTGAAGTTTCTAAGGAAAGACAGGAGGGTTGTAAGTTGAATTGCTGTGTAAGTTGAATTAGGAATTTTGGACTACAACAAATGGTGAAAGGCCCTAAACATCCAGAGTGACTCCCTAAATCTCAAAATTTTGTGTTCAGGCTATTACCTGTTCCTGGCAATGTTAAGACTTTGAATCTTGAAATACACAACTATTTGCAGTGAGGGAGAAATGTTAAAATAATAAATGTAATTGTATCCATGGATCTAGACCTAGATTCAGAGAATTTATTTGGCGCCCCCCCTTTTTTTTATTTGTCTTTTTGAGACAGGGTCTCCCTGTAGCCCCAGCTGACCCGAAACTCTCGCTCAGTGAACCAGGCTGGCCTTGAACTCACAGAGATCCACCAGCCTCTGCCTTCCAAGTGCTGGGATTAAAAACATGCACCACCATGACCACCCCCACCCCCCCACCCCCGCTTTTTGAGTTAATTGTGCTAATTGTTAATTCCTATGGTCTGGAGTAAACTTCATATAGGTTGTTTGTATTTGTAACTTAAGTAGAAATGAGCTGTTGATGACCTGTCATAGTCAAGGTAACTAAGTGTTCAGAGGACACTGGTGCTGTGGCAGAATTGATTTCAAAGGCATGTTACAGTTGACAAATGAGTGGGAAGGAATTCCTCTGATGACATTAATGGAAATTTATTAACATTTTGGTGTACTTATTAAGGTCAGACTACTGCTATTGGCATACTTCCTATTTCTGAACTTATTTCTACTATTAGACATTATATTGGACAAGTCCACCTAAAATCACCACATAATCAGAGGAAAATTGATTTTGACATTCAGTATAGGCTTTAGCAAATGAAAGATGTGTTTGAATCTCAGTACCACTTGGCTTTGGCATAATGATTCTAGGACTTTTACTATCTACATTTGTTTCTATTCCTGCATTGCTGAGCATTAAAGCTATAGCTTCATGCATGCTAGTCACTCTACTACTGAGTAATGGCCTCAGTTACATTTGCTATTTTGTTTTTTTTTGTTTGTTTGTTTGTTTGTTTGTTTGGTCTTTTCAAGACAGGGTCTCCCTGTAGCCCCAGCTATCCTGGAATTCACTCTGTAGACCAGGCTGGCCTTGAACTCACAGAGATCCGCCTGCCTCTGCCTCCCAAGTGCTGGGATTAAAGGCGTGCGCCACCATGCCCAGCACATTTGCTATTGTTTTAAGGCAAGGTCACCCTATTACCCGAGCCAGAAATCATGGTCTTCCTGCCTCAGCATCCATAGTGCTGGAATTAAATAGGCTGATTTGAGTATCTGCTTTTTTATTTTTTTTGTTGTTGTTTTGTTTGTTTGTTTTTTGTTTTTTCGAGACAGGGTCTCTCTGTAGCCCCAGCTGTCCTGGAACTCACTCTGTAGACCAGGCTGGCCTTGAACTCACAAAGATCTGCCTGCCTCTGCCTGCCAAGTGCTAGGATTAAAGGCGTGTGCCACCACCCCCGGCACATCTGCTTTTTTAAATATACTAACCAGGTCAGTCCTTAAAAGGACCAAGATGAATGATTTTCCAAAGTCAGAACTCTTAATATAGGTACCTTTTGTGTAGTCTTTTTGAGTGAAGTCTTTTTGAGTGAAGACCTTCCCCCACACCTGTGTTGAACCTAGGGCCATATGCATGCAGACAAGTGCTCTATCACTGAGCTGTATGCTCAGCCCTACCTGTATTTTGTTTTGTTTTTGTTTTTTTTTGTATGTGTATCAATGTACTGTCTGCATGCAGGTCTGTGCACCCGTGTCGTGCAACGCCGCGGAGGTCAGAAGAGGGTCTTGGATTCCCCTGGAGCTGGAGTTCTCCTGGAATTGGAGTTTCAGACGGTTCTCAGCCGCCATGTGGGTGCTGGGGATCGAACCCGGGTCCTCTGTAAGAGCGGTCGGCGCTCTTAACCGCTAGGCCATCTCTCCAGCCCCCCTACCTGTATTTTGAATCAGGGTCTTACCCAATTGTACTGACTGGCTGAACTCAGTCTGAAATAGCTAGGATTGCAGGCTTGGCTCCTAATTCACTCATTTCTAATATATTCCAATACCTATTCTCACTGCAGTTCATAGATACCAAATGATTTGATATTTCCATTAACATAGTGAAAAATATAGTCCAGTCACATAAGTATTATGAGATTAAAAAGGTATAATTGGGCTGGAGAGATAGCTCAGTAGTTAAGAGCACTGCCTGCTCATTCAGAGGATCTGGATTTGATTCCCAGCACCCACATGGTGGCTAACAACGGTCCAAAACTCCAGTTCCAGGAGATCCAACGCCACCTTTTGACCTCTGGGCACTGCCTGACAGGTGCATTTACATGCAGTACACTCACAAATAAAAATCATTTAAAATTAAATTCCACACAAGAAAAAGATAAACATACCTGTGAAGTCATGGGAAAGAGTAAACGAACTGGAATGGTAGATAAGCAAATGAGGCTTATGATTAACAACAAATACATGTACATACATATATATATATATATATATATATATATATATATGAATGAAACTTTTAACTACAATTATTTTAGGGAAATTATAAATCCCATGGTCAATTCTATGCTTCATTAAAGCATTTAAAACTGTTGAGTAAGCAGCCCATAGTATTCTAGACACTGAAAAATGTGTTTGGGCAACAAAATTTGAACCAGATGAAGTTTGTGGTTGAGGTTGAGTTAATAAAGCATATATATTTCTGTAATTTTGAAAATTTAAAGTATCTCGATTATTGGCTTTTCCTAACTCACTGCATACTATACTTTATGCATTTATAGCTTTTATGCTTTTTTCATCTGTTTATGGTGTGAGTGCTTTACCTGCTTGTTTGTCACATGTATACAATGCCTATAGAGAAGGGGGCTTCGGACCCCCTGGAACTAGAGTTGTTGTTGGCTACTCTTGGACACTGGGAACGGAACCTGGGTCTCTGCAAGAGCAGTCAGTGCTCTTGACTGCTAAACCATCTCTCCAGCCCCTATTCATGATCTGTTGAACTACCTACAATGTGATATGAAAATATTCTTGTTCTGACAGTCACCATTACTTCCAACACTGTGATTTACTTACATTCAGATTGTATTAGAAATTACTAAGAAATTGTGATGTAAAGAACTGCTGTCTATAAGTCCCTGATTTAAAACCAGGGTGCCGGGCATGGTGGCACACACCTTTAATCCTAGCACTTGGGAGGCAGAGGCAGGTGGATCTTTGTGAGTTCAAGGCCAGCCTGGTCTACAGAGTGAGTTCCAGGACAGCCGGGACTACAGGGAGACCCTGTCTCAAAAAGACCAAAAAACAAAAACAAATAAAACCAGGGTGAAGAGATAGCTCAGCAGTTAAGAGCACTAGAGGACCCAGGTTCAGTTCCCAACACAAAGATGGTAGCTCAGAACAAAATGTAACTCCAGTTTCAGGGGACCTGATGCCCTCTTCTGGTCTTGCTGTCACAAACATTCTAGCAAAACACTTCTACACATAAAAATATAATTCAAGCCGGGCGTGGTGGCGCACGCCTTTAATCCTAGCACTTGGGAGGCAGAGGCAGGTGGATCTTTGTGAGTTCAAGGCCAGCCTGGTGTACAGAGCCGAGTTGCAGGACAGCTGGGACTACAGGGAGACCCTGTCTTGAAAAGACCAAAAAAAAAAAAATTGTAATCCAAAAAAAAGGTTTAATGACTTTCTTTTGCTGTTTGGATTTATTGTTTGCTTATTATGTTTTTATTTTATGTGTATGAGTGTTTTGTCTGCATCTCTTAACTATACCCATGTCATGCAATACCTGTGGAAGTCAGAAGAGGGTGTCAGATCCCCTGGAATTGGGAGTTAAAAGATGGTTGTCAGCCACCACGTGGGTGCTGGGAATCAAAGTCAGGTGCTCTACAAGACCAGTCAGTGCTCTTAACCACTAAGCCATCTCTCTAGTCCCAATCCAAAATTTTTTTTAAATTGAGGGCCAAACCTGGTGGCTCGTGCCTTTAATCCCAGCACTCAGGAGGAAGAAGCAGACAGATCTCTGAGTTTTAGGCCAACAAGTATCAAACCACACAGACTATTTATGCAATGCCAATTTCAGACACATAAATGGTGTGTATTTAGTGATGCTCTTTAGCCAGGTGAGTGGTGCCTAGCACTTGGGGAGCTCAGGACATAAGACGGATGCTAGCCTGGGCTATATAAACCTTGTCTCAAAAAAAAAAGATCAGCACTGAAAACTCATGCCTTATCCTATATAATTCACAATGCTTACAAAACTAATTTAAGAAATCTTTGACTTTTCTCATTGTGAAACCGTGATATTTAGAAACATCCATTTTATTGCTTTGTAGCTCCACTGCTGGTGTCGTAAAAGTGTGAGTTGTGGGGCTGGAGAGATGGCTCAGTGGTTAAGAGCACCAAGTGCTCTTGTAGAGGACCCGAGTTTGATTCCCAGCACTCACATGGCAGCTAAGAACCATCTTTAAGCTGGGCATGGTGGTGCAGCACACCTTTAATCCTAGCACTCATTAGGCAGAGGCAGGCAGATCTCTGAGTTCAAGGCCATCCTATCCTGGTCTACAGAGTGAGTTCCAGGCCAGCTGGGGCCACAGGGACTGGAAAAAGTGTGCGTTTATCATTCAGCTCAGCTGTATCTGCTGCACTTGATGCATAGTAAGAGCTTAGTAACAGAACAAGTGAGTATTAGCAATGCTAGAAATGTTAAATTGGAGTAACATCATTA
Organism: Rhizomys pruinosus; assembly: GCA_009823505.1. Lineage (NCBI taxonomy): Eukaryota > Metazoa > Chordata > Mammalia > Rodentia > Spalacidae > Rhizomys > Rhizomys pruinosus. Next base: position 3,105,409 of record VZQC01008412.1, on the reverse strand, counting down.
AAACAATGTAACAGCTTAAATGGCCTTTTCCCAATAACACTGGAAGGGTTCTAATCCACAAATATTTTAGCATCCTAATTTATTTTCTCAACGTAAAGCAAATACTGCCATAGATTATATTTTATTTTCATTACTTGCTACAGGAATTCCCAGTTTTAATATAAAGCCCAGATATGTTCAGCAGGTAAAAATGCTTGTCATGTAAGTGCCTTAAGTTTGATCCCCAAAACCCATAGTAGAAAGAGAAAACCAACTCCCAGAAGTTGTCATCTGACCTGCCACATCCAGTCCTGCAGCACACTTATGTAGTAGTGTTCAAGTCTGCCTGGCATTATACATTAATAAGATTGAGAATTTGAGGTTTGCTCAACATATATAATACACTGCCACCATCATCTTTTAGTGGAAACATGAAAGAAAATTTTACGTTCTTCAGGGGTTTTTTGAGACTTAAGTCTCTGTATTCCCATCTGGCCTGGAGATAACTATGTAGACCAGACTGGCCTTGATCCCACAGAGGCCTGTGATCTGGGAATCCTGCCTCTGCTTCCCAAGTATTGGGATTAAAAAGGTGCACTACTATGCCTTGCTTCAGAAAATTACATTTGAAACCTAAGTATTTCAATTACTATTTGCACATTTCCCAAAGAGGTACAGCCTGTGTCAAACCTGGTGATAAAAGTTCTTTTAATTATTTAAAACACATCTTGTGGGCTAGAGAGATGGCCTAGCGGTTAAGAGCGCTGACTGCTCTTACAGAGGACCCAGGTTCAATCCCCAGCACCCACATGGCGGCTGAGAACTGTCTATAACTCCAATTCCAGGAGAACTCCAGTTCCAGGAGAATCCGACGCCCTCTTCTGACTTCCTCGGCATTGCACGACACGGGTGCACAGACCTACATGCAGACAGTACATTCATACACATAAAAATGAAAAACACATCTTGCTACACATGGTGGTATAAATCTATAATCCCAGCACTCAGGAGGCTGATGCACAAGGATTTAAATTCAAAGCCATCCTGTCTATAGGCCCTGTCTCAGAAAAATCCATCTTTAAAAGTGATTTAATTTAGCTAGGCGTGGTAGCACACTCCTTTAATCCCAGCAATCGGGAGGCAGGGGCAGGTGGATTCCTGTGAGTTCAAGGCCAGCCTGGTCTACATCGGAAGCTCCAGGCCAACTGGGATTAAAGGGAGACCCTGCCTTGAAAAGACAAAAAATTTTAATTTAAAATATATATTTTGAAGACTTTAATCACAAAGTATAATTTATGCTGTAATAATTTTTTCTATTTTGCCTTCACAGTGTAATCCTTCACCTCAACTCTACCATCCAAGAAAAAAATCTTGAGGCATTTGTGTTGGTAACTTACAACTTAAAGGTTTTACTCTTTCCACACATAACAACACGGTTTTACATTGCTTGTTTAGAAGGGGAAGAAGTAGGGCTAGAGGGATGGGTCAGTGCTTAAGAGCACTGGCTGCTCTTGCAGAAGACCCAGGTTCGTGAATCCCAGCACCCACATGGCACCAAACCACCACCCATAAGTTCAGTTCCAGGGAATCCAATGCTGTCTTCTGTCCTCCATGGGCATTGCACGACATGAGTGAACTTATACACATGGAAGCAATACATGCATGCATATAAAATAAAAAGGAGAGACAGTAATTTATACAAAAGCATTCTTTGGACAGAGACAATGCTAATAAAAGTGAAGAATGATTCCCAGGTCCTTCACACCCACTAGGGAGCACTACTAGATCATGTGATTACCGCATGACTTGCACTATTTCAGTTCTGACTTGGAAACATTTATATTGGTCAGCCCACAGTTTAAAGAAGCTCAATAGAGCTTCATTTTACAGATAAGAAAACCAAGTACCTAGAGAGTAAGGCCTGGTGTGCTCAGTGCTGATACTTAGTGTGAGTGTTCCTTCACCACAGCAATACTGAGTGATCTCAGTGTACTGCTGGTATGGTGCTGGGGCCATACCGTAGGCCACACATTTTATGCTACTTGTGGTTAATTCCAGAGCAGTTATCTAGGTTGTATGATATTACAAATACAATAATATGTCAAAATTTCAGAACAACTTTATTGTCTTTTAAAAATGTTTTTCTGAGCCGGGCGTGGTGGCGCACGCCTTTAATCCTAGCACTCGGGAGGCAGAGGCCAGCCTGGTCTACAGAGTGAGTTCCAGGACAGCTGGGACTACAGGGAGACCCTGTCTCGAAAACACTAAAAATAAAAAATAAAATAAAAATAATGTTTTTCTGGGACTGGAGAGATGGCGTAGTGGTTAAGAGCGCCAACTGCTCTTGCAGAGGACCCGGGTTTGATCCCCAGCACCCACATAGCGGCTGAGAACCTTCTGTAACTCCAATTCCAGAACTCCAGTTCCAGGGGAATCTGACACCCTCTTCTGACCTCCGCGGCATTGCACGACATGGGTTCACAAACCTACATGCAGACAGTACATTCATACACATAAAATTTTTTTTTATGTTTTTCTTATGTATGAGAGTATTGCCTACATGTATGTAAGTGCACTTGTGTTGTACAGTGCCCACGAGATCAGAAGTCATTGAATTCCTGGAACTGGAGTTACAAACTGTTGTAAGATGCATTGTGGGTGCTCAGATCCAAACCTGGGTCCTCTGCAAGAGCATCCAGTGCTCTTAACTGCTGAGCCATCGCTCTAGCCCCTATTATGGTGGGGGTTTTTTGTTTTATTTTATTATTTTTCTTTTTGGTGGTTTGAGACAAGGTCTCACATTGTAGTCCAGGCCAGCCCCAAACTCTTGGCAGTTCACCTGCCTCAGCCTCAAGTGCTAATATTGTAACATGAGTCAACTTTTTTTGAATAATAGTTTTTTGAGGGGGGTTTGCTGTACTGTGTTCCCCAGTCTGACCAGGTCCAGCTGACCCAACTTTGTATTTTGAAAAGAACTGAGTAAATGTACAATTTTATTACATGACTAGGAAAAGGTAGACTCTACTAATCATAAGCCAATGAAGAGGAAAAAAAAAAAATCACCTCAGGACTGGAAATATGGCTAAGCATTTAAGAGCACTGGCTGCTCTTGCAGAGGACCTAAGTGAGGTTCCCAGCACTTACATGCCATCTGACAGCTGTCTGAAACTCCAGTTTCAGGGGATCCAATGCCTTCTGGTCTTCACAGTAAGCTCAGAGGCTGGCCTGGGCTACATGAGACTCTGTGGGGTTTTTTTCGGGGTGGGGGGGGGACTTTTGATAGTGCTGTGCCACTAAGCTTTAACTGCCTGTGAGAGCAGAAACTAAGCCATCCTTTTCACATTTCCTTTTGTTCTTGAAGCATGATTTTCATTTCAACATACATTCATTGGGTGTCCACAGGTGTCAGATAATTTAAAAGTAGATTCTAAAGATACCAAAGTAAACACAGGTGTGTCCTGGTTAAAAACAAGCCGGGCATGGTGGCATGCGCCTTTAATCCTAGGTGTGGGAGGCAGAGACAGGAGGATCCTTGAGAGATCGAGGTCAACCTGGGCAACGTTCCAGGCAGGCTATGACTAGTGAGACCCTGTCAAAAAAAAAACAAATATAAAAATGTATTAAAAAGCCAGGCGTGGTGGCACACGCCTTTAATCCTAGCACTTGGGAGGCAGAGGCAGGCGGATCTTTGTGAGTTCAAGGCCAGCCTGGTCTACAGAGTGAGTTCCAGGAAAGCTGGGACTACAGGGAGACCCTGTCTTGAAAAGTCCAATGGCCGGGCGTGGTGGCGCACGCCTTTAATCCTAGCACTTGGGAGGCAGAGGCAGGCGGATCTCTGTGAGTTCAAGGCCAGCCTGGTCTACAGAGCGAGTTCCAGGACAGCTGGGGCTAAAAGGAGACCCTGTCTCAAAAAGACCAAAAAAAAAAAAAAAAAAAAATCAAAGTCCAAAAAAATAAAAATAAAGGCTGGAGAGATGACCTAGCGGTAAAGAGCGCCGACCGCTCTTACAGAGGACCCGGGTTCGATCCCCGGCACCCACATGGCGGCCGAGAACCGTCTGAAACTCCAGTTCCAGGAGAACTCCAGTTCCAGGGGAATCCGACATCCTCTTCTGACCTCCGCGGTGTTGCACGACACGGGTGCACAGACTTGAATGCAGACAGTACATTCAATCACATACAGAAATAAAATTAAAAAGAAAAGACCAAAAAAAAAAGTATTAAAAAAAAAATTGCTGAGCCGGGCGTGGTGGCGGACGCCTTTAATCCTAGCACTTGGGAGGCAGAGGCAAGCGGATCTTTGTGAGTTCAAGGCCAGCCTGGTCTACAGAGTGAGTTCCAGGACAGCTGGGGCTACAGGGAAACCCTGTCTTGAAAAGACCAAAAAAAAAAAGCCCAGTAGCTTTGTACTCGTAGAAACTTAGTCATTTAGGCAGGCTTACTGAAGAGACAGCTTTGGACATTACTTTCTATTTCTGTTAAAGGAGGAAATCTATTCAAGAGAAATAGAAAGTAATGTCCAAAGCTGTCTCTCCAGTAAGCCTGCCTAAATGACTAAGTTTCTACCAGTACAAAGCTACTGGGTTTTGTTTTGTTTCTGTTCTTTTTTTTTTTTTTTTTTTTTTTTTTTTTGTTCTTTCGAGCCAGGGTCTCCCTGCAGTCCCAGCTGCCTGGAACTCACTCTTCCTGTAGACCAGGCTGGCCTTGAAACTCACAAAGATCCGCTTGCCTCTGCCTCCAAGTGCTAGGATTAAAGGCGTGCGCCACCACGCCCGGCTGTTCTGTTCTTTTTGAGATAGGGTCTCCCTGTAGCCCCACCTGGGCTGGAACTCCTTGTGTAGACCAGGCTGGCCTAGATCTCACAGAGATCTGCCTGCATTGTACCTTCCAAGTGCTGGGATTAAGGGGATGTGAACTCTGAAATTTCCAGGCATGAAGTTCCACCCTTTTACAGTTCTGTGAAGTTTGGCACATGCAAATCAAAAACATCACCACATGACATCCAAAGCAGTGCCATCACCTTGGAAAAAAAAAGCATGTACCCGAGCCGGGCTGGTGGCGCACGCCTTTAAATCTCAGCCTTGGGAGGCAAGGCAGGCAGGATCTTTGTGGTTCAAGGCCAGCCTGGTCTCAGAGAGTGAGTTACAGGACGTGGGAACAGGGGAGACCCTGTCTCGAAAAGACCAAACAAAAAAAAAAAAAAAAAAAAAAAAACTCATGTTACCCTAGAATATTTGTGGTTAGATCCATTTTGCCAAACGTCCATGTTTAACTGAGCTCATGTATTTTTTTTTTTTTTTGGTCTTTTTGAGACAAAAAAATCTCCCTGTAGCCCCAAACTGTCCGGACCTCACTCTGTAGACCAGGCTGGCCTGAACTCACAAAGAATCTGTCTCCTCTGCCTCCAAGTGCTCGGATTAAGGGTGTGCCAACACGCCTGGCTATGTATATTATTTCTTATATTAAAGGTGCATCTTTTAGAGTTAAGACAATTCTGTCTGTGGCCTATAGACAAGAGAGGGCAACTTGTTCATCGCCACTCATCAGCAACTTTGCAATTGAAGCTTTGGGGGAAAATAGGAGCCATACATGGCAAAGGATGTGTATGTTCAGCTGGATAGAGAGTGTGGCCAGGGACTTTAGGAGAATAATCGGGCCTCGTCACAGGATAGTGTGCACAGATAAAAAGTAGTATGTGTTTTATTGTTTGTGGGGTTTTGTTCGGGGGGGGGGGGGAGCAGAATCTTTTGTAGCCTCAGCTGGTCTGGACCTCCCTATGTAGACCAAGCTAGCCTCAGTCTCACAGAAGTCCTTCTGCCTCTGAGTGTTGGAATTAAATGTGTGCCACCACTCCTGGAAAGTAGTGTGTTTTGAATGATATTAGATCCTTGGATTCTCAATTAGAAGAGGCACAAAGGAGTTAAGTCCTGACGAAGGTTGGCCTTCAAGTAAAACTTCCTCTAAAGCTATAGAGATAAACCCAAGTTCTGGTGACTTCTAGGAACTTGTTTCTGGCCGTGTGTGTGTAATCTTACGACTTTAATCCCAGCACTGGGTAAGCAGAGGCAGCGGATCTCTGTGAGTTCAAAGCCAGCCTGGTCTACCTAGTGAGTTCCAGACAGCTGGGGCTACAGGAGAGACCCTGTCTCAAAAAAAAAAAAAAAACATATATATATATATATATATATATATATATATATATATATATGTATGTGAGTGTATTGCCTATGAATATGTAAGTGTACCTTTGTCTGCAGTGCCTGTGGAGGTCAAAGAGGGTATCAGATCCCCTGGAACTGGAGTTATGGACAGTTGTTAGCTGCCATGTGGGTGCTAGGGTCTTCTGCAAGAGCAGTCAGTGCTCTTAATGGCTGAGCCATCTCTACAGCCCATTTTTGGGGGCGAGTTTTGTAGGGTTTTGTTTTGGAAATAAGGTCTCACTTGGTAGCACAAGCTAGCCTTGAGCTCACAGTAATCCTCATGTCTCAATTTTTTTAAATTTTCATGTGTGTATGTACTGTCTGCATGCAGGTTTGTGCACCCATGTCACTCAATGCCGCGGAGGTCAGAAAAGGGCGTTGAATTCCCCTGGAACTGGAGTTAAAGATGGTTTTCATCCGCCATGTGGGTGCTGGGGATCGAACCCGGGTCCTCTGCAAGAGCAGTTGGCACTCTTAACCCCTAGGCCATCTCTCCAATCCCCTCATGTCTCAATTTTAAGTGTCTTGAAAAGTTTTGGCTTGGCTTGTGTTTGAGACAAGAGTTTTGTCCTGTAACCCGGCCTGGCCTCAAACTCATAATCCTTCTGCCTTTCAAGTGTGCTGAGATTATAGGTATACACAACAAAGCCTAGTGTGTGCTCCAGTGTTAACTAAAGAGACACATCTATAGATAAACCAAATTCTAACATTGTGATCTCTTCAAATTACTTGCGATTTGATCTTAAAAACTGAATGGTGCTGGGTGTGGTGGCACACACCTTTAATCCCAGAACTGAGGAGGCAGAGGCAGGCAGATCTCTTGAGTTCAAGGTCAGCCTGGTCTACATAGCAAGCTCCAAGCCAGCTGGGACTAAAGAGAGACACTCTCTCAAAAATTAAAAAAAAAAAAGCAAAGTTAAAGCTGATATGAATTGTGTTTAAGTAAATGCACACTGAGACCGGTCTATAAAATCTTTGGAGTTGCTGGGTATGGTGGTATATGCCTTTAGTCTCAGTACATGGAAGACAGAGGCAGGTAGATCTCTATGATCTGGTCAAATATACATTATATATGAGATTTGTAAACTTACTAAAACTTGCCAATAGTGTTTCCACTAATCTCACTTCCTTTATATTTCATATGTATGAGTGTGTTGCCTGCATGTATGTAAGTGCACCCTTGTCGTACAATGCCCACAGAGGTCAAAAGAGGCCATCGGATTCCCCTGGAACTGGAATTGCAGGCAGTAGTTAGCTGTCATGTGTGGATACTGGGAATCAAACCCAGGTCCTCTTCAAGAGCAGTCCTTTTAACTGCTGAGCTATTTCTCCAGCCCCTTTTTTATTTTTTATGTGTATGAGTATATTGCCTGCGTATATAGAAGTGTAACCATGTCATGAAATTCCCACAGAAGTCAAAAGAGGGCATCAGATTCCCTGGAACTGGAGTTATGGATAATTGTTAGCCACCATGTTGGGTTCAGAGCAGCCAGTGCTCTTAGCTGCTGAGCCATCTCTCTGGCTCTCAAAACTTTGAGGGGTTTTGGGGTTTTGTTGTTGTTTTTTTTTTTCAGCCGCCATGATTAATTTATTTTTTAAGGGATTCTACAATACAATGACACAGCTGTTTGCAGATAGCATTGACATCACTCATTATGTCATACAATCAGGTAATTGGTGCATTTTGCAAGTATCTATGTCCAAATCTTGAACAACCCAAGGTTCCCATAGACCAGTTGGAGAAGCTTGTATGCACAGACATGTTGATCAATCAGGAGTCCAGACTATATTCCTGTAGTCTCATGATTCACCCCTATCTCTCCACAGCCCTTACAATCTACCACNCTGCATTGCACGACACGTGTGCACAGACCTGCATGCAAACATTACATTCATACACATAAAAAAATAAATAATAAAAAAAAAAAAAATTAAAAAAAAAAAAGAGAGGGAAGTGGGAAGGTGCCTGGGATGTTGATAGGTGAAAGTTAGCATCTGAGATCTGCCCTGGGCTGTGTACTTATGTGGTATACTCCTTAGGTCATAGAAACAGATTTCACAAAAGAATTCTGGAAAACAAAAATTTCTAGCTAGCCTGGATCTTCCTCTGTAGACCAGGCTGCCCTTGAACTCACAGAGTTCTACCTACCTCTGATGCTGGGATTAAAGGTATGTATCATCACATCTGGCTGATAGCAAAATTAAAAAAAAAAAAAAACACTGTAAGCCACTTGAATTTCTTTTTTTCTTTTTCCATACTAGGCTAAGTAGGTGTTCTTTTTTTCTTTTTCTTTTCAGACAAGACCTCACTAAGTTGGCCATAAGTCTCAAGGCTGACTGGCCTTGAGCTCACTTCATAGCCCAGGTAGACCTAGAATTTGCCATCCTCCTGCCTTAGACTCCTGAGCAACTAAAATTACAGGCCTATGCCACTAGGATTATTCAGAGGATTTGTTTCTCCTGTCATTCTCCTCATGAACACAAGGACTACATGGGGTAGGGAGTGTTCTGTGATAGTATAGGGGTTTTGTGGGGAGGCGGGGGGGGGGTGTAAGACAGGGTCTTCCTATAGCCCCAGCTGGCCTGGAACTCACTTTGTAGACCAGGCTGGCCTTGAAGTCACAGAGCTCCATCTACCTCTGCCTCTGCCTCCTGAGTGCTGGGACTAAAGGATGTGCCACCCTACCCAACGTATGTTTTCAATTTTTCAGTTATCACACAAAATAATGGGTTTCACTATGGCATTTTCATGTCTGTGCCACTATACTTTACTCTCTTTCCTCCCCCCTACTGCCATCCTCCACGCTCCCTAGCTCCCTCTTCTATTTCCATGTTATGTATTTCTTCTACCCCTTCTCATGATCTCTTTTTAAAAATTTTTGAGGCCATATTCAATGTTTATGTCTATGAGTTTTTCCTTTATGTGTGTAAATTTACCACATGTGTGAGTGCCCAAGAAGGCTAGAAAAGGACATTGGATCCTCTGGACCTGGAGCTTACAGTTGGTTGTTAGCCATGTGGGTGCTCAGAGCCACATTGGATCCTCTGGACCTGGAGCTTACAGACGGTTGTTAGCCATGTGAGTGCTCGGAGCCAAACCCAGGTCCTCAGCAGAGAAGACAGTGCTCAAACATTGAGCCATTTCTCCAGCCCCAAGATATTTAAAATATTTCCATATTTTGTTTTGTTTTTGTTTTAGACAGAATCTCATATAGCCCAGACTGGCCTCAAACTTCCTATGTAGCTGAGACTAAACTTGAACTCCTGATCTATTTCTGCATCTTAAGCGTTGGAATTATACGAATGTATGACTAGCCGAGCGTGGTGGTGCACGCCCTTTAATCCTAGCACTTGGGAGGCAGAGGCACTCGGATCTTTGAGTTCAAGGCCAGCCTGGTCTACAGAGTGAGTTCTAGGACAGCTGAGGCTACAGGGAGACCCTGTCTCGAAAAGACCAAAAAAAAAAAAAAATGCATGACTATTCTTGAGGGGAGGGGGTTGGTTGTTTTTTTATTTGTCTTTTTGAGACAGGAACTCCCTGTGGCCCCTGTTCAACTGGAACTTAGTATATAGAGCAGACTAGCCTAAATGTCGCAGAGATCCACTTGCCTGTGCATCCCAAGGCCTGTGCCATTACATCTGGTTTAGGCTATCTCTTTTTTTTTTTTTATGTGTGCTGTAATCAAAGAGTTAACATTACATTTTTTTTAAGTTGTGACATACACGTTATGAAATCTTACAGATGTTTGCCCAACATAACATATTGGACTTTGGAGATGGTGTGATTATTATTTTGTTTTCTAACAGCCTCCATTCTTTTTTTTTTTTTTTTTTTTTTTTTTNTTGAGACAGGGTCTCCCTGTAGCCCCAGCTGTCCTGGAACTCGCTCTGCAGACCAGGCTGGCCTTGAACTCACAAAGATCCGCCTGCCTCTGCCTCCCAAGTGCTAGGATTAAAGGCGTGCGGCACCACGCCCGGCTCACAGCCTCCATTCTTAAATTCATGGAACCCTATTAAGTCAGTCCTTCATCTGAGAAATTTTATTTGGGTAAAAAATAATGACAAAAGAAAAAAAGATGAAAAAAAGTTGGCTTGCCTCAGTGGAGAAGAAGGTAACAAGTGCTCTAATTCAAACAAGATGTACCCTGTAAAGTTTTGAGGGTCAAGTTGGTTAAAGGAAAGCAATACCATATATACTACAAGTTTCTAATTGGCTACCTGATCCTCACATTGCCAAGCAATGTTCAAGACCCAGTTAGTATAGTCTAACCAGAGCAGCTAGCCAGATCCTTATTGAAACTCCTAAAGTATTTTCCCTTTTGTACAAGATAGAAAGACTGCATTTCAGCTTGGCTATTGATAGGAAAAGCAGGGAACAGGGAATCTGCTGGTCAAATGGATTAATGTTCTAAGCACTTGATAGGTGCCAAGGCCTTTTAATTTTCACATAAACTCCCTGGGAAGAGAGTGATAGGATCTCTCACACTCCCTGGGTCACACAGTAGAGCTAATATTCTTCTTACTGTGGGTAAAAGCATTGTTTCAAGTGTCTTTCATGCATTCCCCATTTGTTTTTGCACTTTTTGGGGGGAGGGTCTTTTTGAGACAGGGTCTCCCTGTAGCCCCAGCTGGCCTGGAACTTACTCTGTAGGCCAGGCTAGGCCCTGTAGCCCCAGCTGGCCTGGAACTTACTCTGTAGGCCAGGCTAGGCTTGAACTCACAGAGATCTGCCAGCCTCTGCCTCCCAGAGATCTGCCAGCCTCTGCCTCCCAAGTGCTAGGATTAAAGGTGTGTGCCACCATGCCCTAACAACTCAGGAAGATTCTGTTAATATTTTCACTTCCAATTTGTTAAAACTAAAATGTAGCTGGGTGGTGCACACCTGTAATCCCAGCACTGGGGAGGCAGAGGCAGGTGGATCTCTGTGAGTTCAAGGCCAGCCTGGTCTACATACTGAGTTCCACAACAGCTGGGACTACAGGGAGACTCTGTCTCACACACACAAACCCTGAAATTTAAAGAGATTAAACAATTTACACAACAGTATTGCAAAACTGAGACTTTGAACCATGGCTGATTTAACTCGAGTCTATAATCCATTCCAAATACCCTCCCCAAACTTTCGACATTATCATTATCATCTATGAAGTAAGTGTGACTCTCAATGCCAGTAGTAAATGAGGCATTAGTCAACAAGGAAGGCATTCAGGGGGACTCACTGTGCCATGTGAGATATGGTGCCTTCCCTCTCAGGATTCTTGTGAAATGAAGTTGGAAGGATATGACAGACAAACGCCGAGGTGGTACAGTCAGAACTGTTTAGGAGCTGATTGTATCTGAGCCTCTGGCCTTTTTGCCTGCCAGTTGACTCAGAGCTAACAGATGGGCCAGAGCCAGGGCAGGTTGATTACATGGCTGTGTATTTCAAAGGATCTGATTCCTGGCACTACTGTTCACATGGCCTTCCAGAGGTCACAGCCCTGTGGGGGAGGTAACAGAAGAATCTCTGGGAGATATTTGTGAAAGCCCTGCACAGCATTTGCTCTGAATCCAAACATACACAGCTTGTTTGGGATTTGTCAATAAAGACCATAGAGCCAGTTCTAAGCAGGGCAGAAAACTGGATATTTAAGGCTTTAGCGTTCTGCAGTAAACAAGTATGTGAATACTGGAATCAAGAAAGTCATGAGTTCTAGTCATCTGCACCATTTGATTGTAGTTAAATTACTAGGACTCAGTTTTCTCATGTGTGACTTTTTGGTGTTTGTTTTTAGAGACAGTCTTGCTATTTAGTGTTGGCTAGACCAAGATGACCTTCAACTTGCAGTGATCCTCCCATTTTTGCCTCCCAAGTGTGGGATTACAGGCATACATCACCATGCCTGGGTGTACTTCACACAGTTGTGAATATTTTTTAAAATGAGTGGAAATCGCCGGGTGTGGTGGCACATACCTTTAATCCTAGCACTTGGGAGGCAGAGGCAGGTGGATCTCTGTGAGTTCAAGGCCAGCCTGGTTTACAGAGTGAGTTCCAGGACAGCTGGGGCTATAGGGAGACCCTGTCTCGAAAAAACAAGAACAAACAAACAAAAAAAAAATGAGTGGAAATCATGCACTACAGTGCCTGGTGCAGTAAACAGCCTAAATAGAGTAAATCATCATTTCTTTACTCAACAAACATCTGAAAAGGGAGTGTAGTATGTTTGGTAGAAGGGTTGAAGAAAATCTCTATTGAGCACCTAAAATGAGCTAAATGTTTTTAAAAGGTCCATTGTCTCCTTTAGTGCTCACAGCAGCCCTATGGAGTGTTTTTCCACCTTACAGATGACATCAAAGCCTGAGAGGTTTTTGATTTTTTTTTTTCTTGGTCTTTTTGAGACAGGGTCTCCCTTTAGTCCCACCTGGCCTGGAGCTCACTATGTAGACCAGGCTGGCTTGGAACTCACAGATATGCGCCTGCCTCTGTTTCCCGAGTGCTACGATTAAAGTCATGCACCACCACGCCCAGCCAAAGCTTGAGAGGTTTAGCAAAACAACTAACATTAGATAGTCCGCACTAACTCCAGAGCCTATGAATTTATTTTTTAAATTTTATTTATTTTTATGTGTATGAATGTAGGTTTGTGCACCCGGGTTGTGCAGTGCAGCAGAGGTCAGAAGAAGGTGTCAGATTCCCCTGAAACTGGTTCTTAGCCGCCATGTGGGTGCTGGGGATCGAACCCAGGTCCTCTGCAAGAGCAGTCGGTGCTCTTAACTGCTAGGCCATCTCTCCAGCCCCAGAGCCTATGAATTTAGCAGGCAGGCAGACACAAAGGCCAGCTTCTACATTGTTCAGAGCCATTGTTGACATTTATACTGCATTCCTCGGAGCACAGAGCAGGAAAGGTGAACCTTTGCAGGTAGACCTCAGCACAGAATTGAGTGCTCCCAGTGGGACTTTAGAATTTACAAAAAAACCCCAAAAAACAAAAAAAAAAAAAACCCTTTTAATTACATTTGTTCATTTGGGGGAGCACATATTCCATGGCACACACACGAAATCAGAGGACAAACTTACAGGAGTCAGTTCCATCCTTCCATCATGTGAGGATCAGGGGGTCAAATTCTGGCTGTCAGACTTGGGGACAAGTAACTAACTGCTGTGCTATCTCAGGGGGCCTCTGTATGGGTCTTTTTGTTAAAGGAAGTACCGGAGTTCTTCCTTTCTGAGTTTTCCTTTCATAGCAGAAGGAAAAGATTGGAGGGAAGAATATTTCTCTAAGGCACTGTGACTGACTGCCTTTTAGATCTAGCATTGTAATTGTGGCAATTGTAATTTCATATCAAGAAACTGTCTCCAAAGAGATCGAATTATGTTTGAATTAAAATCGTGGGTATTTCAAACATGACACCTTTCAGAAAAATAAATAAAATCATGGGTATTATATATGTCTGTCCCTCAGAGTCTTTAGGAACTAAACCTAATATTGATTGTAACAGCTGGCTCTCATTGGATGATTATTAGGTACTAATTCCTACTGTGTTCACAAACTAGAACTCTCCAGTGAAAGTTGGAAAGGCTTGCCAGGTGTGGTGGAACATGCCTTTAATCAGAGGCAGGTGGATCTCTGTAAGTTCAAGGCCAGCCTGGTCTACATAGTGAGTTCCAGAATATCTGGGGCTACAAGGAGACCCTGTCTCAAAAAAGACCAAAAAAAAAAAAAAAAAGTGGAAAGGCTTTAAATCAATCTCAAATTAATTTTAGACTATACCCCCAATATATGTATGGTTCTTTACAAGTTATTTATAGGCTCTCCTCTAGGAAATAATTAAATGAGGACAAAAATGTAAATGGATAGAATAAAGTTGATTATATCAGAGAAAAAATTAAAATACATACTTACACTAGCCTAAATCTAAGTAACTCAGTAAAGTGCTTGCTTTTCAAGCATGTGGACCTGAGTGCAATACTTAGAACCCATGTAAAAAAGTTAGGCATGATGGGGCTGGAGAGATGGCCTAGAGGTTAAGAGCGCCGACTGCTCTTGCAGAGGACCCAGGTTCGATCCCCAGCACCCACATGGCTTTAACTCCAGTTCCAGGGGAATCCGACACCCTCTTCTGACCTCCACAGCATTGCACGACATGAGTGCACAGACCTGCATGCAGACAGTACATTCATACACATACAAAAATAAATAAAATTAAAAAAAAAAAAAAGTTAGGCATGAGCCGGGCATGGTGGTGCACGCCTTTAATCCTAGCACTCGGGAGGCAGAGGCAGGTGGATCTTTGTGAGTTCAAGGCCAGCCTGGTCTACAGAGTGAGTTCCAGGACAGCTGGGACTACAGGGAGACCCTGTCTCAAAAAGACAAAAAAAAGTTAGGCACAGTGGCATGCACTTGTAATTCAAGCCCTGGAGAGATGGAGGTAGATGGATCCCTGGGGCTCACTGGTCAGCCAGCCTAGTCTACTTGGGATCCCAGGCCACTGAGAAACCCTGTCTCAAAGTAAAAGGTGGACGGTGCCTGAGGAATGACATCCAAGGTTGCCCTCTGACCTCTGCACATAAGCACATACACATGTGCACCCTCCACACAAGCATACACATGTACATACACAAACACATGAAAAAAATTTTATTACACCCACACATATGTGCACCCTCTACACAAACATACTCACGCACATATACAAATACAAGAAATTTTTAAACAAAAACATACTTGGATTTCTATATCTTATGAATATTAGATATAAATATTTCAAACAAAAATTTTAATAGTTTTAGATATTTTGGTCAACTTGTCAGAGTTGGTTAGTCCTTGCTTTTTGTTTGTGGTTTTGAAACAGAGTTTAACTATGTAACTCAGGCTGTCCTTAAACTCATGATCTTCCTGCCTCAGTCTCCTGAATGCTGGGGTGACAAACATGAGCCACCATACCTGCTTTAGTTACCATGTTTAACCTGACAGTAACTGATGAAAAAGAGATCACTCAAGGCAGAAGTGTGACACCAGGTGTGAAAGTACATGCCTGTTATCCTACCACGTGGGAGGCTGAAGCAGGCTTGCAGTGAGTTCAAGGCCAGCCTGGGTTACATAGTACTAGACCAGCCAGAATTACATAACAAGACGCTGTCTCAAAAACAAGCAAATATAGTTGGAGAGATGGTTTAGTGGTTAAGAGAACTTGTCGCTCTTCCAAAGGACCCAAGTTTGGTTCCCAGCACCCACATCAGGTGGATCACGACTATAAACTCCAGTTCCAAGGGACCCAGCTCCCTCTTCTGGCCTTCATGTCTTCCACATGGAAGGCAGAGGCAGGCAGACCTCTGTGAGTTCAAGGCCAGCCTGGTCTACGTAATGAGTTCCAGGACAGCTGGGGCTACAGGGAGACCCTGGTTCAAAAAGACAAAAAAATTTTTAAAAGTCAGTTCTCAGTTCTACCTGAGAACTATTTTTCTGTTCTAGATATCATCTTCAATTAATAGGGTTTTGAGGGGAGCATTTTTAAAATAGTTTTATCATTTTAAAATAGTTTACTTTGTAAAACTTAATTTAGTAAAAATTAGCTTTTTGAAATTCATAAACTTTTCCGAAATGAAATATATCATTAAATGCTGAAGATGAAAAATAATTCCATTTATAAATTTCTCGCATTTTTTTTGTGTATGTACAAGTTCCACAGAGCACATATGGACATCAGAATAAAATCTTTGTGAGTTGGTTCTCTTTTCAACTTGTGGGTTCTGTGGCTTGAACTCAGATCACTGGGCTTGGAAACACACATCTTTATTGGCTGAGTCATGTTATCAGCCTCATTTATATTGACCATCAAATACAAGGATACAGTGAGGATTGCAGCCTTAAACCCGGCCTCATGATGCAGGCCTGTATTCACAGCTATGTGGGAGGCTGAGGTAGGAGGCTAGCAATTTCAAAGTTAGCCCAAGCGACAAAGGAAGCACATGGCCATTCTGTGCATCTTTGCAAGGCCATCTCAAAATAATAAACAGAAAGAGGCACTGGGGATGTAACTCAGGGGCAGACATTTGCCTGGCATTTATAAACTCCTAGATTCTATTCTTCAGCACTGCAGAAAAGAAAAGCAGCTATAGAGAATGGCAACCTCAATCTGCATTAGCGGAATTTAGTGGGTTTTTAAGTTTTATTTTTTGGGGGGGTCTTTTTCGAGACAGGGTCTCCTTGTAGCTCAGCTGTCCTGGAACTCACTCCATAGACCAGGCTGGCCTTGAACTCACAAAGATCTGCCTGCCGGGGCTGGAGAGCTGGCCTAGTGGTTAAGATCGCCGACTGCTCTTGCAGAGGACCCGGGTTCGATCCCCAGCACCCACATGGTGGCTGAGAACTGTCTTTAACTCCAGTTCCAGGGGAATCCAACGCCCTCTTCTGACCTCCACGGCATTGCACGACATGGTTGCACAGACCTACATGCAGACAGTACATTCATACCATACAAAATAAATAAAATAAAATATATAAAAAAAAGAAAAAACAAAGATCCACCTGCCACTGCCTCCCAAGTGCTAGGATTAAAGGCATGCGCCACCATGCCTGGCTTTAAGTTTTATTTAAGCATAAGTAGAGTTACAGTTCTTTCCTTACCTCAGTGGATTATCTTGTATACTCCACTTTGGACATCAGTGGTCTAAGCAACAGGATCTGCAGCCATAAAGTATGAATAGCAAATCCTATCTTTAGCAGTGATTGTTCTAGATTCATTTTTGAGTGGCGAATGAGGATACAGCATAATTCATTAGGAAATTGGAAAATTTGTGGCCTGTTCATATAAAGACAAAACCTGGATTTACCAATTGCTTCAAAGAAATACATCCTAGTTTCAAAGAAAATTAGCTTATATTTAATCCCCACTCTGCTGTTTTCTAGCCACTCAAATTTCGGAAAGCAACACCCTCTTGGAATATTTCTTTGTGCCAGAAATGCAGATAATGGATACTATCACTACCTCACTGAGAAGTATAACATGGTGATGGTGAAACCTTGCTCCAAGTGCAGTGATGCTGAGCTACAACATCAATTTAATCTTCAAGTACCAAAAATGTGCATAAACCCCCCATCCAGACCCAGTTCACAGGGAAATTTTCCTTTCTCCTACCTACTCTATCTCTTAAAGATTAGGTGCTCATTGAAGTATATCTTTTATAGGTTAACTAAAGTCAGCTAGAAATACACAAACCCTTTCTTAGCGTGTCCCAGTCTCAAGTTATTGAAGGTCACACCTGGAAGGGCACCTACCAGAAACCTTGACCACAACAAAAACAAAATATAAGTCACGTTAGTCACTTTAATCAACACAGACTTTGATCATGCATTCCTTCTTTAGATCATGTCCATGGCGGTTCTCTCCAATTTATGTGAATTAGATAAGATGAACACAGCCCACAACCTAGCAATTTCAAAGTTAGCCCAAGCGACAAAGGAAGCACATGGCCATTCTGCGCACCTTTGCAAGGCCATCTCAAAATAATAAACAGAAAGAAGCACTGGGGATGTAACTCAGGGGCAGACATTTGCCTGGCATTTATAAACTCCTAGATTCTATTCTTCAGCACTGCAGAAAAGAAAAGCAGCTATAGAGAATGGCAACCTCAATCTGCATTAGCGGAATTTAGTGGGTTTTTAAGTTTAGCAACTCCTTTTTTAAAAAGCTGGAGGACTAAGCCAGGCGTGGCGGCACATGCCTTTAATCCCAGCACTTGGGAGGCAGAGGCAGGTGGATCTCTGTGAGTTCAAGGCCAGCCTAGTCTACAGAATGAGTTCCAGGACAGCTAAGGCTACAGGGAGACCCTGTCTCGAAAAGACTAAAAAAAAAAAAAAAAAAGCTGCTGGACTAAGGCACCCTCCTGTCTGGCTACCATATATTTTCCCTTGAAAATTCATAAAAGATTCTCCCTCTGGGCAAGGATGGTTGTAGGAAGGAGAGCCTGGCTTTTCCATCACGGGGCTTTGTTGTTAATAAAGGTCTTTTCATTCTGCCTCTCCTCATTGACTTGTTTGGGTAGCAGCCAGCCAAACCTTGTGGTCACAATACTAGTAAACAGAGGCTGAGTAGTTAGTTCCTTTTCCTCCTAACCACAAAGAAAGACTGCATTTACTGGCTTTCCTCCCAGGTGGTACAGCTATATTACTATTCTAGCTATTAAGACACAGACAAAAATGTTCAACAGAACGTCTCTGCTGGACCCATGTATAAACCATGCAGTTCTCCATGCTTGCTCTTCCTTCTCCCATTAGATTCAGTGGAACTTTTACATATAAACTCTCTCCTCTTACCTCCAACCTGGTCTGGATTATGATGTGACATTTAACTCTTAGAGGCAGCTTCTTATGTAGCCGAGGCTGGCCTTGAATACACGATGTAGCCGAAAATGACCTTGAATTTCTCTGATCGTCCTGCCTATACCTCCTGAGTGATAGGATTACAGGTAAGGGCCACCCTGTCATGTTTAGGTGGTGCTGGGGATTGAACCCAGGGCTTTCTGAATGCTAGGCAAACACTCTACCAATTAAGTTACATCTTGAGCCCCAGTTACAGTTCTTTGAGACAGTTTCATGTTGTCCACACTGGCTTTGAACTTACTATGTCACCAAGGATGGCTTTGAATTCCTAATCCTCCTGTCTCTGTCTCCCAAGTGCTAGGATTATAGGCATGTGCCATCACACCTTAATTACATTTTTGTATACATGCAACAAATGCTTTTTAAGTTTTTAAGATAGAAAACTTAAAATAGCATTAAATTTTTCAAGTACTTAAGAATTTAATAAATTACTTGTGTATCGCTAGAGAAGATTAAAACTTTGTTCAGAGAGATTAAAGAAGCCATAAATAAATGGGCAAATATACCATTTTTAGAGTCAATCTTTTTTACCCAGTTCTTACTGAATAAAGTGATGTATGTGGAACATAGTTCGTGGTGCCTCCCCTTCCCTCCCCTCAGATGAGGGACAGTCTAGTTGTATTGTCTGCAGCGTTCTCTCCTGACAGTAGTATATTATCAGTGCAATAACTAGCATTTATTGGACACATATTGTGTTTGGTTCTGTGCCAAGACTTTTCATGTTCTTTTTATTATCCAGAACCCAAGAGGAAAATCTTGAAAAATCAAAAATGTAATTTATATAATTTATAGAAAGAGAAGGCCAGGCGTTGTGGCTCACACCTTTAATCCCAGCACTCGGGAGG
Source organism: Rhizomys pruinosus (assembly GCA_009823505.1). Classification (NCBI taxonomy): domain Eukaryota; kingdom Metazoa; phylum Chordata; class Mammalia; order Rodentia; family Spalacidae; genus Rhizomys; species Rhizomys pruinosus. Next base: position 3,086,023 of record VZQC01008412.1, on the reverse strand, counting down.
CAGAGGCAGGCAGATCTCTGGGACTTCGAGGCTAGCCTGGTCTACATAGTAAGGTCCAGGGCAGCCAAAGCTATAGGGAGACCTTGTCTCAAAAAAGAAAGGATAAAACATTTCTTCTTGCCTCTAGTTCCTGGAAGAAAAATGAACTAGAAATGCCTACCCACATAAAGGTGAAGCACACTCTATCGACTATCATCTAAGGGACTCAGCACTGTTATCTCAGCCCTAATCCCAGATGCAGTCTCACTGTCACCAGTTTTCAGGACAAAGAATCTCTGGGAGCTTATGAAAGGACCTGAGCTTTCCAAACAGAAAAACAGCATTCGTAGGCAAGTTCTTTCTATCCCAATTTCTATTTGATCCTTTGTACAACCTCGCCAGGAAAGAACTTATAGTCTCTCCATTATATATGAGGAAGCTAAGGTTCCTTCCAGTTAATGGTAGTAGTTGTGGAACTGTAACCCACAGGCAGGCTTTTGTACATCAGTCAATGCATTCTCAGCCATAGAAATGTGTTTTATGAGAGTAACCTTATTCTACAACTATCAGGCTAAACACTATGTCTTGTGGATTTATTAGCTTAGGAGGGCTGTGCAAACCTTTTTATTTTTATTTTTTGGTCTTTTTGAGACAGGGTCTCCCTGTAGCCCCTGCTTGTATGGAACTCTCTATGTGGACCAGGCTGGCCTTGAACACACAAAGATCTTCCTTGCCTCTGCCTTCTGAGTGTGGGATTAAAGACCTATGCCACTACACTCAGCCTATAAACCTTTTTATACCCCCAAATAATTGAGTTTCCTTAAGGATTATATTTTTACATTTTAGGAAAGGAAGACCAAAAAGAAGAGAAGGGGAGTTAGAGAGGTGACCACCAATTAAGAGCACTGGCTGCTCTTGGAGAGGACAAGGGTTCCATTCCCAGCACCCATACAGCAGCTAACAAATGTCTGTAAGTCTAGTTCCAGGGGATAAAATGCTTTCTTCTGGCCTCCAAGGGTAATTACACACGCATGGTACATTTACATACATGCAGACAAAACACTCATATACATAAAATAAAAACTTTTTTTTTTTTTGGTCTTTTCGAGACAGGGTCTCCCTGTAGCCCCAGCTGTCCTGGAACTCACTTTGTAGACCAGGCTGGCCTTGAACTCACAAAGATCCACCTGCCTCTGCCTCCCAAGTGCTAGGATTAAAGGCATGCGCCACCACACCCGGCTAAATAAAAACTTTTTTAAAGAGGGGTTAGAGAAATGGCTCAGTGATTAAGAGCACCGACTGCTCTTGCAGGGGACCTGGGTTCGATTCCCAGCACCCACATGGCAGCTAAGAACCATCTTTAAGCCGGGCATGGTGGTGCATGCCTTTAATCCCAGCAGTTGGGAGGCAGAGGCAGGCAAATCTCTGTGAGTTCAAGGCCAGCCTGGTCTACAGAGTGAGTTCCAGGACAGCTGGGGCTATAGGAAGACCCTGTCTCAAAAAACAAACAAACAAACAAACAAACAAAAAAGGCTTTTGTAAAGAATAAAAAAAGGATTTCATAGTATTTGCCTCATAAACTGGAAGTTATTTCAGACTAACAAAACCTCTCCTCTTTACCTATGAAGCAGATATTGATGGTGTTATCCTTCAGAGTTTGGAAGATTAAGTAAAACATGGAAAGGCTTTGTCACAGTGCCTAGTGCACAGTATCTGTTCAATAAAATTTAGGCTTTGCTATTGATAATGATTGCATCATTACCCTACAGGTGGTACAAGCAAAGTGTCCACAGGTGTGGGCAGGGGAGGCATAGTACCAGAGTCACCACAGCCTCCTTTTCTGGGGCTTTTGTGGCATTCTTGAAATGATGTCCTGTCCCTGGAGAACTATAGAGAAGAGAAAGACCTCCTGGGAGTGAGGAGAGAAGCCACATTGTTTAAGACATCTTTGTTCATACTTTCATTTTTATTCAATACCTTTCAGTTTTTAATTTTGTTTTGTTATGTATATATGTGTGTATGTGACATTTGTGCAAATATGTATGTATCCATATTCACAATGTGTGTGCAGGTATACTTATACATGTGGACATGTTTATAGAAGCTGGAGACTGATGTTGGGTGTCTTCCTTATTCACTATCCACTTTATTTGCTGACCCAGGGTCTCTTGCTGAACACAGAGCTCACCAATTGTCAGTTCCAGTAGTCTAGCTAAATCAGCTTCCCCTGCAAGTTCCCTGTCTCTGCTTTTCTGAGCACTGGGATTATGGGTGGGCTGCCACTCCCACTGGATTTTAAAAAAAAACATTTATTTCTATTTTTTTAATTTATTCTTGTATGTGTATGAATGTACTGTCTGTATGTGGGTCTGTGCACCCGTGTCATGCAATGCCGCAGAGGTCAGAAGAGGGAGTCAGACTCCCCTGGAACTGGAGTCAAAGACGGTTCTCAGCCGCCATGTGGGTGCTGGTTATCGAACCTGGGTCCTCTGCAAAAGCAGTTGGCACTCTCAACCACTAGGCCGTCTCTCCGCCCCGCGCCCCCCACTGGCTTTTGTGTGGGCCCTGGGTATCTGAGCTCCAATCTTCACACTTGCACAGGAAATGCTTTATCTACCAAGCCATCTCTTCAGCCCCTATTTTTAATTTTTTACTCACTTTTTATTGGGGAGACAGTTATATCTGGCATTGGATAGTCACTGAGAAAAGAGAAATAGCATCATAAAAGCATTGCCAAGGGGATTCTGTGATACTTCTCTTAGGCTTCATGTTCTGGAGGTCCATGACTACTCACTGGAGGAAGAGGAGTGGGGTCCAAGGTATGGTGAAAAAAATATGAGTACTGGTATCCGTGGGATCAAGTCAGGGAGCTATTCACTCTCTGTGAGAACTTGAACAAATCTTCCCATGGCTAAAGCTTCATTTCCTCATCTGTTAAATGGGAACAACATGTTTTCCCTGAAGGGTTATTATGAAATTCCCGGTAGCTCCAGCTGTCCTAGAACTCACTATGTAGACCAGGCTGGCCTTGAACTCCCAGAGATCCACCTGCCTCTCTGCCTCCAGAGTTCTGGGATTAAAGGTGTGCACCACCATGCCCAACCAGGACTGGTTTTATTCTGATATAAAACCTGCTTTCATACACAGAATAATAATAATAGATAAGTTGGTGGAATACATGGTGCACTTTGTCGCTAGCCGGGAAGCCACCATCCTGCTCCTCCTCCCACACAGCTGTTGCTCTTTCGAGTACCAGCCGCTGAGTTTCAGAGGTCAGTCGCCCTTAATGGTCCATAACCAAGCATTTCATGCTGTCTCCCATCACTACGTTAAAGGGAGCCCTTTTGGTGCAGGTGGATCTTTCCACCTTTGCTCTTTTTCCCTTAGGAACTAGCCAGACTACTCAGAGGTGGGAAAGATCTTGTAAGGAATGTTGAATATTTCGTTTTTCACTCTTAATGCATTCAAACAAATGTCCTTTATCCTTACCCAGATAGTAAGGCACTGGTTCTTTGCGAATACATGAATCTTGCTCTAAACACTGACATTATTTATCCTTTAATTTGTATGTATATGTGTGTGCATACATATGCGTGTGTGTTCATCTGTATTCTCACGGAGTGAATAGCTCCCTGACTTGATCCCATGGATACCAGTATTCATATTTTTTTCACCATACCTTGGATCCCACCCCTCTTCCTCCAGTGAGTAGTCGTGGACCTCCAGAACACGAAGCCTAAAAGAAGTACCACACATCCTTTTTCTTTGGGACAGGTCTCTCATCGGTTGGGAACTCACCTAGTGTGCTAGGCCGGCAGGCCAGTGAGCCTCCTGGATCTGTCTGTACTCAGTTCTCCAGTGCTGGGATTGCAAGCATATACCACCATGTCTGTCTTTCTTTTATGTGGGTTCTGGAGATCAAACTCAGGTCCTTATGCTGTCAAGGCATATTCCTCTAACCCCTCTTCAATAGACATTTCTTTCTTTCCTTTTTTTTTTTTTTTTTTTTTTTTTTGATCTTTTTGAGACAGGGTCTTCCTGTAGCCCCAGCTGTCCTGGAACTCACTCTGTAGACCAGGCTGGCCTTGAACTCACAAAGATCCGCCTGCCTCTGCCTGCCAAATGCTAGGATTAAAGGGATGAGCTACCTACCATTCCTGGCTAGAGTATTCTTAAATAACATTAAAGACAAACAAAGAAAAGGAGTTAGAACTATAGGTTATACGAGAGTGGCCAGATCTGCCTTACTGGAAAAAAAAAATCCATTTAAGTAAAACTTTGAATTGTTCCCATAGAGACCAGAGGGCAAAACCCTAGGCCACTGTCCCAATATGGAGAGGTCAGGAAGTTCAGGAAGAAGGACAAGAAGCCTCTAGACAAGTAAGATGAAAATCAAGTCCTGAGGCAGCAGTGGAATTCAAACTTGGGGCCTCGTGGATGCTAGGTAAGCACTCCATCACTGAGCTTTATCCCAGGCCCTGTGCACAGGACCCCCATGCTAGAAAATGTGATGGGGAAGAGAGAAACTAAGAGTGCGAAATGCCCCAGATGAGGACTAAGCTCATTGGGTTTAGTCTTATGAAGGTCACTGAAGACTGAGAAGCCAGTTTTGCTGCCATAAACCCTGGTAGAAGCAGGTTTGAGAGAGAAAAGGAACTGGAGACCCATTGTATCACCACACTTTCAAGAAATTAGGAAAGGGGTTTGAGATGGGCAGTGACTAGAGGACAAATAGCTCAAAATAGAGACTTTCCTCCAACTTATAAAAAAATGTTCAAACTTACAGAAAGATTGAGGAATAGTTAACGCCCACACCCTTCCCCTGCTCCATTTGTTGACATTTGCCACATATCCAGTGACTATACAGAGGCCTTTTAAAAACATTTTTCTTTCCCTCCCTCTCCTCACTCTCCTCCCTCTCTCCTTCCCTCCCTCCACAGAGTCTTTGGTCAGCCCAAGATAGTCACTAACTCCCTATATAACAGGCTTGCTTCCAAATTTGCAATCATCCAGCCTGCCTCAGCCTTCTGAGTACTGGGATTACAGTTGTAACTCCATCCCCGCATGCCCTGCTTCAACATTTTTTCTTTTGAGACAAGGTCTCTCTGTAGCCCCACTTAGCCTGGAACTCCCTATGTAGATCAGGCTGAGCTTGGACTCACAGAGGTAGAGGTCCTCCAGCTTCTGCTTCCTGAGTGCTGTGGATTAAAAGTGTATGCTACCACATCAGGCTTTTTAAAAAAGGCTGCCGGGCGTGGTGGTGCACAACTTTAATCCTAGCACTTGGGAGGCAGAGGCAGGCGGATCTCTGTGAGTTCAAGGCCAGCCTGGTCTACAGAGTTCCAGGACAGCTGGGGCTATAGGGAGACCCTGTCTCAAAAAGACAAAAAAAAAAAAGGCTTAAAAAATTTATTTGTATGTGTATGTATGCCTACATGAGTTCATGTGTACCATGTAGGTGCGGGTGCCCTTTGTAGGACAGCGGGCATTGGATCCCTTGGAGCTGAAGTTACAGGTGATTGTGAGCTACCTGATGTGTGTCCCTCAAAATGAACCCTGATCCTCTGCAAGAGCAGTCCTAAGCACTCTTAACTGCTGAGCCATCTCCCCAGACTCCTCATTATTAGATAATATAATACATATACAGAAAAGTATTGAATTATTATATATAAAATTCAATGAGGGATCAAAAGGCAACACAGGGGCTGGAGAGATGGCCTAGCGGTTAAGAGCACCGACTGCTCTTACAGAGGACCCGGGTTCGATCCCCAGCACCCACATGGTGGCTGAGAACCGTCTGTAACTCCAATTCCAGGAGAACTCCAGTTCCAGGGGAATCCGACACCGTCTTCTGACCTCCGCGGCGTTGCACGACACGGGTGCACAGACCTGCATGCAGACAGTACATTCATACACATAGAGAAAAATAAAAAAAAATAAAAAAAAAAAGGCAACACAGGCATAACTGCTTCCAAGGTCAAGAAATTAAACACTACTGGCATCCTAAACACTCTGACTCCTTCGCCTATCAAAAATAGCTATTGGGCTGGGAGTGTGGCTCAGTGTTAGAGGGCATGCTTAACTTATAGAACTCCCTGGGTTCAACCCCAGAGCCACATGAAAAACAAAAGTGAGCTCCACACTGAATTTGATAGCAATAACTTCTATCATTTCTTCATAATTTTATGATATAGAACTGAAATTCCTATAGTTTAGTTTTTACTTATTGTTATGCTTTAGCTGTGGAATAATACATATTCTTTGAAATTGAACTTGTTAGCATATGTTATATATTTATTGCATAGAATTCTGCTGTAAAACATCCCAATATTTAATTATTCATTTTGTTGTGTGTTGATGTTGGTTGTCTAGGTTTTTACTTTCATGAAGAATGCTGAATTCTGCTATAATTGAACTTGTTTATGTCTCTTGATTTACTTGCATATGCATTTTTTTCTTTTTTAAATTTTATTATTATTTTTTTTTTACTTTAGAGACTGTTCTAGTTTGTCTTCCATTGCTGTGACAAAACACTCTGACCAACGCCAACTTGGGGAGGAAAGGGTTTATTCAGCTTACATCTCCTGGGTCACAGTTGATCACTCAGGGAGCCCAAGGTAAGAACTCAGGGCAGGAACCTGGAGGCAGGAGCTGAAGCACAAGCCATGGAGGAGTGCTGTCCACTGGCTTGCTCCTGGCTTGCTCTCTGGCTCATGCCCAGCCTGCCTTCTTATACTGTCACTGCTCAACAATCAAGACAATACACCACAGATGTGGCCACAGGCCAATCCAATGGAGCAAATTCCCCAATTGAGGCTCCCTCAACCCAGGTGTGTCAAGTTGACACTAAAGCTATCCAGCACA
>VZQC01008412.1:3040078-3055612 GCA_009823505.1 Rhizomys pruinosus | reverse complement strand
CTTTTTTTTTTTTTTTTTTTGGTCTTTTCGAGACAGGGTCTCCTTGTAGCCCCAGCTGTCCTGGAACTCACTCTGTAGACCAGGCTGGCCTTGAACTCACAAAGATCTGCTTGCCTCTGCCTCCCAAGTGCTAGGATTAAAGGCGTGTGCCACCATGCCCAGCTAGGGGATTTCTAATCTGTGGAAAACCCAATATTTATAAAGGCAGTAAACAGAAAAAAATTGTCAAATATGTAGCACTTATTAGGGGATGTGTACTATACTAAAAGAACATTTTAAAGACTATCTTATTTAATCTTTATAACAGGTACAATTATAATTCTAACAATCTGGTACCAGTATCCATGTTCACAACCTCTTTATCATGCTGTTTATACTCATGCCTTCCATATAGTAAGAACTTAATATTTTCAAGTTTCTCCTTTAAGTCCTTTTGGATCAAAGTAAAAACCAAACATCACATGTTCCCAGAAAAACTCCCCTTACCTTTGATCAAAATAGTTGACTGCTTTATACACAGTCTAAAATGGGTCTATCGGGCTGGAAAGATGGCCTAGCAGTTAAGAGTGCTGACTGCTCTTGCAGAGGACCCGGGTTCGATCCCCAACACCCACATGGTGGCTGAGAACCATCTTTAACTCCAGTTCCAGGGGAATCTGACACCCTTTTCTGACCTCTGCGGCATTGCACAACAGGGGTGCACAAACCTACATGCAGACAGTACATTCATACACATAAAAAAATAAATAAAATTTTTTAAAAAGTAAAAATTAAAAAATAAAATGGATCTATCAAGTTCAAAAAGTGATATGGTATGGGAGAACACAGATACTTTTAAGGTATATTTTATTATTTTTATATTATATGTATTAGTATTTTCCTACCTTATGTAAGTGTAGTAGTGTCGTACAAAGCCCACAGAGGCCAGAAGAGGCTGTCAGAGCCCCTGGAACTGGAGTTGCTGGATGGTTGCTGGCTGCCATGTGGGTGCTGGGAATTGAACCCTGGTCCTCTTCACGAGCAGCCAGGGCTCTTAACCCTTGAGCCCCAAGACTTCTTTTTTTTAGGTTGTTTTTATTTTTTTCTGTGTATGAGTGTATTGTCTGCATATATGTAAATGCACCCATGTCAAGAAATGCCTGCAGAAGTTGAAGAGGGGAGTGGATTCCCTGGAACTGGAGTTACAGATGGCTGTTAGCTGCCATGTAGGTGCTTGGACTCAAACCTGGCCACTCTGCCACAAGAGCAGCCTCACTGAGCCATCTCTCCACCCATTACTCAAGACTTCTCTTTTTGTTTTTGTTTTGTTTTTTTTTGTTTGTTTGTTTTTTTGGTCTTTTTGAGACAGGGTCTCCCTGTAGCCCCAGTTGTCCTGGAACTTGCTCTGTAGACCAGGCTGGCCTTGAACTCACAAAGATCCGCCTGCCTCTGCTTCCCAAGTGCTAGGATTAAAGGCGTGCACCACCGTGCCCGGCTCAAGACTTCTCTTTTTAAAAAAATAGTTTATTTTAATTTTTTTATATATCTAATTTCTGAAAAAGTATTTTTTATCTTATGTGTATGTGTATAATGTCTGTATGTATTCAAGTGCACCTGTGACAGAAGACAGAACGGTTTGATTCCCTGAAACTGCATTTATGGACAGTTGTTAGCTGACATGTGGGTGCGGAGATATGAGCCCAAGTCTTTTACAAGAACAACCAGTGTTCTTAACCACTGAGCCATCTCTCCAGCTCCATGGACTTCTTTACATGAGAAATAAACTGTTAGCCTGGACTTTTCTGTTATGTAAAACCAAATTAATCCCAAATAATATGTTTCCAGAATTGATATTCTATATGGTGCCAGACACCTGTTTACACAATCCTTATAACCCTCTAATGTATCTTTTTTTTGTATGTGTATGAATGTATTATCTGCATGTAGGTTTGTGCACCTGTGTCGTGCAATGCCACAGAAGTCAGAAGAGGGTGTTAGATTCCCCTGGAACTGGAGTTCTCCTGGAATTGGAGTTACAGACGGTTTTTAGCCACCATGTGGGTGCTGGGGATTGAACCTGGGTCCTCTGCAAGAGCAGTCCGTGCTCTTAACCACTAGGCTATCTCTCCAGCCCTAAAGTATCTTTTTATAGCCTGTTTCCTTTCACTAATCTCCTTCAAGGCAGTAACTTTCCTAATTTTATTGTATCTTAAGCAAGCTTCTAGAACAGAAGTCAACATATAACAGAGTCTTAATAATTGTTTGCTAAATGAGTGAAAAATAGTGATCAAAGTGTATCTGGTCTACAAGTGACAGAAGTAGGCTTTTCTAACCAAAGAAGCCACACCAGGAAGTACAACTTTGTTTTTGTTGTTGTTGTTGTTGGTTGTTGTTGTTGTTGTTTGTCATTTTGAGACAGGGTCTCCCTATAGCCCCAGCTGGCCTGGAACTCATAGAGATCTGCCTGCCTCTGCCTCCCAAGTGCTAGGATTAAAGGTGTGCACCAGTACACCAGGCTTAAAGGCAGTTCTTAGCTGCCATGTGGGTGCTGGGAATCAAACCTGGGTCCTCTGCAAGAGCAGTTGGCACTCTTAACAGCTGAGCCATCTCTCCAGCCCCTTATAACTTATATTCATTATTAGTGTGCAATGATAACACTGGAGCCGTCATGAGCCTCATGATTGAACTGTTCATTCAGCCTGAACTGTTCATTCAGCCTGAACTGTTCATTCAGCCAAGAATGCTTTTTCTTGGGCTGGGGAGGTGGCTCCGTTAGTAAAGCTTGGTAAAGCACTTGCCTTGTAAGTGGGAAGACCTGAGTTCAGATCTCTAGAACCCACATTTAAAAAGCTGGGCCATGGCAAGCACTTGCAATTCCAGCAATGATGAGAGGGTAGGCAAAGGCAGAAGGATCCCAGGAGCTACCTGGCCAGCCAGCCTAGCCTACTTGGTGAAGTTCCAGGCCCTTGAGAAACATATCTCAAACAAAAGGTAAAAGGTGCCTGAAGAATGACATACAAAGGTTATCTTCTGACCTCCGCACTCATCCTCACAACCACAACCACAGATACACACACACACACACACACACACACCCCATACACTACAAACCACAAAAATAAAATAAAGTAAAAAAAAAAAAAGCCTTTTAGCCGGGCGTGGTGGCGCACGCCTTTAATCCTAGCACTTGGGAGGCAGAGGCAGGCGGATCTTTGTGAGTTCAAGGCCAGCCTGGTCTACAGAGTGAGTTCCAGGACAGCTGGGGCTACAGGGAGACCCTGTCTCAAAAAGACCAAAAAAAAAAAAAAAAAGCCTTTTTCTCAGTGTCCATAAATCACATGCCTACATATGCCTAAATCACCTTTGGGAGACTATTCTTTCCAAGTCATCAGAAGTGAAATTCTTTCTTTCCTTCCTTCTTTTTTTCCCTTCTGCCTCCCAGTTTTTCACACAGAAAATGGTGCTGTGGTTTGGGTTTATTCTCTTTTTTCTTAACCTTGAAAGAGCCTTTGCGAAGTAGAGGGCGGTTTTGAAAGTTTGTGGTCTCTTATCTGTAATCATTGTGCCCTGTGAAGCAACTCACCTTAGGGACTAGTGTATTTCATTTAAGGTTGATTGTTTGTGGCAAGGCCTTTCCTTAAGTCCTGAAAACTCCACACCTAATTGTAACAAAAATCTCAGATTTCCTTATACCAGAAATGCGCTGTTCATAAGCTGAACAACTGTGTAACAGTCAGTCACCGTTATTCTCTGCTTCCTTGAGTCTCATATTGATTTACTCCAATAGAGAATGTGACATCTTACCCAATGGGGAAAGTAATAGTTCTGGCCATACCCAGCATTCTAGGTGTTTTCTTGGACCTTCCTTGGAACTAAGGATCACATGGAATGATAGCATCCTCAAGTCAGCCCTGGAACTCACTCAGCCAGTCCTGCTGAGGCAACAGAGCAGTCTGGTTCTTCTGGGCTGGATACACACCAAGGGCCACATTGTTGCTGGGAAATGATTATCATTGTTTTCCAAGTTTCTCCAGCGTGCCTCTTACTGCTCTTGATTTTCATAATGATTGTGACTGTCGTTCTTTACCTCCCAGGTGTCTACAATCTCCAGTTAGGGTTTTGGAATCCGAAGGCATCCTTTCCAGTTCACAGGTGCTCACGTAAGCACTAGGACAGCTGTAGTAGGACAGCTGTGGTAGCACAGCTGTGGTAGCACAGCTGTGGCCAGACTTCTGCATCTGCTCCATTCCCACTGCTTTGACCACTTTACTTCCTCACCTTTGCCTCCTCTATTGCCCCCACCTAGAACTCTCTTTTCTTGTTAATCTTGAAATAGTTCCCCCAAACTATCACAATTTAGCCTGATTGACAAAACTGCTACTATTATATAGTGGACATTATATAGCAGAGAATATTATTGTTATTATTTTTAATTTTATGTGTATGTGTGTATTGCCTGCATATAAGTGCATCTGTGTCATGCAAGGCCCTCGGAGGTCAGAAGAGGGTATTAGATTCCCCTGGAACTGGAGTTACAGATTATTGTTAGCCACCATATGGGCACTGGGAATTGAACCCAGGTTCTCTGCAAGAGCAAGCAGTGCGCTTAACTGCTGAGCCATCTCTCTGGACCTATATAGTGGCCATTTTTTTAGATGAGGGAGACACAAAGGTTAATGATCTGCAAACATGGTTCCTAAATTTCTGGAGCTCATAATTTGGGAGGGAAGGAAAGTAAGGAAAAAGAATACAGTGTGGTCAGATGCTTTGCAAGCATTATATGGTTTATCTTTTTTTTTTTTTTTTTGTATTTAGACGGGGTCTCCCTTTTAGCCCCAGCTGGCTGGAAACTTTCTTCTGTAGACCCATGCTGGCCTTTAACTACAGAGATCCACCTGCCTCTGCCTCCCAATGCTGGTATTAAAGGCTGCGCCCCCACGCCCAGCTATGTATGGTACATCTATTATCTAGGACACTGTCTGGAGTACTACTCACACCCTCATTAGGTATTTCCTAATTATAGGTATTACCTGGGAATTCTGGAGGTGAGGCAAAGCTTGGTTGGGCTGAGGATCCAAGAGATACTAGGTTCTAATTTTAGTAATGGCATTTGTTGGTAGTGGACTTCAACAAGACTATTAATTTCTCTGACTCTCTGTTCTTCTAAAATAAGGGATACCTTGGACTGGAGATATATAGTTCATGGTGGCTAATAACCATCCACAACTCCAGTTCCCAGGATATCTAATGTTTTCTTTCTGACCTCAAAGGGCATTACACAGAGGTCACCAGAAATTAACTATTAGGTAAAACACTATACACAATAAAATAAAAATAAAGACCTCAATTTAAAAAATGTGGGACTCTAATCTGGTTTACTTGATCCCAATCCCTGTACTCTTAACATGTTACTAAAATATGCTAGTGAATAATTTGGCTAATGGTTACTGCTAGAAACATGGCTCAAATTCTAGAGGAAATAAAATAGGAAGCTGGGGCCTAGTTGCTGTTAAGAAGCTAAGGCGGGTGGATCATAAGTTCAAGGCTTTCTTGGGCTGCAGAGGGGGTTCAAGAGCAGTTTGGGCAATTTAGGAAGACCGTTCTCAAAATAAAAAATGGGGAAAATGGCTGGGTGATTGGGATTTCTTGTAGCTCAGGGGAGTATATTGTCTACCAGTACTCGGCCCATATTCAATTTCCCGCCACTGCCAAAATACTCAATAGGGACGGGAGATGACCATAGCAGTAGAGACTAGTGTTCTTTTAGATTTGAATCTTTGGATGTATCTTAGTATATTTATATTTATTTATTATAGATGATTGTTTCACCCACAGGTGGGGTACTAGGAACTGAACTTGAGCCCTTCCTTTGCCAAAAGAGCATCCAGTGCTCTTAACCACAGCAGCAATCTCTCCGGCCCCTTATAGAGACTGTTCCTTGGAGTAGAAGACCCAAGTTCGATCCAGCACCCATGGTCAGGTGATCAAATTGCCTGTAACTTCGGGCTCTCATGGATTCCCAGCCTCTGGCCTCAAGCAGGTTCCTGCACTCATGGTACCTACCCACACACCACATAGACAGATACAAATTTGTAAATATTTATAAAGAAGGAAGATCGGGTATTGATTGATGATTTTACTATTTATTTATTGATTTATTATTAGTTATTTATTTATTTAGATGACAGGGTCTCCCCTGTTGCCCCCAGGCTCCTGTCTGTTAACGTGCTCTGTAGACAGGCTGGCCTTGAAACTCACAAAGTTTACCTGCCTCTGCTTCTGGGCGTGCTGGGATCAAAGGTTGTGCGCACCATGCCCCAGCGTTAAATTCATATTTATTTATTTTTTTTATTTTTATTTATGTATTTATTTTTTGGTCTTTTCGAGGAACAGGAGTAGAACGGTAGCCCCAGCGGTCCTGGAACTCACGCGGTGAGCCAAGGCTGGCATAACGCACAAAGATCCGCCGTCTTGCCTCCCACTGGCGAGGTGAAAGCGTGTATTGCAATCAACCCCCCGGCTTTTTAAATTCATTCCTTAAACCAAAAAATCAGGGAACGTCCAAATGAAGCCCCCCGTCCATTAAATATACAGATGAGTCTCCCAAACTGGGGAGAGGGAATTGCAGGGGGTCAGCACACCCAGAGTGCAATGTATGAGCATCCCCTGGGAAAACCACTTCATGATTTCATGGAATCTCCCTTGCCACGGTATTATGTTCATATTTTAAAACTGAAATGGTCCTTACTAGATGGGCTTATTTCTTTTTCTTTTTTTTTTTTTCTTGGGTCTTTCAGACAGGGTCTCCTTTGAGTCCCCCGCTATCCTGGCACTCACTCTGCAGACCATGCTTGCCTTGAACCCANTGTGGAAACTGGAAACCCAATATCCCAAGACTTCTGAACGCAGTCTGAGCAGTGCTTAGAGGGGAACAGGGAGCTGTGAATGTACACTATCAAGAGGAAAGATCTAGAAGCAACATTTGCACTTTCTACCTAAAAATAAAAACAGCAACGATAAATGAAACAGAAAATAGAAAAAAAAAATCAATGAAATTGAAAGTTGGTCCTTTGAAAAAGGTCACAAAACCCCACAAATCTCCAGCTACACTGACTAGGAAGAGAGGAAATTCAAGTTAGTTCAATGTATTAATATCTAGGATCTACTAATTTTACAAAATAAAAACTATTAAAGGGCAATATTAGGAATGACTGTATGCCAACAAATGAGATAAAGTGTTACCCTTATATGTAACCAGTGGCATTATAAGAGAACCACAGGCCCACACACTGCCTTCCTGTAGGAATATGGATACAAATATATTTTTTTTGTATTTTTGAGACGGGGTCTCCCTTTAGCCCCAGCTGGCCTGGAACTTGCTTTGTAGACCAGGCTGGCCTTGAACTAACAGAGATCCACCTGCCTCTGCCTCCCAAGTGCTGGTATTAAAGGCATGCGCCACCACGCCCAGCTATGGTACATCTATTATCTAGGACACTGTCTGGAGTACTACTCACACCCTCATTAGGTATTTCCTAATTATAGGTATTACCTGGGAATTCTGGAGGTGAGGCAAAGCTTGGTTGGGCTGAGGATCCAAGAGATACTAGGTTCTAATTTTAGTAATGGCATTTGTTGGTAGTGGACTTCAACAAGACTATTAATTTCTCTGACTCTCTGTTCTTCTAAAATAAGGGATACCTTGGACTGGAGATATATAGTTCATGGTGGCTAATAACCATCCACAACTCCAGTTCCAGGATATCTAATGTTTTCTTCTGACCTTCAAGGGCATTTCACACATAGGTACAGTTTACACCTATTCAGGTAAAACACTCATACACATAAAATAAAAATAAATGACTTAATTTAAAAAAATGTGGGACTCTAATCTGGTTTACTTGATCCCAATCCCTGTACTCTTAACATGTTACTAAAATGTGCTAGTGAATAATTTGGCTAATGGTTACTGCTAGAAACATGGCTCAAATTCTAGAGGAAATAAAATAGGAAGCTGGGGCCTAGTTGCTGTTAAGAAGCTAAGGCAGGTGGATCATAAGTTCAAGGCTTTCTTGGGCTGCAGAGGGGGTTCAAGAGCAGTTTGGGCAATTTAGGAAGACCGTCTCAAAATAAAAAATGGGAAAATGGCTGGGGATGTCTTGTAGCTCAGGGGCAGTATATTTGTCTACCACGTACTAGGCCCTATATTCAATTTCCAGCACTGCAAAATAATAAATAGGGACTGGGAGATGACATAGCAGTTAAGAGGACATAGTGTTCTTTTTAGAATTTTTAATATATTTATGTATATATATATTTATTATTTATTTATTATAGATGATTGTTAACCACCAGGTGGGTACTAGGAACTGAACTTGAGCCCTTTGCAAGAGCATCCAGTGCTCTTAACCACTGAGCAATCTCTCAGCCCCTTATGTACTGTTCTTGGATAGGACCCAAGTTCAGATCCCAGCACCCATGTCAGGTGACTCACAACTGCCTGTAACTCTGGCTCCATGGATTCCCATGCCTCTGGCCTCAGCAGGTTCCTGCACTCATGTGTACCTACCCACACACACATATACAGAACTAAAAATTTTTAAATATTTAAAATAAGTAAGATAGGGTATTTATTTATTTATTTATTTATTTATTTATTTATTTATTTATTTATTTATTTATTTAGAGGCAGGGTCTCCCTGTAGCCCCAGCTGTCCTGTAACTTGCTCTGTAGACCAGGCTGGCCTTGAACTCACAAAGATCTACCTGCCTCTGCTTCTGGAGTGCTGGGATCAAAGGTGTGCGCCACCATGCCCCAGCGTTAAATTCATTTATTTATTTTTTTTATTTTTTATTTATTTATTTATTTTTGGTCTTTTCGAGACAGGGTCTCCCTGTAGCCCCAGCTATCCTGGAACTCACTCTGTAGACCAGGCTGGCTTTGAACTCACAAAGATCCTCCTGCCTCAGCCTCAGGAGTGCTAGGTCCCAAGTGCACCACCAGGCCCAGCTAACTAGGCATTCCATATACCAGTTCTGGAGTCCACTTAGTCACACTGCTCACACTTCTCCGAAGCATTATAGGTCCTCAAACTGGAAATTCTACTTTAGTAATTATTAAATGACTAAGTAAACAAATATAATAGTTTGGGTACAGTTCTTGAAATAGTCCTTAAGCTGCAGTTGAGTACAAATGGTTTATTAGGCCAGGCATGGTGGTGCACGCCCTTGATTCTAGCACTTGGGAAGCAGAAACAGGTGAGTGGGGATTCAAGGTCGGTCTTAGTAGCTTGTTGAGGATTTGGAAGAGGGTGTGTGTTTGTTTTGTGCTGGAGATTGAATGGAGGATTTCACACACCCTGGGGACATGTTCTACCACTGAGCCATATCCCCACCCCATTTATTTATTTATTTATTTATTTATTTATTTATTTATTTACTTATTTACTTACTTATTTATATTTTATTTATTTATTTATTTATTTATTTATTTATTTATTTATTTATTTATTTATTTTTGGTCTTTTCAAGACAGGGTCTCCCTGTAGCCCCAGCTGTCCTGGAACTCCCTCTGTAGACCAGGCTGGCCTTGAACTCACAAAGATCCGCCTGTCTCTGCCTCCCAAGTGCTAGGATTAAAGGCGTGTGCCATCACACCCGGCTTTAAATTCATTTCTTAAAACACAACAATCAGGGGAAAGTACAAATGAAGTCCCCCAGTACCATAAATTATACAGATGAGTTTCCCAAATTTGGGGAAATTGCAGGGGTCAGCACACCAGAGTGCAATGGATGAGCCTCACCCTGGGAAAACCACCTTCATGATCATGGAATCTCCCTTGCCAGGTATTATGTTAATATTTTAAAACTGTAAATGGTTCTTACTAGATGGGCATTCCTTTTTTCTTTTTTTTTTTCTTGGTCTTTTCAAGACAGGGTCTCCCTGTAGCCCCAGCTATCCTGGAACTCACTCTGTAGACCAGGCTGGCTTTGAACTCACAAAGATCCTCCTGCCTCAGCCTCAGGAGTGCTAGGTCCCAAGTGCACCACCAGGCCCAGCTAACTAGGCATTCCATATACCAGTTCTGGAGTCCACTTAGTCACACTGCTCACACTTCTCCGAAGNAAAGTCAGCTGTAATTCTGATGGGTTTTCATTTATATGTGACCTGCTTCTTTTTTTTTTTTTGGTCTTTTTGAGACAGGGTCTCCCTGTAGCCCCAGCTGGCCTAGAACTCTCTCTGTAGACTAGGCTGGCCAGAGATCCGCCTGCTTCTGCCTCCTGAGTGCTGGGATTAAAGGCGTGGATTACCACGCCAGGTCTGACCTGTTGTTTTTCTTTTGCAGCTGTCAGTATTCTCTCTTTGTTCTGTTTTAGTGTTATTACTATGAAATGATGTGGGGAGTTTCTTTTTTGGTACTATTTCTTTTTTTTTAATTTTTTAATTATTTTTTATGTGTATGAGTGTACTGTGGGTTGGTGCACCTGTGTCATGCAGTGTCATGGAGGTCAGAAGAGGGTGTTAGATTCCCCTGGAACTGGAGTTAAAGATGGTTCTTAGCCACCATGTGGGTGCTGGGAATTGAACCTGGGTCCTCTGCAAGAGCAGTTGGCTCTCTTAACCACTGAGCCGTCCCTCCAGCCTCCCCCGCCTCCTTCTTTTCATTTTTCAACAGGGTCTTGCAAATTCACCCAAGTTAAACTTGAACTCACTCTTTGGCTCAGAATGGCCTTGAACTCAGTCTTCCTGTCTCAGCCTCTCTAAGAGCTGGGATTTATAAACCTTAGTCACCATATTCTGCTCTTGCTGGTTTTTGTTTGTTTATTTTGTTTTTTTGTGGTTTTTTTGTTCTTTTTTAAAATATTTTTTATTTATTTTCATATGTGTATGAATGTATTGTCTGCATGTAGGTTGGTGCACCCATGTCATGCAATGCCTCAGAGGTCAGAAGAGGGTGTCAGAATCCCCTGGAGTTAAAGACGGTTCTCAGCTGTCATGTGGGTGCTGGGGATCGAACCCGGGTCCTCTGCAAGAGCAGTTGGTGCTCTTAACTGCTAGGCCATCTCTCCAGCCCTGTTTATTTTGTTTTGTTTTAATCAACTCAGAGCTTAAGGCTAAGAAACATAGCAGATTTGTACTCTCTCCACGGTGCAACCAGAGCTGTCTTTCAGAATATCTGCTGCAGAAGAATTTAAATACTTCCATGGCTTCCCTTTACCCCCAGGATTAGATCCCAAATCTAAATCCCAGAGCTAAGGTGTACTTTCAGCATTAGGGAGGAGAAACAGGATCCCAAGTTGCAGGCTAGCCTGGGCTACAGACTGAGATGGTGACTCAAACAACAACTGAATGTCAAATCCTACACAGCACCACTTTGGCCTCCGTCTACTCTTCAAGCCTTAAAAAAAGGCCTTCCTTATTCCCTTACACTTCAGCCACGGCCTTGGAGATCCACCAAAGCTTCAAGTCTTTTCTCAGGAAATAGCAATGTGATTCCCGTTACTTTGGACACCATTTATCTCCCTTCAAAACATGGCTCTTTCCCAAAGATATCTTCCCAGACCCTCCAAAGGAGGTTAGGGACCCTGTTCTGTGCTTGGCTGGCTAGCTGGCTGATGATCAGTTTTTGTTCTTTTTTTGAGACAGGCTCTTGCTACATAGCCTTGGCTGGCCTCAAACTCATGACCGTCTTGTGCAGCCTCCCAAGTGCTGGGCCTCTCAAGCACCCCAGCTCCAGCTACTCCAAGTTTTATGCCTTAGAAAAACCTTATCAGAGATCATTGCTTCATCATAGATTGTTCTGGCATCTTTAACTCAAACCCTACGAAATATATTTAGGCTATTTACAGTATTGATTATTATAAACAATGGCTCAATGAGCATCTGTGGTCACATTAATATATGAGCACAGCTGCTGTCAGAATCTCACTGATAGTCTCCTGGTGCTCATCCTTCTTTTTTTTTTTTTTTCAAAGCCAATTTTTTATTGATACTTTTTTTTTTTTGGTCTTTTCGAGACAGGGTCTCCCTGTAGCTCCAGCTGTCCTGGAACTCACTCTGTAGACCAGGCTGGCCTTGAACTCACAAAGATCCTCCTGCCAATTTTTTATTGAATCTTTGTGCATTTCATACAAAATTTCAAATCAAAGCTAGACCCATGCCCCCCTCCCTGCCTCCCCACCCCACCCCACCAGAGCTCATGCATTCTGCCAAACACGTTTTTCATCTTTTTCTCAGTCTCAAAACTCTCGATGCAGAAGTCTACTGTTTCAAACAGAATTTCACCATTTCAACCAGTTCTTTGACCCAGTCATTTTCTTGTTGTTGTGGGGTTGTTATTATTCCTTCCAATATGCATCACTCCAAAATATGCACATATGCATGCCACATATGTCATAGGTTTTAGCATCTTCAGCTTATGATTTTTTTTTTTTTTATTAGGTTGAAAGATGTCATGTTTGAAGGCTCCTCCTTGGCAAGTCCAAGCCACCATCAGTTCTGCCCTTGTGCTCCACACTGGGGTATTCCCTTCCCATGGTCACCAAATGAGGTCCAGTAAGCACCGCCTCCTGTCTTGATTCCTGTACTGGTCTCCATGGTACAGCCTGGGTAGTCCAACAATGGCAGTCTATATTCTGAAGAGGATGAAACCCCTGTAGTAGCTCAGTCCACAAGTTGGATGTCTCAGCAGTCCCCACCTGGCACTGAAGGTTTGGAGGATTCTTGGAGAGACATGAGTCTTCAGTCCATATTGGAAGGTTGAAAAGCTGTGTCTCATGTCTATGAAGAATGACAAAAGCAGTGGCAGCCACGGGTAGCTGCACTTGCCAGGAAGACGGGCAAAACAACTGTGCTCTTTTTTTAAATTTTTTTACTTTTTCACTTTTTGTCTTTTTACTAAGACAAAAGTTTACTTAGCCCAGTTAACCAAGGTTTTTGTTTTCTCAAGGTCACTTGAGGATCTGGTCCTCAAGGGTCACTTAGGTTTTTTGTGGGGGAGGGTGCCCCTGGCTCCTTTTGACTTTTTAATTACCAGTTCCATCCACTTGAGGACAAAGTCAGGTCTTGCTAGACCAGGCTTCCCTTTTTGAAGAATGAGCAGACTTTCCTCTATATAGGGCTCATCCTTCTTTAAAGACTCTTACTTCAAGCCAGGCTGGCCTCAAACCCAGAGAGATCTGCCTGCCTTTGTCTCCTAAGTACTGGGATTAAAGGTATATCCCACCATGCTCAGCCTCTTTTATTTATTTATTTAAATTAAAATTTATAGGAGCTGGAGCTATGGCTCAGTGGTTAAGAGCACTAGCTGCTCTTGCAGAGGACCAGGGTGTGAATCCCAGCAGCCACATGGTGATTAACCACCATCTGTAACACCAGTTTCAGGGGATCCAACTCCCTCTTCTGACCTCCATGGGTATTGCACGACATGGATGCACTTACATGCATGCAGGAAGTACACTCCTAAATATAAAATAAAAATCAATAATAATAAATAAAATATTAAAAATTTTAATTGCATTTTTGTGGCTTTTATATATTTTTATCTTATTTAGGTCTCCTCCTGTACCTCCTGTATCTGCACCGCCTTACTAGTCCCCCACCACATTTCTGTATTCTACTATATATATGAAACCAAGAACTTCTGGTCTCCAGCCAACTCCCTCCCTGAGTTCCGGAGGAGCTGGAAACTGAAACCAGAGCACAGACTATGGCATTTGAAAGTCACTAACATACTTGGATCTAGAATTTTAAAATCCTCTATAGGTACAAATATACTTAAAAAAATTTTTTTAATTAAAATAATTAATCTAATTAGTAAATTTATTTACCACCACCCATTTCAGATAGAGCTATTGTTCTTTGACCATATAATAAAAGATATGAAGTGGATTATCTGAGGCCTGGTTTAATAACTTCTGGTTTAACCTGGTATGGTGGCTCACGTCAGTATTTTTTTTTTTTAATTTATTTTTATTGATGCTTTGTGTATTTCATACATCATTTTCCAATTCAGTTCAGGCATATATCCCCTTCCCTTCCCCCCCACCGCACCCCTACCCATCGCAGATCGTGCATTCTGCCGTAAGTTTTCTGCATCTTTCTCTGCTTTTTTGTTTTGTTTTGATTCCAGTGTGCTAAATGAGATCCTATCTCATAGCCGGGCATGGTGGCGCATGCCTTTAATCCTAGCACTTGGAAGGCAGAGGCAGGCGGATCTTTGTGAGTTCAAGGCCAGCCTGGTCTACAGAGTGAATTCCAGAACAGCCGGGGCTACAGGTAGACCCTGTCACAAAAAGACCAAAAAAGAAAAAAGAGATCCTATCTCAACACACACACTCTCTCTCTCTCTCTCTCTCTCTCTCTCTCTCTCTCTCTCTCTCCCCCAAACCAAACTCTGGTTTTGAGGTAGCAAGTTCTTAGAGGTTTTCTTTTATTTTGCTTTGTCCTGTCCTGGGAGTGAAACCTAGCATATATAGGCAAACACTCTACCACTGAGGTACATCACCAGCCTTCTTAATTTTTTTTGAGAAAGGATCTCAATAAATTACTTAGCCTGGCCTTGAACTCACTTTGTAGATCAGACAGTCTTTGAGATCCTTCTGCTTTAGTCTCTTGAACAGCTGGGATTATGAGAGTTTGGTTTGATTTTTTTTTTTTTTTTTTTGGTCTTTTTGAGACAGGGTCTCCCTGTAGCTCTGGCTGTCCTGGAGCTCCCTCTGTAGACCAGGCTGGCCTTGAACTCACAAAAGATCTGCCTGCCTCTGCCTCCCAAGTGCTGGAACGAAAGGTGTGTGCCACCACACCCAGCTAAGTTTGGTTTGATCTTTTACAGGAAAATGTACATATATTTCAAGAATGGTACAAAAACAAAAACACTTATGGAAACTTGTGATCAGAATTTCTCTTTGATACAAAATAAAACGAGAAGATCTGCCTTAGTATTGCAGGCCTGTGATCCCCGCTACTCTGGTGGTCGAGGCAGGAGGTTCAAGAATTCAAGGTCTGTCTAGGCTACAGAGTAAGTTCAAACCCAGGTAGATCAACTTAGTGAGACCTAGTCTCAAAAACTAAAATGGCTGGCTATTAGCTCATTGATAGGGTACTTGCAGAGCATGTGTGAGATCCTAAGTTCAATCTTCAGTATCATACAGAATAAAATAAAATAGAACAGTGTGAATAAGTTAACAAAAGATAAAAATAGGCAACAATAGAAAGAAAATAAAACAATTCCTGTGAGAAAGATTCCCCTAAGCTACGATGTTGTTTAGGAGGAGAGCTAGGTACTTTTCAAGTCTTTATCAGTTATGCAAACTCACATATCTAACCAGTGACAAGGAAACACTGGCCAGAAGTTCTCCGGGCTGTTTTTTGTTGTTGTTTTAAGTCAAGGTCTCACTATGTAGCCCAGACAGCCCTGGGCTACATATCCCTATCTATGCTACATAGATAAGGCTAGCCTCAACCTCACAGGGATCTTCCTGTGCTGGAATTAAAGGCATGGGTCATCACCCCCCAGCCTACTTTTCGCTGTTTTTTTTTTTTTTTTTTTTTTT
>VZQC01008412.1:3002465-3025391 GCA_009823505.1 Rhizomys pruinosus | reverse complement strand
CCTGTAGCCCTGGAACTCTGTAGACCAGGCTGGCTTTGAACTCACAAAGATCCGCCTGCCTCTGCCTCCCAAGTGCTAGGATTAAAGGCGTGCGCCACCACGCCCGGCATTTTTTTTTTTTATCTCTTTAAAGAAGGTTGCTGGGGAAAAAAAATCCAAGATCAAGTTTGTATTTATTTATTTATTTTTATTTATTTATTATTTATTTAGACAGGGTTTTCCTGTAGCCCCATGTGGGCTGGAACTCACCATGTAGACCTGGCCTCCATCTCACAGAGATCCACCTGTGTGAGCCACAACCCTCAGTTAAATTCCTTATTTTATTTATTTTTTTCTGGTGCCAACCGAGGCTAGAGGCTAGAAGGTGGTATTAGGATCACTTGGAGGTGGAGATAGAGGAGGTTGTGAACCACCTGATGAGGGTGCTGGGATGGTCTTTTCTTTTCTTTTTTTTCTGGGATGCTCTTACAGAGCAGTAAGGACTCAACTACTGAGCCACTGCTCGAGCCCAACACGAAATTTGGTCTTTTTGAGACAGGATCTCCCTGTAGCCCCAGCTGGTTTGGAACTCCTTTGTAGACCAGGTTGACCTTGAACTCACACAAATCTGCCTGCCTCTGCCGCTCAAGTGCTGGGATCAAAAGCGAGCGTCACCACGCTTGGCTTAAATAATTCCTAAAGACAATTTCTTCCGGATGTGGTAATGTGCCTCATAATTCAGTCCTTGGGAGGCAGAGGCACGTGGATCTCCGCGAGTTCCAGGCCTGCTAGGGCTACACAGTGAGATCCTGTTTTTTTCTTTTAATTTCTTTTGGAGAACTAAGAGTCACAGTGTCTCTTAGACCATTCAGGCAGTAGTGAAGCAAATTTTATCCCTAAGTACAGGGTAAACTATTTGCTTTGTGTATCCTGAGGTATAGATTAGAAACCAGATTCTTGAGTTATGTATATACACACGCACAGTGTATAGATTTTTCAGTGTGCCTCAGATACTGTTTTTTGTTTGGGTTTTGAGATAGGGTCTCATTATATAGTCCTGGATAGCTTGGAACTGCACTGCAGCGGAGCCTGGCCTTGAACGGTCTCGAGTTGTGGGCTTAA
Organism: Rhizomys pruinosus; assembly: GCA_009823505.1. Taxonomy (NCBI): domain Eukaryota; kingdom Metazoa; phylum Chordata; class Mammalia; order Rodentia; family Spalacidae; genus Rhizomys; species Rhizomys pruinosus. Next base: position 3,024,290 of record VZQC01008412.1, on the reverse strand, counting down.
AGCTGTGCGCCCCTCGACGGTTAGATGAGGTATTTTATGGCCGTGTTGAACTGCACAAGTTTGAGAGATGAAAGCAATTAGGGTCCTGGCTGGGTGTGTTTGTTGTGAACATTTTCCTAGAAATGTGAGCGATCTCCAACACCCAAGGGAAACGACCTTCTCAAACACCACCTATTAATAAAGGCATTTTCCTGGAGACTCAACTCCTGCAAAACGGCTTGGGTGTTTTATTAGTGTGTGAAGAGGCGAGCTGGGGACGATTCCAGGGACTCTAGTGTGGTTCCCGGAAAGCCGGCCGCCTCAGCCCTACCGTGAGCGAGACAGACGTCTGGCTAAGCGGCGGCCCCGCCCAGGCTCGCGGGAGCACCTGAGACCAAGGGTCTAGGCGCCCCAGGCCCCCGCTCTCCAGCTCACGCCCTCACACCCACCGGCCCAGCACTTAGCGGCAGGCGGGAGGAGGGGTGGTTAACCCGTCCATCCAGTGGCTGGAGGACTGCAGAGGGAGGGTCGAAAGGGAGCAGGCGGAGCTTCCTCAAACTGGTTGGGCTGGTCCTCGAGAACAGCCGTGTCCCATTGGCTTCCTGCGTGGGTTGTTATGGTAACATATGACCGAACAGTCCCTTATGAACCGGCCAATGAGAACGGGCCATCCTTCGCACCGCGCCTCCAAGCGGGAGGTGTTGCGAAAGCCAGTCCCCGGGCGGAGGAAGAAGGCGGCGCCAGGACGTCCTGCGGAAGAGCCGGGGGCGGGGCCCGTGACGCTCGCGGGCCAGCCAATCCCGCCTGGTGTTCCCAACGGCCCCGCCCCTTTACCGCACATTTCCCCTCCCCTAGCTCATTTCGCACGACGCAGCGGTTGGGAACACAGACATTTTCGGAGCTGGAGCCGCCACTGCCGCCGCCATTTTGTGTCTGTGGAGAAAGAAGGTCCGGCGGCGGCTGGAAGTGGACGGAGATCCCCCGTGAGGCGGCAGCGTTTCTTTCCCGAGGTTCCCCCTGGGTCGTCCCCCATCCCCCCTCCGCGGTCAGCATGTGGTGAAGCCGGAGCTGCCGGAAACCCGGGGAGCTCGGCCGAGGCGTCGGAAGGGAGGCGGGGTGTCGAGCGGCTTCAGCTTCGGCGGCGGCGGACCTCGGAGGGGGGCCGCGGCGCAATGTCAGAGCCGACGCCGGCCGAGGCCGGGGCTGCGGGGGCCCGGGAGGACGCCTGTCGGGATTATCAGTCGTCGCTGGAAGACCTGACCTTCAATAGCAAACCGCACATCAATATGCTGACCATTCTAGCCGAGGAGAACCTGCCCTTCGCCAAGGAGATCGTCTCTCTCATCGAGGCCCAAACCGCCAAGGTTTTTATACACCCCGCAGCCTCCTATTCTTCTAATACCCCCTGATCTTAGTGTCAGCCTCATCCCAGGTCTCGCTTCCATCCGAAGGGGCACGGAGTTCCTGCTCTCCACCCCCCACCCCGACTCAGGCTCGGTCCCTGTTGGGAGCGTGGGCCTCTCCGGGGGGAGGGAGCGGGGAGGACGCAGGGTGGAGCCCCGTTTCCGCTTACCCACTCCCTATGTAGGCCACCTCGCTCAGTGTCCCCACGCTCGCACGCTTTGAGGACAGCCCTTTCCGACGGGGAGGAAGACTTGGAGGCAGTTTGTGGTTTGGTCCAGTAAGAGTTAAAACCAACCACCCGGATCCCCGGGGAAGGCGGGGAGGGTCTCCCTCAGGGTCCTTTGGAGAGCTATGCTCTGTGGGTTGGAAGGAGGCGAAGGGGGACCTGGGAGCGAGCTGTCGGCGGGCTGGGGACAGGGAATTGGCCCCGAGTGGAGCAGCGGCCTGTTAGCTCAACATGGCGCCTGCAAAGCACATGATGCGAAGGGAAGAGAGGAGAACCCATTCCCTGCCAGCCAGGCAGCTGCTCACACCCGTCAGCCCCATTTTGGGGTGGGGGCTGTTAGATGAAACTTTTATTCTTCTTGGAGGGTCCGATTTGCCCCAAAGTAGGGAAATTGGGCGGAGGGTGGGGTTTGGGTGTGGGGGAAAGATCTCTTCCAACCTGTAGGTGGAGAACCGGCCCAGTGGGTAACAAATACTTGCAGTTTCTCTGAAAATTTCAGGCCCTCCTCTTCCTTCTCTCTTCTCCCTTCCCTGATAGCGAAGGCTTGCTTTTCTTCACCCCTTGACCGAAGTGGCCCTTTGGCCACGGCATATTTCCCTGTAGTCTTCCTCTTCTGTGGATTCATGTGGGAGCGACATGTCATTTAAGTAAAGTTACTGTTAAACTTAGTTCTAAATGAGTTTTAACCGCTTCCCAGTTACGCGTTTTAAGTTACTTTTCAAGCTTGTACTTACGGTTATTTTTTTTCTAGTTGTTAGTGCTTGCAATTATCAGGATGAGCCGCCTTTTAGCAGAGTGAACCCCTTTTAAAAGGCCACTTTTAACAACAACCACCAATATTGTTTAGAGACGGTTTCTGTCTAGTGTAAAACTGAGTGGTCTGACTCTAATAAATGGTTTTGAAATGTGTGACTGGTATTATAAAATTTGTGAATAAAACATATAAAATATGTATTTGTCTTTTTTATTTACCTTTGTAAGGTGTAGAATTTGTTTCCAAGAATTATTTTTACCTATGTGGTTGTGTGTTTTAAACAAAGTCGTTAAGTGACTTGGGTTCATTCTTTAGGTTCCATCCACTCTTTTGGGTAAATCAGTTCACAAGATACACGGTTTCAGGTGGTCCTTTCATACCTTAATTTAAAGAGGGGGAAAATTTTTTTTTTAAGGGCTCAAAAAATTTTCTGTTCATTTTGACAGCTAAAACATGTCTTCATTCACTTTTTCCTGTTGAATGTCTGTGAAAACCTTTTTTTTTTTTTTAAGTATGAGGTTTAAGAAGGAAATGTTCCTCATACTTTTTGTGGAAAGTGACATACATTTGGAGGAGAAAACTTAGTTTTTGCCCTGTTGAAGGCTTAACATTAAATACCTTTAAAAAAGAACAGTACTTGGATTTTTAAGAAAACGTTTTTTCAAAATCTAACTCATATTTTGGGTATTGGTGTGTTTCCACAGCACCTACTATTTTGCAGCTCAGATTGTCATTCACAAAACAGCTTCCTTGCTGCTTTTTAATGGATCTCCGAGACCCTCGAGAACTGAAAACGCAGACTATATTGACCACATAAAATTTATATTTGTGTATCCATTACACAAAGTGGTGAAAATAGGTGGATTATTTGCTGGTAAAAGTTTTTGGGCACACGCTTCCTGGTTATTTTTATAAAGCCAGACTAAGAAGATGTAAGAGTCACTTTGGGGAAACAATCTTACCTGGGTTGGGGTTGAGGGTGAGGGGAGGGTTTGCATTATTTGGTAGCAGCTGGCTTTTTTTGTTTCTGAAGTGAGCGTTTGTGTCCTTATTCTTTAGCACTTCAGGATTCACACCTAATTTGACTCTCCCCATTAAGATAACCAGTAGTGGAAAAAATTACGTTCAGGACTAAACTTGTGCAATAAAAAACTAGTCTGCTGAACAGATCCGTGGTGTTAAGTACAATAATTACCTAAAATGGTGTAAAACAAGACATGGTAAGGTAAAGACACAGCAATCAAGCATTTTACATGTTGGTACTTAATAGTTTGCCCACATACAGTGGCCTTGCGAACCCTTTTAGCACTTTAAAAGTTTTTCATACAAAGTTATTCAAAGGTTTCTTTAGTTGTAAAGATGTCAGAAGCAAGAGCATTTCCACACACTTGTAAGGGCAGTTGGTTTTGTGTACGCCAGAACTGTGAGCCTGCCCTAGCTGTAGGGAGCTATGGGTAAGTGTTCAGTTAGGTTCATATACACATGGGGTGGGTTATGGGGGTTCATTTAAGCTTTGTTTTTGTTTTTAAATCCTGGGCACTCCTGTGGAGTCAGAGTTAACCGTTTATATGGCATGTCTTAGTGCTCCTCAACAAGTATGTGAACCTGCTGATGCTTTCTGGAAGCTTGCTGTGTCTTCTAACAGCCAGTGGTGGGTAGGCATTGCAGTTCTGGGGTGACTTGACTTTGGAAGGGCTTCTAGCTTTTAGCAGCCTCACCACACTGGCTCAGCACAAATTTAGAACCCCTGGTTTGTGCATGTCAGAGGAGAAATATTTCGACGGAGAGTTGATGCTGTGAAGAAAATCTTCAGGACATCCAGGTTTCCAGAGTCAAGTTGAACCTGATTTACATGATTCAGCGGCTTCTCTATCCTGTTTTTCTTGTATCAGAAACAAACTTGCACCTTCCTGCCTGTTCATGTGAGAGTTCTAAGTGTCTGGCCATTGACTTATGTGAAGTGTGTTTAATCTCTTCATTTGGATTACAGAAAAATAATCCTAATGATTGATAGGTAACAAAGTTTCATAGAGTTTAACATATAAATTACCCATTGAAACCAGGGTTTCTGCCAGAGCTGCTTACCATTGAGACTAGGCATAACAAATATGGATCCCAAAGCTGGCACTTGGATTTCAGGAAATATTTTTCCTTCTTTTATTCTCACTTTGAACATGCCTTTTACCACATGCACCTGAAATTATGTTGATTATTAAATAAGTACTAGAGATTGTTTTTCTCTTCCTGATAATTTTGAGCTCTTTTTGTGCCCAACTAAAAACTATTGTTAAGAGACAATTACTTGAACACTTAACCTTTCATAAACTTTACATAATCAATTCAAAAGTATTTTGTACCAACAAAAATAGAGGTCTGTATTGTAGGCTTAAATACTCACTTTTAAAGTAATTCTTTGGTGGCAATTCGTTATACTAAACTTCTCAGTTTCTCTTTATTACTTCAGGCTCCTTCCTCAGAGAAGCTTCCTGTTATGTACCTTATGGATTCTATCGTGAAAAACGTTGGAAGAGAGTATCTCACTGCCTTTACTAAAAATCTAGTTGCCACATTTATTTGTGTGTTTGAAAAGGTATATATAAATATATATTTAGAAACATTTGATTTAAAAAATGTGTTCCAGTTTAATAAATACTTGCCTTGTGTTGGGTTTTCTTGGGTGGTGGAATGTTTGATTCTTTGGACATTTGTTGTCAAGTACCTTTTCAAGGAAAGTGGTTAATGTTACTTTTTATGTTAGATCCTTAAACTAGATCCATTCAAAATTATATTAACTTTTAGAATAGCAAATTTTTAAAATTTGAGCATAGTTAATGTGAAGTTCTGTAGAATGGGCAGAATGCTAAAACTTTAGTCTCACTGTTTAAATTTCTAGTGTAGGGGAGGGGGAAGTATAATCCTCCAATGTGCCTCAGTCTCTGATTCCTTCCACGTTCTTTGGACATTGTTATTGTGTTAAAGTCCATTATGCGTGAATGTTGTAGGTGTGTGTGAATGGTGAACTAGTTTCATTTCTTTAGTTATTTTGGAGCTACTTTTATTCCCTTTAATTGCTTAAGAGAAAGGCTTTTTAGTTTCCATGGATGGAGATTGTACATAAATACCTTGGTGACAGTAATTTGTAGATTGACTAACTTAAGGAGGATTTTCAGAGGTAATTCTTTGCCCCTTAGGCTTTATCTTTCACACTGAGCAGAAGGGTACTTAAAGGTATTTAGGTTTAAAATTGTTTAACAAGTTGTAATTGATAGTACTTCCTATAATTGCACTTGTTATATAGTTGGACATACCTTATAGTTGTTTGGTGGAATTGAGTAGTAGGTTTGTTTAATAGAAAAACTCAGCATTAGACCTTATTCAAGCAGATAGAAAAATATTTCAGATACTACTAAAAAGTTTCAAGAGTGTATATTTGTAGATCTTTGCTAAATAACTGCTTACCTGAGGCTAAGAAAACCCAGCTTTGTATTAAGTAATCCAGGGGACCTTAACCTGGTTTCAGTTTAAGTATGTTCAAATTATTTGGGTGTTTGGTATGATAATTTTACTACAGTTGATAAAATGATCTTGTATAATTATATCTTCTAAAGACATGAATGTAGTTAAAACCTAAAGTTAAAAACTTAAGTTTATCTTGGCCAGGCAAGGTGGCACACGCCTTTAATCCTAGCACTTGGGACACAGAGGCAGGCAGATCTTTGTGAGTTCAAGGCCAGCCTGCTCTACAGAGTGAGTTCCAGGACAGCTGGGACTACAGGGAGACCCTGTCTCGAAAAGACAAAAAAAAAAAAAAACAACAAAAAACTTACCCAGCATTTTACTAGGATTTCTGTTTTCCAAAAATAACTACACCCATTACCAATGTGAGCAGAGGTTATATAGTGCTCATACATGGTGGAGAATTTGAGCTTAAATTATTATGGTGTCTTCTATGCCCAAAATAGCATTTCATTAGTATAATCATAGTATATTGCATCAGATTGGCTTCATTTTTTTTTTTAACTTTATGCTACTAGTAAATAATTGAATAAAATTTAGCTATCAGGCAAACCATTATTGAACTTTTTTATTCAGTGAATTTATTAGGAATACTCTTACCAAGCCTTAAAATGGAAAGAAATTGTGCTTTTAAAAAAACTTAAAAACTTGCCTGCTTGCTTACATGAATTACATGGCTGCTATTCTTCCTGAATTAAAAGAAAAAAAAGTACTTGTGATAAAGTGTACCCTTAGTAAGGTATTACTGTGGTACATGTGTACAAATGGGTAATATATCTCTATGTGAAATAGCAAGGAACTTTATACTTTGTATATAACATTCTATAGTAACTTAACAAGCCATAGAATTGTTCTCTTGTTCTAGGTGGATGAAAATACTAGAAAAAGTTTATTTAAATTACGTTCCACATGGGATGAAATATTCCCTTTGAAGAAACTTTATGCCTTGGATGTCAGAGTCAATTCATTAGATCCTGCTTGGCCTATTAAACCTCTGCCCCCTAATGTGAATACATCTAGCATCCATGTGAATCCTAAATTTTTAAATAAATCGGTAAGTCTTCGTATGATTGATATATATTAGTACAATTTGATGATCAAGTACGTTCTCTTAACTTGCCACAAGTCAAAAACTAGTCAGTTTAGTTTGGAAAAGTAATAGGTATGTGCCATATTGGTTTGTTACGTAATAGTTTCCATTTTTAGTTACTGAAAAGTTTTCTATGTAATTATAAGCATGATTATTTGTGCCTATCAGAACAGTGAAGTTGATAATTTTCAGTTGACCTTTAAGGTTCTTTCTTAGCTATAATGTTTCTCTTAACAAAGTTTTTTTTCCTTATAGCCTGAGGAGCCTTCAGCACCTGGCACAGTGGTCAGTTCCCCCAGTATTTCCACTCCTCCAATTGTACCTGATATACAAAAGAATCTTACCCAAGAACAACTAATAAGGCAACAGTTGCTGGCAAAACAGAAACAGTTGTTAGAACTTCAGCAGAAAAAGCTGGAGCTTGAGTTAGAACAAGCTAAGGCACAACTGGTAAGTAGGGGAGATTTGATATTTAAATATTTTAAACCCATTCCAATCAGGAAGTAATTGTTTTGTATTTGAATTGTATTAATGTTTTATTGATAATATATTTTTCTTTTATAAATTACAATGTTTAATGAGCCAAATTTTTATATCCTTATACAGATTTTAAACTACATTTTTCCTCTAAATATTTTCCATTAGATTCTGTCTGGGGGGGGGGGCTCCAGGTAAAGCTTTGTTGGTACGAGGTTTGATGGGCATTACCTATACAACCACTTACAGTGGTACAAGCCAGTAATCCCAACACTGGAAAATGGAGGCAGAAGGATCAGAAGTTCAAGGTCATCCTTGGCCACAGGTAGACTTTGAGGCCAGCATGAGACCATATCTCAAAACACAAGGGGAGGGACTGGAGAGATAGCCTAGCGGTTAAGAGCACCGACGCTCTTGCACAGGACCCGGGTTCGATCCCCAGCACCCACATGGAGGCTAAGAACCGTCTGTAACTCCAATTCCAGGAGAACTCCAGTTCCAGGGGATTCCGAGACCCTCTTCTGACCTCTGCGGCATTGCACGACACGGGTGCACAGACCTGCATGCAGACAGTACATTCATACACATACAAAGATAAATAATAATAATAATAAAAATAAAACTAAAAAAAAAAAAACACGGGAAAGGATTTTATAGGGTAGCACTGTAGTTTTGTTTCATTATTGTCTTAATACAGATTTAACTTTTTAGTCTTTTAAGATTGTGTTGTGGTAAATGCTTTTGAATAAAGTTCTGTGAATTTCACGAACAAGTCAAGCTTCTAGAAGTCTATAAAAGTCATAAAAATTTTAAAGGGATACAGGAGAATATTTTATGCAAATTTTTGTATTTAAAGACAAGTTACTTATCATCTAGGCTTGAGACTGAGAAGGCCCAGGAAGACAGAATTTTTTAAAGTTTACTGTAACATTTTAGGAGAAATTGCATTTCATGACAGTGAATTTAAGTACAATGATTGAGTCTTGTACACAGCTGTGCACAGTAGTCTGGCCTAGAATCTTGAATAGTTAGGGAGAGGGTTTTTTTTCCCCCTGTCATTTTATTTAGACATTATATTCTAAACCACAAAGTAAAAGACTGGTAAAAAGTAACATTCAAGTATTTGGACTTTTTTCATTATATTTATAGTTTAGAAGGATATAGTGTTGTTAGGTGTGGTGACACATGCTTTTAATCCCAGCACCTGGGCAGAGGCAGACAGACAGATCTCTTGTGAGTTTGAGGCCAGCCTGGTCTGTATAAGGAATTCCAGGCCAAACAGGGCTGGTACAGTAAGACCTTGTCTCAGGGAAAAAACAAAACAAAACAACAAAATAAATGGAAAGAAGTATACAGTGTTAAGAGTATTTAAGAGTATTGATCATGGGCTGGGCATGGTGGCGCATGCCTTTAATCCCAGCAAATGGGAGGCAGAGGCAGGCAGATCTCTGTGAGTTACAAAGGCCAGCCTGGTCTACATAGTGAGTTCCATGACAGCTGGAGCTACAGGGAAACCCTGTCTCAAAAAGACAAAAAAAAAAAAAAAAAAAAATTGTTGAAATATTAAGGTCTTTATTATATATTGTATAATATATATTATATATATTTTTTGGTCTTTTTGAGACAGGGTCGCCCTTTAGTCCCAGCTGGCCTGGAGTTCACTATGTAGACCAGGCTGGCCTTGAACTCACAGGGATCCACCTGCCTCTGCCTCCTGAGTGCTGGGATTAAAGGCGTGTGCCACCATGTTTGACCTCTTTATTATATTTTATGTTATGTCAAGGAAATGAAGTATTCTGCATGTTCTCTAGTATTAACATAAACATCTCTTTTTTTTTTGAGACAGGGTATCTCTGTAGCCATAGCTGGCCTGGTACTTACTTTATAGACCAGGCTGGCCTTGAATTCACTAAAGATCCACTTGCCTCTGCCTCCTAAAGTGCTAGGATTAAAGGCATGTGCCACCACATCTGGCCATGAACATCTTTATATATATATATATATTTTATATATTTTGTATTTCAGGCAGTATCTCTTAGTGTTCAGCAGGAGACGGCTAACTTGGGCCCTGGATCAGCGCCATCTAAATTACATATTTCACAAATTCCCACTATGGCAGTTAAAACTCCCCATCAGGTTCCTGTGCAATCTGACAAAAGCCGACCGGGTCCATCCTTACAAATTCAAGATTTGAAAGGAACTAACCGGGATCCCCGTCTTAACAGGATGAGCCAACATTCTTCTCATGGCAAAGAACAGAGTCATAGGAAAGAATTTATAATGAACACATTAAACCAGTCTGATACTAAAACAAGTAAAACTGTACCCTCTGAAAAAGTGAATTCATCCAAGCAAGAAAAAAGCAAATCAGGTGAAAAAATAACCAAGAAAGAGCTTGATCAGTTAGATTCTAAATCTAAGTCTAAATCTAAATCACCATCACCTTTGAAAAACAAATTATCCCACACTAAAGACTTGAAAAATCAAGACTCTGAAAGTATGAGGTTGTCTGATATGAACAAAAGAGATCCAAGATTAAAAAAACATCTTCAGGATAAGACTGATGGCAAAGATGAAGATGTAAAAGAGAAGAGAAAAACTGCAGACAAAAAGGATAAAGATGAGCACATGAAATCATCTGAACACAGACTGATTGGAAGCAGAAGTAAAATCATAAATGGCATTGTCCAAAAACAGGACATGGTAACAGAAGAATTGGAAAAACAGGGGACAAAACCAGGGAGATCTAGTACTAGAAAGCGATCAAGGTCAAGATCACCCAAGTCTCGGTCACCAATTATACATTCCCCAAAGAGAAGAGATAGGCGGTCACCCAAACGAAGGCAAAGAAGCATGTCTCCAACCTTGACACCCAAAGCTGGAAAGATTCGTCAGTCAGGACTTAAACAGTCACATATGGAAGAGTTTGCACCACCTTCCAGGGAAGAAAGAAGTATTAAGAGAAGTACTAAACAGGATGTTCGAGATCCAAGACGATTGAAAAAAATGGATGAGGAACGACCACAAGAAACTGCAAGTCAGCATTCTATGAAATTGGGCACTGAACCAAAGGAGAATATAGAAAACTGGCAAAGTTCCAAGTCTGCCAAAAGATGGAAATCTGGTTGGGAAGAAAATAAAAGGTATGATGCCAAATTTCTTTGTTTGGAGTCAGGACCTCTGTAGCCCTAATTGGCCTGGAACTTGATATGTAGAGCAAGCTGGCCTCAGTGTCACAGAGATCCACCTACCTCTACTCTACCTCCTGAATGCTGGGACCAAAGGTGTACACACCAGCATGCAGGGCTTTCTAAATTTTTTTGTCTTTTTGTCTTTTTGAATTTTTTTTTTTTTTTTTTTTTTTTTTTTTTTTTTTTTTTTTTTTTTTTTTTTTTTTTTTTTTTTTTTTTTTTTTTTTTTTTTTTTTTTTTTTTTTTTTTCTTTAAGACAGGGTCTTAATATTGTGTGTCAGGCTGGCTTGATTCATTAAGTATAGTCCAGGCTGGCTTCAATCCCGTGGCAATCTCTGAGCCTCTTGAATGCTAGGATTACAGGTGTGATCCATCCCTGTATTAGCCTTGGCTCCCCCCCCCCTTTGATAAAAGTTCTCACTCTGTAGTCCTGGATGGCTTGCAATTTGATACGCAGACCAAGCTGACCTTGTACTTAATAGAAATCAGCCTGCCTTTGGTTTGAGTACGAGGGTTTAGATGCATATGCCCCATGCTCAGTATGTAGTAATGTTAATTTGAGCATTGGCAAATATTTATTATTGTCTGTTTGTAATGATATTTTTCCTTAGAATCCTGTGCATTAAATACTGTTATTATTCCTATTTTATAAAGAAACTGAAGTTTAAAAAGGTTTACTAATCTCCCTGAGGTTGTATGTTTATGATATGCAGCAATCATAGTTGTCTTTTTTTTGGTCTCTTTGTCTTTTTGAGATAGGGTCTCTGTGTAGTTCCAGGTGGCCTGGACCTAGCTATGTAGACCAGGCTGGCCTTGAAACTCACTGAGATCTTCTTGCCTTTGCTTCCTGAGTACTAAGTTTAAAGGGGTGGGCCACCAGGCCTAGTTGCATTTTTTTAATTGTTATTTTGTAACGGGTTCTAGCTATGTAACCCACACTGGCCTGGAAAATGCTAATTTGAATTCATGAGTCTTCTGCCTCAGCCTGTTTTCTTTTTTCATTACTTGTTTTTGATTTTTGGAGGGTAGTGCTGGGGTAGTCAAACCTGGGTCCTTGTACATGCCAGACAACCATTCTTTCTTTGAACCAAATCTTTAGCCTCTTTAAGAATCAACATTCTTTCTGGATTATATATATATAAATATATAATAGTATATAATATAGTATATAATATATATATTTTCTAAAAAGTGTGTGGTTATATTTTAGGCAGATCCTTAAATGTGAGTCTGAGGTTTTAATTTTTATTTTATTTATTTATTTATTTATTTATTTATTTATTTATTTATTTTTGAGACAGGGTCTCCCTATAGTCCCAGCTGGCCTGGAACTCACTCTGTAGACCAGGCTGGCCTTGAACTCACAGAGATCTGCCTGTCTGCCTCTGTCTCCCAAGTGCTGGGATTAAAGGCGCCTACCACCATGCCCGGCCTAAGACATTTTTTTTTAATCCACCTTGTGGGTGCTGGAAATCGAACCTGGGTCATCTGCAAGAACAGTCAGTGCTCTTAACAACTGAGCCATCTCTCCAGTCCTATAATTTTTTATTTTATGTGTGTGTGTACTACCTGCAAGTGTGTAAGTGCACTCATGTTGTGCAGTGCCTGTGGAGGTCAGAAGAGGGCATCAGATCCCCTGGAAATGGAGTTACGGACAGTTGTTAGCACTACCTGCAAGTATGTAAGTGCACTTATGTTGTGCAGTGCCTGTGGAGGTCAGAAGAGGGCGTCAGATCCCCTGGAAATGGAGTTACGGACAGTTGTTAGCTGCCATGTGGGTGCTGGGAGCTGAACCCAGGTTCTCTGCAAGAGCAGCCAGTGCTCTTAAGTGCTGAATCATCTCTCCAGTATGTAGCCCTGGATGGCCCAGCACTGGCTATGTAGACAGACTTTCCTTGAACTCACAGGTATGCCTCTCCCTCCGAAGTTTTAGGATTAAAGCCATGTGCCATTGCTCCCATCCTGGAATTTTTTCCTTTTAATAAATGCTTGAAATAACACATTGCTTTTGTGGTTTCAGCTTACAGCAAGGTGATGAACATAGTAAGTCTCCTCATCTGAGGCATAGGGAGAGCTGGTCAAGCACTAAAGGAATCTTGTCACCTCGAGCCCCAAAGCAGCAGCATCGACTAAGTGTAGATGCCAATCTTCAGATTCCTAAAGAGTTAACTCTTGCAAGCAAAAGAGAATTACTTCAAAAGGTAGTTACAGTGATTAATCCCATGTAGTCATTATTGCCTTTTGTCTAATTTTTTAAGTATTTTTATATTTAAAATATGTAATATCATTTTATCACCCCTATGCAGACGAGCGAACGTTTAGCTTCTGGTGAAATTACACAGGATGAGTTCCTTGTTGTTGTGCATCAAATTCGACAGCTATTTCAGTATCAAGAAGGTAAACATAGATGCAATGTACGGGATAGTCCTACAGAAGAAAATAAAGGTGGATTAAAAAAGAAACCTCTCTTATCTGATGCTGAATTAACCTACTATGAACATAAAGCAAAACTGAAAAGGACACAGGTTCAGCATTCATTTCCAAGACTTGATCTCTTAGATCCTGATATTTTTGACTACCCTTTGACTGATGCCTTGTTGTCTGGAATAGAATGTGAGCCATCCAAAAGTAAACATGCAAGTAGGAATAGTGGAGCACAGTTTGACAGAAAAGAACAATTTAGTGAAAGAGCAAGACGTCTTTCTCCTATATCTGGGAGTCGTACTTATGCTGAGAATCTTTCACCCCATGAGGGCCGGAGAAGACATGACGAGCAAGTCTCTGCTAAAGGTAGAAAAAGTTAAATCAGATTATGCCTATTGAATCACACAGCAGTGAAGGGAAAATGAACAAGCTAAGTGGGGATGGACTTAATCAATGTTCAGACTACCTTTTGTGTGTTTGTGTGTCTGTCTCTGTTTTGTTGCTTCCCCTCCTGTGGAAAGGGAAGGGAACTAATATTTACAAGGTCAGTTATGTCAGGGACTTCACTAGGTTCTTTTTATATTTAATTTGATTAAATCTTCAGAACAACCCACTGAAATATATATTGTCCTACTTTTAAAAATAGGAAACAAAGATGAGATATTAAATTCCTTGCTCTCAAAGTCAAATAAGTACCTTGACAGAATGGGAATTTTTTTTTTTATCCCCAGGTATATATGAGTCAAAAGGGCATCTTTTAAACCTACTGTTGCTGTCTTTCTCTTCTCTACCTTCTAATATAGTGAGGTAGTTTATATCTCTTTGGATAAATATTTGTTATAAAAAGACCAAGATAATGGGATATAAACTCAGTTTTAGTGAAAATATATTTTTTCTTTTTTTAAAGGTGTACGAGAAGAACAGAGATCTCCATTCAATGATCGTTTTCCACTTAAGCGACCTAGATATGAAGATTCAGATAAACCATTTATAGATAGCCCATCATCAAGATTTGCTGGCCTTGATACAAATCAGCGACTTACAGCTTTAGCTGAAGATCGACCATTGTTTGATGGACCTGGTAGGCCATCGGTAACAAGAGATGGTCCAGCCAAGATGATTTTTGAAGGACCTAATAAATTAAGCCCAAGAATTGATGGACCTCCTACACCAGGTTCTCTTCGGTTTGATGGGTCACCAGGACAAATGGGGGGAGGAGGCCCTATGAGATTTGAAGGACCACAGGGTCAGATAGGAGGTGGGTGTCCTTTGAGATTTGAAGGCCCTCCAGGTCCGGTAGGAACACCTTTACGGTTTGAAGGGCCAATTGGTCAAGCAGGAGGAGGTGGTTTTCGGTTTGAAGGCTCTCCTGGTCTTAGATTTGAGGGATCTACAGGTGGCTTACGATTTGAAGGACCAGGGGGTCAGCCTATTGGTGGTCTCAGGTTTGAAGGACATCGTGGTCAGCCTGTGGGTGGTCTAAGGTTTGAGGGACCTCATGGACAGCCTGTGGGTGGTCTTAGATTTGATAATCCCCGAGGTCAGCCTATAGGTGGTCTTAGATTTGAGGGAGGTCATGGTCCATCAGGGGCTGCAATTAGGTTTGAAGGACCTCATGGTCAGCCAGGTGGCGGTATCAGATTTGAGGGTCCTTTGTTACAGCAAGGAGTTGGAATGAGATTTGAGGGTCCCCATGGTCAGTCTGTAGCTGGACTGAGATTTGAAGGGCAACATAATCAACTAGGTGGGAACCTTAGGTTTGAGGGTCCACATGGGCAGCCTGGGGTTGGGATCAGGTTTGAAGGACCTTTAGTCCAACAAGGAGGTGGGATGAGGTTTGAGGGTCCTTCAGTACCTGGAGGTGGCCTGCGAATTGAAGGGCCAATAGGTCAAGGTGGTCCTAGATTTGAAGGTTGTCACTCATTAAGGTTTGAGGGGCAGCCAGGTCAGCCATCACTCTTGCCAAGATTTGATGGATTACATGGCCAGCCAGGTCCTAGATTTGAAAGAACTGGTCAGCCAGGACCGCAGAGATTTGATGGACCACCTGGACAGCAGGTTCAACCAAGATTTGATGGTGTACCTCAAAGATTTGATGGTCCACAGCACCAAGCATCACGGTTTGAAATTCCTCTTGGTCTACAAGGTTCACGATTTGACAATCATCCTTCACAAAGACTTGAATCAGTATCTTTCAATCAGACTAGCCCATATAATGATCCACCTGGCAATGCTTTTAATGCTCCATCTCAAGGACTACAGTTCCAAAGACATGAACAAATATTTGAATCACCTCAAGGACCAAATTTTAATGGACCACACGGCCCTGGAAACCAGAATTTCTCAAATCCCCTTAACAGAGGTCCTGGACACTATTTTGATGAAAAGAATCTTCAGAATTCTCAGTTTGGAAACTTTGGCAATTTACCTGCTCCAATGTCAGTAGGAAATATTCAGGCACCTCAACAGGTAAGTGTTTTAGTTATGGTATTTATAAGTAGATAAGTAAAGTAATTACATAACATTTCTTTTTGAGACAGTTATGTGAAGTCTAGGCTGATCTCAAACTCTTACGTAGCTGAGGCTGAGGTGTTGCTTTTTGTTTTTTAATGTTCTAGAATTTGAAGAAGGTTCTAAAAGAACTTAGTTTATTATATAGGTTTGAAAGAAGTTCTTAATGTACTCAAACCCTGTGTGCTAGGGAATTGGGATCAAAGTTTTTTGGGGGATTGAAACTTGCAATTTAATCCAAAGTGATCTTAGTTTTTTCAAGAAACAGAGAACCTTACCTTCTCCCCCCTCCTTTCCTTCATTTCTTAACTCCTTTCCCTTCCTCCTTCCCTTCTTTCTGAGATGGTTGACTGGCATCAAGCTTGCAGAGATCCATCTGTCTCTCCCTCCAGACCACCCCTGTTCAGAGAACTTTTTTTTTTTTTTAACTTGTCTTTTTGAGACAGGGTCTCCTTGTAGCCCCAACTGTCCTGGAACTCACTATGTATACCAGGCTGGCCTTGAACTCACAGAGATCCACCTGCTTCTGCTGGGATTAAAGACGTGTGCCACCACCCCTGGCTAGAGAACTATTTTGAACTCCCTTTTTCCACTTTTTTTCTCCCCCCCCCAGCTCATACATGCACTTATTTTTTTAAATTTTATTTATTTATTTTTATATGTATGAAGTGTATTGCCTGCATGTAAGTGCACCCCTCTTGTGTAGTGCTCGTGGAAGTCAGAAGAAGGCTTCAGTAGAGTTACAGACAGTTGTTAGCCACCATGTGGATGCTGGGAAATGAACCCAGGTCCTTGGTAAGAGTAGTCAGTGCTTTACTATGTGCTGGAGAGCCAACCAAGGGCTTTGGGTATGTTATGTGGCTGCCACTATTAACTGCCATCTACTAACTGAGCTGTTGTACTGTTTTTTGCTTTTTTGAGAAAAATTTATTTTGTGTGTGCCTGTGTCAGTGTACACATGCCATGCTACATGTGTTGTGGAAGTCAGATGATAACAGGTGGGAGTCAGTTCTCTACTTACATCATGTGGGTCCTGAGGATCGAACTGAGGCCATTAGGCCCCTTGACAGCAGGCATCTTTACACACTGAGCTATCTCATTTGCTCTTCTGCACTGTTCTTTGTTGGATTATTTTTTTGCTTTTTTTTTTTTTTGTTTGTTTGTTTGAGGCAGGGTCTCCCTTTAGTGCCAGCTGGCCTGGAGCTCCCTCTGTAGACCAGGCTGGCCTTGAACTCACAGAGATCTGCCTCTGCCTTCTGAGTGCTGGGATTAAAGGTGTGGGGTACCATGCCTGGCTTTTTTTTTTTTTTCCTTTTTATCTTAAGGCTAGTACAATTATGTTTCATAGACTTCTGCCACATTGAAAAGTTATTAAGCTCTGATAGACTTTATTTTATTTTATTATTATTATTATTTTTTTTGGTCTTTTCGAGACAGGGTCTCATTGTAGCCCCAGCTGTGCTGGAACTCACTCTGTAGACCAGGCTGGCCTTGAACTCACAAAGATCCCCCTGCCTCTGCCTCCCGAGTGCTAGGATTAAAGGCGTGCTCCACCACGCCCGGCAAGACTTTAAAAGAAACCATTGGAGCTGATTTTCTTAATTTTTTGACCAAGAACTTCCTTAATCTGAATTAAGAAATGAAATTGTTCATACTTCTATACTTTTATTTTCTTTTTCAAAATTATTTTTGGGGCCGTGCATGGTGGTGCATGCCTTTAATCCTAGCACTTGGGAGGCAGAGACAGGCGGATCTTTGTGAGTTCAAGCCCAGCCTGGTCTACAAGGTGAGTTCCAGGACAGCTGGGGCTACAGGGAGACCCTGTCTCAAAAAGACAAAAAAAAAAAAATTTATTTTATTTCTATGAGTGTTATGTTTACATGTATGTAAATACTTTGTGCAGTGCTCATGGAGGCTAGAAAAGGGTGTCAGATTTCCTGGAACTGGAGTTACAGGTTGTTGTTAGCCACCATATGGGTGCTTGGATTTGAACTTGGGTCTTCTGCAAGAGCTGCCAGTGCTCTTAACCACCAAGCCATCTCTGTAGCCCTGTTTTCTATTTTTTTAATCACATTTTCAGTTACTCTAGTCAAACAATTGCTTGACATTAATGTCAACACAGCAGATTTGCTCTCTGCTTTCCAAATATATTGTTGGATACTTCTGCATACTATTTTTTTGTTATTTTTTAGACAGTCTTATTTGTAGCTCAAGCTGGCTGGACCTTATTATGTAACTCAGGCTGGCCTTGAATTTTTATCCCTTTGCTTTAGCCTTTTGAGTTCTGGATTTACAGGCATGTGTGCCATCCTGTTTTTATTCTGCATACATTTAAAATGTGTATTGAAGTAATTTTAAAGCAGTGTGTTCAGTGTTTTTAAATCAGTTGATTCTTTTTTTTTTAATTTTTTTTTTCAATTTATTTTATTTATTTTTCTATGTGTATGAATGTACTGTCTGCATGCAGGTTTGTGCACCCGTGTTGTGCAATGCTGCGGAGGTCAGAAGAGGGTGTCAGATTCCCCTGGAACTGGAGTTCTCCTGGAATTGGAGTTGCAGACGGTTCTCAGCCGCCATGTGGGTGCTGGGGATCGAACCCGGGTCCTCTGCAAGAGCAGTCGGCGCTCTTAACCGCTAGGCTATCTCTCCAGCCCAATCAGTTGATTCTTTAATGACTATTTTTTTGCTTGCTGAAATTGCCCTGGGCTAGACTTATTTTTTCAGGTGCCAATACTTGACTAAGACAAATTCATTTTATAGTAGTAAATTTTATAGAAGAAAATGTAAAAAGACTCTTAAAAGCATATTATGAACTTTACTGAAAGTCTTCTATGCATATTTAGTAGTTTACATAAAAAAATTTGGCCTGCTTTAGTGGAATGTTTTGTATTACCTTGAAGAAATTAAACTGTTATTACTAGTTAATGTATAATGGTGTTTATTTAGTCCTTCTCCTGTGCTATACAGAATTTTTTCTTTTTTTTTTTTTGAGACAGGGTCTCCCTGTAGCTCCAGCTGTCCTGGAAGTCACTCTGCAGACCAGGCTGGCCTTGAACTCACAAAGATCCACCTGCCTCTGCCTCCCAAGTGCTAGGATTCCACCACGCCCGGCACAGAATTTTTTTATTGTATCTATACCACTGAAAATTCACAAGGTTTATATTTATTTACATCAGCATTTATTTACATTAACAGTGATGTAGAAATTCAGCTTCTTTGAAATGTAAAATCAAAATATCACATTTGTATGCTAGTTTCATGACTTCATTATCTTTTTATGAATTGAATTCAGGATTCATGCTTACTAGGCAAATGGTGTACTACTGAGCCATATTTCTTTTTTTTTTTTTCTTTTTTTTTTTGGTTTTTCAAGACAGGGTCTCCCTGTAGTCCCAGCTGTCCTGGAACTTGTTCTGTAGACCAGGCTGGCCTTGAGCTCACAAAGATCCTCTTGCCTCTGCCTCCCAAGTGCTGGGGTTAAAGGCGTGTGCCACCATGCCCAGCTTGAGCCCATATTTCTAGTCCTGACTGTCTTACTAAATTTTTTAGTTTTTTTTTTTTTTTAATCTTTTTGTCCCAGATGGCCTGGAACTCATATGTAGACCAGGCTAGCCTTGAACTCACTGAGATCCGCCTGCTTCTTCCTCCCAAGTGCTGGGACTAAAGGCATGCGCCATCATGTCCTGCTTTTGTTTCGTTTTTTGAGGGTTTCTCAACTTTGTAGTCCGGTGGAACTCAAACTGTGTAGTTCAGGCTGTCCTCAAATTCAAAGAGAGTTGTCCTATCTCAACCTCCCAAGTGCTGGAATTAGAGGTATATCCAATTTGCCTTTTTTCTTCATTTTAAATTGCCTTTGATGACTTATAATCTACTTTGAACTTTACCGATAATCTCATCCAAAAATAATGACCAGGCAAGATGATTAGAGTCTACATTGCTAAATCAAGTTTTTTGTTTGTTTTGAGACAGGATCTTGTTAACATAGTTTAGGAGAGAACCTTGAATTCGTAATCTTCCTGCCTCAGCTTCCAACCCCCAAGTCCTGGGATTGTAGATGTGTGCCATCTTGCATGGCTAAAATATTTCTGATTGTGGAAAGAGGTCAAAGGTTAGGAGTTCTGGCCTCAGCTTTGCTAACTAGCCCCTGTGATTGTGTACAGGTTTCATCGCTGGATGCCAGTTCCTCTATTTGTAAAATAAGGAAAAGCACCCCCAAGGTAAAGTGACTTGCATAAGGTCACACAGCTAGTTGGTGGGTACCTTATATTTGCATGGTGTCTTGAAACTTGTAAGGAAGTTTTAACCCAATTTTAGTTCCTTATAACTCTATGAAACAAAGATACAGTTTATGTTTGTGGAAGTCATACAAGCAAAGTGAACCACTTGTTAGCTTTCTAATTCTTTATTATCTTAGTTAGACCTTATAACATCTGTATTTTTATGTGATTAGAATGTTAAAATAATACTTATAGAAAGGATATTCTTAAAATTAAGGTTTATCTTAAAGGTTCTGACTGGTGTTGCTCAGCCAGTACCATTTGGCCAAGGACAACAATTTTTACCAGTTCATCCACAAAATCCTGGAGCTTTTATTCAAAATCCTTCAGGTATGTACTTCTGAACTTTGGTATTTTTTAAATACAAATAATTATTTTGTTCAGTAGCTGTTGATTTAGAAAAATGGCAGTCTTGAGAGGTCATGTTCAATTTATAGAAATTAAATGTGACTGAAATGTTTTTATTTTCTGAGTCTATGTTGTTGACCTATAGTCATGCATACTTTGTTTACAGAGATAATTAGGCTGGATATATAGACCATAATACAGAGGGAAGGAAGTCTATTGAATGTAGGCTGGAGGTGGATGATAGGCTGAAATAAATAAAAACTGTGGAAATTTCACTTGATACTTAGAATTGGTTTTTGTTGTGTTATGGTCCAGTAAACATTAAGTATATACTGGAGATAGTATCATAATATGGTTCATTCATAAATGGGAAAAACTTTGATTTCTTAGCTAGGTCTCTGTATAGTGCATTTTTGTCACTACATAACTAATAATGAAGTTTAAAAAACATACTAATTTTATGTATATGGGTGTATTGCCTGCATATATGTAAGTGCACCCATGTTTTGCAGTGCCCATGGAGGTCAGAAAGGGCGTTGGATCCCCTGGAACTGGAGTTAATGACAGTTGTTAGCTGCTATGTGGGTGCTGGGAATCGAACCTGGGTCCTCTTCAAGAGCAGCCAGTGCTCTTAACTGCTGAGCAATCTCTCCAGCCCACTAATAATGAATTTAAAAATGAATTTTAACTTTACTATGTGGTAAATGGGAAGCATATACATTGTGGAAGAATATACGGTAGTGATAATTGCTTCAATTTCTAATCATAAAGCCTGGAGATATAGCTTAGTGGTAGAGCACTTAACCTACCCCAATTTCTTTTTTTTTTTTTGGTCTTTTTCGAGACAGGGTCTCCCTGTAGCCCCAGCTGTCCTGGAACTCACTCTGCAGACCAGGCTGGCCTTGAACTCACAAAGATCCGCCTGCCTCGGCCTCCCCAGTGCTAGGATTAAAGCCACCACGCCCAGCAACCTACCCCTATTTCTAAATCATTATAAAACCAGTTTCAGAACATAATTTTAGTGCTGGGGTGGGGTTTGGTGGTAGAGCACTTGCTTAGCCTGTACAAAGCCCTGGGTTTGAGCCCAAGCATCTCACACGTACACAGACATACAGACACAGACACACCCCCCCCAAAACTCAAAATAACAACAAAGAAAAACAAAAGCATGCTCTTTCTTTTTTTTTGTCTTTTTGAGACAGGGTGTCCCTTTAGTCCCAGCTGGCCTGGACCTCACTATGTAGACCAGACTGGCATTGAACTCATAGAGATCTGTCTGCCTCTGCCTCCCAAGTGCTGGGATTAAAGGCATGCATCACCACACCGGGCAAAAGCATGCTTTTTAATAGCATTAGTTACTTACCTTACTCATTTAAAGGATTTTTTACAAAACTAGGAAAGTTCTAATGAATCTATATGTTATGCATTAGCTCTTAAACTGTATTAGTTTTAAATTAATATGAAATCTTTTAGTTTCCAGATGTATACTTAAAATAAGAAAAAGGAAAGGAAAGGATTTGTGATCTAGAGTTAGAAGACCAGAATTAATATCTGTGCTCTCTACTCTAGTTCTGCCAGAGCATAAACAGTATTGTCCTTGCTGTTCAGTTTTTTTTTTTTTTTTTTTT
>VZQC01008412.1:2916995-2997818 GCA_009823505.1 Rhizomys pruinosus | reverse complement strand
AAAAAAAAAAAAAAAAAAAAAAAAAAAAAAAAAAAAAAAAAAAAAAAAATTAAAAAAAAAAAAAGAAAATCTTAGAGACTGAAATATTTTCTTCATTGTAGGCAATTGTTTGAATTCATTAACATTCTTGGAAGTGTCATGCATAGGTTTTTACTAGTCTGTGTTAGCTTGGCTTTGAAAACAATTTGAATTTTAGAGAAATTTTAAGAAATTTTATTAGGTTCTTTGATCATTAAACCTCATATCAAATGTGCTTAATAAACTAGATGTTTCTGTATGCTTATAACTATAGTTATCTTTTTAAATTTTATTTTTGTATGTGTATGAGTGTACTGTTTGCATGTAGGTCTATGCACTCATGTCGTGCAATACTGTGGAGGTCAGAAGAGGGTCTCGGATTCCCCTGGAACTGGAGTTCTCCTGGAATTGGAGTTACAGACAGTTCTTAGCCGCCATGTGGGTGCTGGGGATCGAACCCCGGTCCTCTGTAAGAGCAGTTGATGCTCTTAACCGCTAGGCTATCTCTCCAGTCCCAACTATAGTTATCTTTAAAAAACACATGGACTGTAGTATTGAGAAATTTCTGTCTCTTCTCAACTGCAGAAGTAAATGAAGCTGCTGTTCAGCCTCCCACTGAAGAGGAAGAAGATCAAAATGAAGATCAAGATGTTCCAGATCTTACTAATTTCACAATTGAAGAATTAAAACAGTATGTATTTTTAAATTATTATGTATGTTTGAGGGGTGCATGTTAAATAATTTTCTATAATTATTTTTATTTTATGTCTGAGTATTGCCTATATGTAAGTGCACACCCATGTTGTGCATGCTCACAGAGAGGAAGGGAGTTGGGTTCACCTAGAACTGGAATTGATGACCACTGTTAGCTGCCATTTGGGTGCTGGGAATTGAACCTGGGTTTTCTTCAAGATTGGGCAGTGTTCTTAGCTGCCAAGCCATCTCTCCAGCCCTCAATGCTTACTAATATTAAAGTTGTTTTCCAGTATGTGGATTCATTATTAGTTCTTTATCATCTATAATAAAATAGCAAGATGGATATGGTGTGATACACACCTATAATCTCAGCACTTGGGAGAGTGAGGCAGGAAGATCGCTGAGAGTTCAAGGCCAGCACAGGTTACATAACCAGACTTTTTTCAAAGTCTAAACAAACAAATAACAAAACAAAATTCTAACTGATGGGTTTTACTATTATTTATTTTTTTGGTCTTTTTGAGACAGGGTCTCCCTTTTTGTCTCAGCTGGCCTGGAACTCTCTCTGTAGACTAGGCTGGCTTTGAACTCCGAGAGATCTGCCTACCTCTGCCTCCCAAGTGCTAGGATTAAAGGTGTGCGCCACCACGCCCAGAGGGTTTTACTGTTTTTGGTTGTGACCCTGAATCTTTATCCACTATACTGGCTCTCCAGCCCTAAATGGGTACCCCAGGGTGGCCTCAAATCCAGATCTACCTGCCTCTTCCTCTTCAGCATATTCTGATTATTTTAAAATTAGTATTTGCTTCATGGTAATGCTTTCACATAAAGCGTGTAATAAAAGATGCTACTATTCTGTTATTGACAACTGTTTTTTTTTTTTTTTTTTTTTGTGGGTTGTGGGGGGGATTCCGTATTGAGATAGGTAATCTCAGCAGGCCTGGAACTTGCTGTGTAGACCAGGTTGGCCTTGAACTCACAGAGATCCACCTGCCTCTGCCTCCAGAGTGCTGGGATTAAAGGCATGTGCCACCACGCTGGTCTCTCAGATTCTTTTAAGCCACACTATGTCTGTGTGTATTCTTGTTATTGAGACAGGGTTTCATGTAGCCCAGGCTGGCCTTGAACTTGATGGTGGAGCCAAGGGTAATTTTAAATTCTTGATCCTCCCACCTTTTGTGTGTGTGTGTAAGTCAGAGAACAACTTCATGGAGTCAGTTCATTCCTGGGGCTCTTAGGTTGTCAGGCTTGTGCTGCAAGTACCTTACTCACTTTGCTGGCTGTGAGTCCAGAATCTTAAAATGGATTGTTGGTGATCAGTTACTCATTGGCCTTTAATTTTTCTTTGTTATGTATACTGTTATTGCTTATTCAATTTTGGCATGTCTGTTACATTGATAGTGACTCTAAGCTAAGACCAGACCAGTTACTATTGCCTTGTTAGCTAGTCTGTAGGACTGTTGCATTTTTAGCCAAAAGGAAATAAGACAAACATCAGTAATAAGTTAGGCTTCATGTTTCACAGTCAAATTTAAAGTCAAAAGGTCCATTGGCACACTTACATAATATTGATCTTTGGCTATTAACTGTTTCAGACAGGTCTTGATTAGATTCTTGTGTAGAAAATAAAAATATTGGTAATATTTTAGCCATTATCATGTCACAAAACTGAAGACTTTCTTCTCCCAAATAGACGCTACGACAGTGTTATAAACCGGCTGTATACTGGTATTCAGTGTTACTCTTGTGGAATGAGGTTTACGACATCACAGACAGATGTGTATGCTGATCACTTGGACTGGCATTATCGGCAAAATAGAACTGAGAAAGATGTTAGCAGAAAAGTGACTCACAGACGTTGGTACTACAGTCTGACAGTAAGTAATCCATATGTATCTGAATTATGTTTTGGCTTTATTTATATTCATATAACTGCTGGAAGTTAACATGAATTTTCTGAATAAAATTTGATGTGTAGTGTTTTAAAATGGAATAATTTTGCATTGTTTTTGTTGAGATTTCAATACTATATAAACTTGCTCTAACTGAAATACTTTTAGTAAAATTTTTTTAAATGAAAAATTATACATACAAAGTTAAATAGGATTAAGCAGTAAAAGCTTAGAAACGAATGAAAATATTCTTTTACACCAATTCCTTTTAAGGACTGGATAGAATTTGAGGAAATAGCTGATCTAGAAGAACGTGCAAAGAGCCAGTTTTTTGAAAAGGTTCATGAAGAAGTTGTCCTCAAAACTCAGGAGGCTGCTAAAGAAAAGGAGTTCCAAAGTGTACCTGCTGGACCAGCTGGAGCAGTTGAGGTAGGTAATAAGTTTTAAATTTTCTGCCTCCTGGAAGTGTTCCTGACTTCCTTTAAATTATAAACATAACAGCTTTTAAAGTTATTTTAAGATTTCTTAGTTCAGGCATGGTGGCACATGCCTATAATCCAAGCACTGGGAAGGTGAAGGCAGGAGGGTCAGGAGTTCAGGGACAGTCTCAGCATACATAGCCAGGTGGAGGCCTGGCAGGGTTACCAGAAACATTGGAAACAAATAAAACAAGACAAGAATTCTTGCTTGGTGGCTCATGCTTTTATTCCTAGTACTTTGGAGGCAGAGGCAGGTGGATCTCTTTGAGTTCCAGGCTAGCCTGTTTTACAATTAAGAGTTCTAGCCCAGTCAGGGCTCCATGGTGAGACACTGTCTCAAAGTAAGGGCTGGGCATGTGGCCACACCTTTGAGGCAGGGGGCTCTCTGTGAGATCAAGTCCTGCATAGTCTCCTTGGTGTGTTCCAGGCCAGCTGGGGTTATAGGGAGACCCTGTGTGAATAAGACAAAACCCCAAAATTTTCTTGCCCGGGGGTTGGGGGGGTGGCAGCGGCCGCACATGCCTTTAATCCCAGCAGAGGCAGGAGAATCTCTGTGAGTTCAGGGCCAGCCTGGTTTAGTGAGTTTCAGGACAGCTGGCGCACCTTTGATCCCAGCACTTGGGAGGCAGAGGTAGGCGGATCTTTGTGAGTTCAAGGCCAGCCTGGTCTACATAGTGAGCTCCAGGCCAGCTGGGACTAAAGTGAGACCCTGTCTCAAAAAGACCAAAGGGGGTGGGGGTGGGGAATTTGGTGATTAAGATAGCACTGGGCTATCTTGAGGAGGACCTGAGTTCGATTCCCAGCACCCACATGGCAGCTAACAACCATCTGTAACTCCAGTTCCAGGGGGATCCAATGCCCTCTTCTGTCCTTCATGGTCTTTGCACATGAGTGTACTTCCATACAAATATATGAAGGCATTACACTCATATACATTAAAAATAAAACTCAGATGTTAACCTTTTTGCTTAGAAGGTTGGCAAAATGCATGAAACTCATTTTCTTTTTCATATATTCTTAAAATTTTACAGCATTCTTTATTTACTTTAATGGAATACCTAATTTCATTTTACATGATTCTATTTTAGAGTTGTGAAATCTGTCAAGAACAATTTGAACAATACTGGGATGAAGAGGAGGAGGAATGGCACCTAAAAAATGCTATTCGAGTAGATGGAAAGGTAACTTCAAGTGATGTACATAGATGTGCTGTACAGTAATTCTGAAAGATACAGAATCATTTCTGGTTTTTTTGGTTAGTAAAAATTTAAAGTTACTAAATGTTTCTATTTGGAGGGATCCTACAGATTATTGCTCTGCACTTAGTTTGTATAGTAGGTGATAGAAGAGGCTAATGCTAGATGCAGATCTAGGTATTTCTGAATTCAGCTAAAATTTTGCTTAACCATCCTGTTCTGAATTTTTTTTTTAATATGGAACGCTTCACGAATTTGCGTGTCATCCTTGCGCAGGGGCCATGCTAATCGTCTCTGTATCGTTCCAATTTTAGTATATGTGCTGCTGAAGCAAGCACCCTGTTCTGAATTTGTGTTTCATCATTAAAACTGATACATTCTTGGAAATAATAAAGTCTAGACACTTAAATGCATGAAGCAAAGTTAAGGAGAAATTATTTTTCATACTCCTTAAGTTAGGTAATATTACAAGTTTTGGGTTTAATTGTTGCTTTGACCAAAAGATTTTTATTATCTTTTGGTTTAAAGAAAATTGTTTTAGAAATATTAGAAATAGGGGCTGGAGAAATAGCCTAGCGGTTAAGAGCACCGACTGCTCTTGCAGAGGACCCAGGTTCGATCCCCAGCACCCACATGGCGGCTGAGAACCGTCTGTAACTCCAATTCTAGGAGAACTCCAGTTCCAGGGGAATCCGAGACCCTCTTCTGAGCTCCGCAGCATTGCATGACACGGGTGCACAAACCTACATGCAGACAGTACATTCATACACATACAAAAATAAAATTAAAAAAAAAATTAGAAATAGCTATTCACACACAAGTTTACTTGGGCTATTTTTTTTTTTACTTCAGATTTACCATCCATCATGTTATGAAGATTATCAAAATGTAAGTTTTTTGATATTGTATTTGTTCTTATTTACATTAAATAAATATTTTAATCTTAATACTTTTAGCTGTGTTTTGATGTATTGTTATTCATGAAATGCTGGCAATAGGCTCTGATGTACACTGATTTATCATCGATAAAGTGCAAATAATTAAAACTGGAGTATTATTCCTGCTCTCTGTTCACTTGAATCTTCATGACTTTTACTGGACCACTAGACAGAAATGTGAAGATGGGAAGGATCATGATAGGCCTATGTTTCTAGGGCTATGGAAAAAAAAAATTACCACTTTATTCTTATATACTGTTTAGCCATCTAATGCAGGATTAAAAAAATTTTTTTTGGTCTTTTTGAGACAAGGTCTCACTGTAGCCCTAGCTGGAACTGGGACTCACTCTGGAGACCAGGTTGGCCTTGAATTCAGAGATCTGTCTTTGCCTCCCAAGTGCTAGGATTAAAGGTGTGCACCACCATGCCTGGCTTAATTAAAACAGGGTCTCACTATGTAGTCTTGTTAACCCTGACACTCAGATCAATGGTGTGTACACCATGCCCAGCAGGAATATTTTTTCAATTAAAATTTTTTTGTATGTTTGTGCATTCCTGTGAGACTATGGATTATGTGTGCCATAGGACATGTGTGGAGGTTAGAGGGTAACTTTTCATATTGATCCCTTGCCTTCCATCTTGAGACAGTCTCATTTTTTTCTGTGTAATCCAGGCTAGCTGGCCGGAAGCTTCCAGGGATTCTCCTGTCTCTGCCTCCCTTCTATGGGATTATAGGCTAGCATGCTACTCTGGCTTTTTTTTTTTTTTTTTTGTCTTTTCGAGACAGGGTCTCCCTGTAGCCCCAGCTGGCCTGGAACTCGCTCTGTAGACCAGGCTGGCCTTGAACTCACAAAGATCCACCTGCCTCTGCCTCCCGGGTGCTAGGATTAAAGGCGTGTGCCACCACGCCCGGCTTCTATCTGGCTTTTTTTTAATGTACTGTCTGGGGATTTGAGCTCAGGTTCTCATGCTTTTATGGTAATCGTTTTCTTGCCTACTGAGTCATCTCCTAGCCCCAGTTATTTTTTTTCTCTAAAGTGATTACTTGTAAAATCTGAAACCATTCTGTTGCTGCATTTGTTGTCTTTTTTGTTTAAACCCATTTCTGATTCAGTGGAGTACATTGACTACTCATGTTTGATGTAGTTTAGAAGATATATTAAGTCATCAGGGGATTAGATTTAGATTGCTAGGATTTTTGACGTGGGGAATTAAAAAATCTTGGGGTATTTAAAATTGAGATGGTCACACAGAAACCTCCAACAGTTAATTCTGAGAGATGTCTGACTTCTTTCTGTGGTACATATGTTAACAGTTTTGTCAATGTACTACTCATTGCTGAATATATTACTGAATATTCAGTTCAATTTTATAACTTGTAGGAAGCAGGCATTGTAGTTGAACTTTGTATGTGTGTTCCTTTTTCTTAACCAAGATTCTTAGAAAACAGTTGATTTTGAGCCTTCATCAGTACTTATGGGCTTTTCCTTTTGTAGACATCTTCTTTTGATTGTACACCATCTCCCAGCAAGACACCAGTGGAAAACCCTTTGAACATTATGTTGAACATTGTAAAAAATGAATTGCAGGAACCCTGTGAAAGTCCCAAAGTTAAAGAAGAACAAATTGATATTCCACCAGCTTGTACAGAAGAAAGCATAGCAACACCCACTGAAGTTAAGACAGAAAATGATACAGTCGAGTCAGTTTAAATAAAATGAGAAAGGTATGTTTTTCTTTTTTAACAAAAGCTGCTGTTGGATCTAGAAGGTGAATTTTTTATGTATATATAGACATATCTATATAAATTATCTAGCTGAGGCAGGGCCTTCAGCTATCATTTGGTTAATAAATACATTTTAGTATTTGCATTTCCTACTGCCTGCACAGTTTCAGGTGCTTGTTGTGTGAAAGTTCTGTAGATGTGTGCAAATTTAACAAAATGAAATTGTATGTGTAAAAATGTACGATTTTCACTTGTGAAATTGTAAATTATAAATAAAAATATTTTTGCTATCTATGGAGTGTAATATTTATGCACACCATCAAATAAAGACAGTGTTTCTGTACTTTTTATTGGGTAAGAACGGAACTGAACAGCAACCTCGACATGAGAATTTTTTTGTAGCTTCCCAAGACTTAAAAGAAGCAAATTTCAAAGTTAGATTTGGAAAAATGTACGAACAGTAGGACATAGTTGCTTACATATATAGATAGATATGTATCTCCAGCTAAAGAGAACCACCCAGATGTCCGTTTTTGGAACATACCTAATGAAGCAGCAACTTTTATTCTTGAACTTGGACACTGATGCCATCAAGCAATTAACAAATATATTTAAGTACTAGAAGTTTTTTTTTTAAGATATTTTTTAAATTGTCAAGCGATTTAATGCAGATGAACATATTTCTATTTTAAGTTACAGGAATTCTGTATAAGAATGTTCATATGAAACATGGTTAACTTTCCTTTGTTGGTTTTGATTGAATTAGATGGATACCATGAGATGTTAATATTCATACATGTAATAAATAGAATGATGAAGAATCTTCCTGTTTGTATTTATTTCTTGTAACATGACTGTTGTGTGTGCTTTGAGCCAGGAGATGGGCACATAAAATATTCAAAGCCAATAATTTATTATGTACCTACTACGTGATAGGAATTGTTAGGCTTTCTTCATTTACCTTCTTCATTACTTCACCCAAAGCTATCTGATATCTCTATTTTATGAATAAAATTTAGCCATTCACTTCAAAAAGTACAAAAATGCTTACACCTCACTATTTATGCAATGAAAAAAAGAATCAACTTAAAAAGAGGGGCTAAAGAGATAGATGGCTTAGTGGTTAAGAGTAATTAATTATTGCTATGACACATCAGGCTGAAGCCTCTTTGGCCTCCATAGGCTCTGCAGGCAATGTGCTACATACAAACATGCAGGGAAAATACACACCAATACCACCATAAAGATACCTCAAGATAAATGCCAAAATAGAAGTGGTAATATTTGAGTCTTAAGAAGTTATCTTAAGAATGGAATCCACATAGATAGGCATACTTTTGGAGACTTAAAATCTTGAAGAAATTCTTGTTTTTAAAAAAAATCGATCTTTACGTGGTCAACACCTGATAGTTTTGAATAGATTACCATCTTCTTGGTCATTCTAAAGAGCGTAGCCCCCGGATATTTTAAATAGAAGTAACATCCTAAATTCGTCCAAGGATATTTTTTTCTTCAGATCAAATGAATATTTTTAAAATGCACAAAAATGCATTAAGAAAACTAAGTCTACTGAACAAATTATAAATGCATTACATAGGGGCTGGAGAGATGGCCTAGCGGTTAAGAGCGCTGACCGCTCTTGCAGAGGACCCGGGTTCGATCCCCAGCACCCACATGGCGGCCGAAAACTGTCTGAAACTCCGATTCCAGGAGAACTCCAGTTCCAGGGGAATCTGACACCCTCTTCTGACCTCCACGGCATTGCACGACACGGGTGCACAAACTTGCATGCAGACAGTACATTCATACACATACAGAAATAAATAAAATTAATAAAAAAATGCATTACATGATAGCACAATTGATGTTATGCATGAATATTACCATAGAAATGGTGTTGGGGAGTCTGAATATAATAGAATGGGGTAGATATTTCCTGTTAGACACCATCAAGAACTATCAAATGCTTAGAGGTATAAGGACATTAAAAAAGTAAAACTCAAACCTACACATGTAGAAAGAGTATCCATAAAAATGGAAGGAACTCCAGTTCCAGGGGAATCCGAGACCCTCTTCTGACCTCCGCAGC
This sequence comes from Rhizomys pruinosus, assembly GCA_009823505.1. Classification (NCBI taxonomy): domain Eukaryota; kingdom Metazoa; phylum Chordata; class Mammalia; order Rodentia; family Spalacidae; genus Rhizomys; species Rhizomys pruinosus. The sequence continues at coordinate 2,988,784 of VZQC01008412.1, read as the reverse complement.
ATTGCACGACATGGGTGCACAAACTTGCATGCAGACAGTACATTCATACACATACAGAAATAAATAAAATTAATTAAAAAAAAATGGAAGGAAAAGCCAAGAATAGGTCCCTGTGGAAGAAAATGCTGGTGGGTGAGAGTGTGAAAGAAGGTGGGAGAATAGAGGAAAAAAGTGATTTGGCAGGTAAATTACAAAAATATGGTAAGATTGTAGCCGGGCGTGGTGGCGCACCCCTTTACTCCTAGCACTTGGGAGGCAGAGGCAGGCGGATCTTTGTGAGTTCAAGGCCAGCCTGGTCTACAGAGTGAGGTTTTCCCGCAAGGACAGCGGGGGCTACAGGTGGAGGACCCCTGTCTCAAAAAAAGACCAAAAGAAAAAAAAAAAAAAAAAAAAAAAATAATAATAATAATAATAATATGGTAAGATTAAGAGAACAGCTCATTAAGAAATGTGTGCCTTAGACCAATTAGTACTGGTAATATGGACAGAGTAATGAAACACTAAGAGCTACACTGTTGAAACTAGCAATTAAAAAGCTCTGTGAAGAAATGGGTTTAAAACAAGGATGATGGAATGAAATGATAAATGACTGATTAGCATGGGGATCCAGAAAGTATAGCACTTCTGGGATACCAATAGTATTCACATTTGGAATCAACAGTTTAATTCACATTTTCTCCTTAACAGAGGAGTTACATGTGAAGTGATGACCTAGATATCCAAATTTAGCTGACCCTTTATAATTATAGTGTATAATGGAGTCTCATTTGAGGCCATCTCATAAGAACTTCCAAGTTGATTCTAGGACTTTAGTTGCCAAAGATGTTCTGGTCTACACATAGCACTGGAACTAGAAACAGTAACTACATTGTACACCAGTACAGCGATAAAAGCTCAAGAATAGAAATGATGGACCATCTGAACTAAGAGTCGAAGTTTTGGGGCTGGAGAGATGGCCTAGCGGTTAAGAGCGCCGACTGTTCTTCCAGAGGACCCTGGTTCGATCCCCAGCACCCACACGGCGGCTGAAAACCATCTTCAACTCCAGTTCCAGGGAAATCCGACACCCTCTTCTTTCTGACCTCCGCGGCATTGAACGACACGGGTGCACAAACCTGCATGTAGACAGTACATTCATACACATAAAAATAAAAAAAGACGTCGAAGTTTTAGGAGCTGGAGAAATGGCTCAATGGTTAAGAGCACTTGTTACTCATGTGGAGGACCAGTTCCCAGCATCCAGGCAGCTCAAAACTGTAACTCTAGCTCCAAAGGATTTGATGTCCTCTTGTCTTTAAGAGCACTAGGCATGCATATGGTACATGTACATAGATGGCATGCACTCATAAAAATATTTTTGAGACCACTTAATAATTCTTATGTTCTAAAATGTAGAGATTTTGGGTTTGTTCTTACAGTGTTCTGGTTTTAATGTAATTTTCTACTTAAAATTTCCTACTTTGATGATCTGGAAGATACAAAGCAATTGCACTAAATTCTGTTACATATTTGAGAAAGGACCATACATATTCTTATGTAACAGCTTAAAGAGAATTAAGGTTTACTTACTTGTTTGGCTTACATTACAGCCTAGTGTCACATAAAACACTAAGCTTTTAATCCCAGCACTTGGGAAGCAGAGGCAGGTGGATCTCTGGGAGTTCAAGGCCTGCCTAGTCTACAAAGTGAATTCCAGGACAGCTGGGGCTACAGAGAGACCCTGACTCAAGACAACACTAAAAGAAGTTAACAGAAGTTATTCAGGAAATTCTAAGGAGGCATCTTTGCTTGCAAGTAGACAGCTGACTGAAAAGGAGGGAATCTGATCAGGTGTGATGGTATACAACTGTAATCCCAGCCCTTGTAGGACAGAGGCAAGAGGTTCACAACATCAAGGCCAGCCTAGAGAACCCAAATAATCAAAGGCCGGGGCTGTAGCCCAATGGTATTTACTTCCTAATATCTAAGGCCCTGGGTTTGAACTTTAAAGTGAGAAATGGGGCAGGAGGAGGAATGGAAAATTAGGAAGTTACTGTCAAAAATGGCTTCAATTTGTGTGGGACAGTGAGATGTTCCAGTACGTAAAGGAAAGGTGCTGGGCAACAGGACTGATGGCTCAGGTGTCATTCTGGGAATAGGTAACAGCCCCAGAAGTCATCCTCTGATCTCCACATAAGCACTGTGGTGAGTACAGTCCTCCCCTGTGCACGAGATTAAAAAGAAAAAAAGAAACAACAAAAAACAAACAAAAGAAACTGGCCAGTTCCCTGAGGATGAGCATGTTCTTGGGCAAGCAAAGAAAATATGAATTAAGAACCGAGAATTATCCATAAGATGTACCAGATGAGAATGTGGTGGGCGACAAAGGGAGAAAAGTACCTCAGAATAGGATACCTGAGCAGAACTGTATGAATGGTCCTAACTACTTGGGAGGCTGAAGTACCAGGATGATTTGAGCCCAGGAGTTAGGGAAAAATAGTGAGACTGTCTTATTTAAAATAAGTTTATGAAATACATGAGCACAAAGGAATACAAGTGGTTGTCGAAAACCACTAAATGGACCAACTGTGTGTGTGTGTGTGTGTGTGTGTGTGTGTAATAAAAAGACAAATTGAGGGGCTGGAGAGAGCCTAGTGGTTAAGAGCACCGACTGCTCTTGCAGAGGACCCGGGTTCGATCCCCAGCACCCACATGGCGGCTGAGAACCATTTGTAACTCCAATTCCAGGAGAACTCCAGTTCCAGGGGAATCCAACACCCTCTTCTGACCTCCACGGCATTGCACGACACGGGTGCACAAACCTACATGCAGACAGTACACTCATACATATACAAAAATAAATAAAATTAAAAAAAAGATAAAAAGACAAATTGAGAAGGATGTGGGAATTGGGAAGGGGAAGAGATGTGGAAATGCTATATAGTACTTGTGTATGAAGTTCTCAAACAAAAACAAAACAAACTCAAATTCACTTTTAGTTAGCCTTGTTTGCTCCCTCTGGAACTATATCCAAAGAGCCAGGTTATGGTCACTTACCTTGAAATCCGGTGCAATCTGTTTTTGTGTTTTTTTTTTTTTTTTGTGAGTTTTATTAAAACTGCTCTCCTGAGTACATCAATTGCTTTGCTGAAAACCAGGGTACTTTTTCTTGGTTTCTTTATCACAGATGATTATTTCTTTCAAACTATCATTTGCTTTATGTGATGGTGCATTTTCCTCATTTACTCTATTCTTTTTTTTTAAATTTTTTTTTTAGTAGTGTTATTTATTTCCTGTATGTGTACGAATGTACTGTCGCATGCGAGTCGTGCGCCCGTGTCGTGCATGCCGGCGGAGGTCAGAGGTGGGGGTGTCGGATCCCCCTGGAACTGAGCTCTCCGGGAATTGGGTGTTCAGAAGCGGCGCCTCGGCCGCGCATGTGGGGCTGGGGATCGAACCAGGGCCTCTGCAAGAATCGGGGTCGGCGCTCCATTAAAACCGCTAGGCAGTGGGGGCCATCTCTCCACGCCCCCTGGTTTCCTCTATTTTTTACTAAGGATTTTCTAAAAACACAAGTACAAAAAAATACATCTATTTCTATGCTCTTTTTCTTGTTCTAAAATATAACTGTTGCATTAATTTGGTATAGGTTCTTTTTCCAAACTGATAATTTTTTTTTTTGGTCGTTTTTCGAGACAGGGTCCTCTGTAGCCCCCATCTGTCCTGGAACTTGCTCTAAGACCAGGCGGTGGCCTTGAACTCAACAAAGAGCCGCCTGCCCTCTGCCTCCCAAAGTGCTAGGATTAAAGGCGTGTACCACCACGCCAGGCATATTTAAATTTAATTGGTTATTTTTTTTTTGGTATGTTTGAGGACAAAAAAAGGGTCTCCTTCAAGGCCCACCTGGACTGGAGTCACTCTGTAGACCAGGCTGGCCTTGAACTCAGAAGAGATCTGTCTGCCGCCTCTTGCCATCGCCAAGGCTAGGATTAAAGGCATGTGCCACCACGCTGCCTACATTTTAAGAAATTTTAAAAATAGAGAACACACATCATTTTCAGTTTGGTGCGTCCTTCCCACCGCGCCCAGTCACATAGACACTAACACATGTAGACCTTAATTTCGAAAAACCAATTTTATATTTTTCCATCCTTTTTAAGTTTTGGAAAAAATATTGGGTGTGTAATGTGTGCCACAGTTATGTGTGGAGGTTCTATCAGTACTATCCTTTCTCCTTTGTGGTGGGTTGTTCTGGGGATTCCAAATTCAGGTCATCAGGTTTGCCAAGTGCTTTACAGCTGAGCTATCTGGGGTGTCTCCGTGTGTACGAAATCTTCTATGAATAAATGCAGTAAAACGTACTTAGAGCCATTTCTTGTTCATAGACGTTCTTAATTATTCTATTAATTCTAGTGCTTCTAGTGCTCCAATGACTACTGTATTTGAGAAGTAATTTAGAAGACTTTACAGAATTGCCGCTTTACAAGTCATATAATTTTAAAAAAAAACGAGGGGTTATGCTACGCATTCTTATTTGAGGAGCTTCTTTCTGGTCTGTCATCTGCTTTTCCCTGTCATGTGTCCTGTGAAGGATAGATTACTACTCTCCTTTATGACTTCATTTTTAATAGCTATGGAGCCAACTTTTAATTACAAATTCTAGCTTCCCAGAATAGGTCAAGTCAAACTGTAAATTAGTAGGTAATAGGCTAATGTAAAAGAATCTGTTTCAAGTCTGTCCTGGTTTTGGTTTTCGGGGCTGGAGAAATGAGCGCAGTCAGTGGTTAAAAAATACTACTTGCGATTCTTAAAAGAGGAGACCAGGTTGCCCCCCCCCCCCAAAAGTTCACAAGCACTCACATGGTGGTTTTAACAACTGTCTGTAACTCAGTTTCCAGGGGATCCAATGGCTCTTTTTTTCTTCTTTTCTTCTTTTTTTATGTATATGAGAGTATGGCACACATGTGGTGCACTTACATAATATGCAGGCAAAAACAAAAAAAAAAAAAGAACCAAAAAAAACAAAACAAAACAAACAAAAACAAAACCAAAAAAAACAAACCCACAATTTTGACACTGTCTATAACATGTTCGCCTGTTTGGCAAATCAAAAAACCCCAAAAAGATTATAAAATGCGTTTTTTTTTTTTTTTTTTTTTTTTTTTTTTTTTGTTGTTTGTCCTGTTTTTTTTGTTTTTTTTTTTTAAAATGCGTTTTTCCTTTTTTTTTTTTTTTTTTTTTTTTTCCTTTTCCCCCTCCTTTTTTTCTTTTTGTTTTTTTGTTTTTTTTTTTTTTTTTTTTTTAATGCTTTTTTTTTTTTTTTTTTTTTTTTTTTTTTTTTTTTTTTTTTTCCTTTCCCTTCCCCTTTTCCGTCTCCCGCCTATCGTATTTCCTCAAAAGAATTTGCTCCATGTTGTCCTTTCAAATGAAAGTTGTCTTCAAATGACCGATATTTTGTGATCAATTTTACTGTTTTTTTGTTTGAATTTTTTTTTTTTTTGTCTTTTCAGAGACAGGGTCTCCCTGTAGGCCCCAGCGTCCCTGGAACTCACTCTGTAGACCAGGCCTGGCCTTGACCACAAAGATCCCACCTGCCTCTCTCTGCCTCCCAAGGGCTAGGATTAAAGGCGTGGCCACCGAAAACACCCAGCAAATTAATCCTCACACCTGAACAGGGACATGAATCCTGGACCCTCAGATTAAAAGTCTGATGCTCTATAAACCAACTAAGCTATCCAGGCTCAATTAATTTTAAAATTACTTTTAGCTCCTTTGAAATTAGATTTTACTTTCTTTGCTATCTAGCTCTATTTTTCCTTTTGTTTTCTTTTTTTGCCTTTAAGTATTTGTCAAGTGTTGTATCATTCCCTCATTGGCTTATCTATTCTACACTGTATAGCAAAATAAAACCTTTACTATATGCAAGTAGCTATAAGCACTGTATCTGGAGTCAGTCATAGTTGGTTCCAATCCCCTAACTCCTACATATGTCATCTTGGTGAAATCTGAACTGTTTTTCATCATCTGTAAAATAAAAACAATCAGATTAGGTTTTGAAATTAATGTGCAATTCATTCATTTGGCATAGACAATGCTTCACACAACTCAAAAATGTCTAACGAGGCCCATTTCTAAAGATTAGTCATTCTAGGAATGACTAATCCTACAATCCCAATAGTGAAAAACTTTCAATCTATCTGTTAAACTGATCAGCTTGCACACTCAACCATAAAATAGCTATTCAAGTGAGCCCTTCCCTTGATTTTTTTTTTTTTTTTTGGTCTTTGTGTTGAGACCAGGTCTCCCTTGTAGCCTCATAGGCCGTCTTGGAACTCTCTCTGTAGGCCGGCTGGCCTTGAAAACTCTCACAGAGATCCCAACCTGCCTCTTCCTCCTGAGTGCTGGATTAAAGGTGTGCACCACCAGGTGGGGCCTAAAGTAAATATTCTATATCTTAGGAACAATGAGATGCTGAGGATAGAGTTCTTACCTTCCAGAAGTTTCAAATCCCTAGGGACCAGGTGAGAATCAAATGCTAAGTAGATAATTATAATACAATGAGATATAATCTAATAAAGGCTGCAGGAAATCAGATTTTGAGGAGAATGTGCAGCAAAATCAAGGATGTGTGTAGGAATCCTAATTCAAGGATTTATTCATTACTGTGTATCTTGAGGCAACTAACTTTTGATGTTTTTTTTTTTCCTTCATGATGTAGAAAAAAAAATGGATAAACACCGAGTCAAGAAGGCTTCAGTAATAAAACGGATACAAAGCAATACAAGACTGATTATAGAAACTCATTAAATGTAAGTTATTAGTAATAAAAAAGGCTATGTTAAAGAAGATGAATTCACCTCAAGAGAACAGAACAAAACTGGTGAGGGCCCATTTGTTTCTTGGGGGAAAACTATATATTCAAAGACAGAGAGAAAAAAATTTTGTTTTCCGTACCCCCCCACCCCCAATTTAACTATATAATTTTTTTTTTTCTGGTCTTTTTGAGACTGGGTCTCCGCTGTAGCCCCAGCTGGCCTGGAAGTCACTATGAGCGCCAAGCTGGCCTTGAACTCACAGAGATCCAGCTGCCTCTGCTTTTCATCCCGAGTGCTTGGGGTTTAATGGCGTGCGCCCCCACGCCCGCCCCCACTTAATATTCTTGGCCAGAGAAGTATGTGCTGCTAAGACAGTGTGTGTGGGGAAATCTGGCTGCGAAAGAGGAAGCAAGGCGGATAAAGCTTTACCAGTTTTCTTATTCCGAGCTACTAGGACAAAACTTAAACCATATATTTTGTAGCAAATAATGAAGTGAAAGGAAGAATACACGTTAGCCAAAAGAACTGGAGAGAAAGATCTGGGTCAAGCTATTGAAAGTTAACAATGTGGCAAAGGAAGAAACCATGGCTTAGGAGGAGGCCCGGAACAGTCCTTTAACTGATGACTCCTGTTTTATACTAGCTGTCTATCTTACCTGCTGTTTTTGGCTTTAGCGAATTACTGATACCTCGTGTGTGTCGACCTGTAAATTCGGAGAACACCTAAAAAGCGAGCATTAAAGAATCCCACACTAAATATTCAACAATGGCAACAGCTGCAGCGACTAACCTCCCTTGTAGGTCTTTTTTCTCTATTAGAGAAGTGACAGGGTAAAACACATTTCTTTTCTTTTCCAAGCAAACACTCAAGTCTACCAGGCGTGCCAAGTAACAGAAAGGCCCCGTCTCAACGCGCGCGGCACAGACAGATCCCTACGCAAACTGACCTCTGGGAGGCCATTTCCACCGGGAACTCTCCGTGACAGGCTCTCCGGACAGCGGCCCAAAGAGGCTCTTGGGAGACCAAGCCAAACCAAGAATCTCACCCAACTAGCGCCGGAACTAGCGTCCGAACTAGCGTCCCGCAGCTCTGCACTGCGAAGCCTTGAAAAAGGTGAAAAGAAGGAAGCAGGAAGTGACGCATCTCGAGGATCCGGAAGTGACCACACACGCAGGAAGTGTACTGGTTTCCAAGGCGACGGCTCTGCCACCACTCTCTCCCATCTCGTCCTGGTGGCTGGAGTCGGGACTCTGGAAAGCGATTCTGAAGAGAGCATTCCAGCCGTCGGCGGCCGCCGCCTCTGCGACCAGCGGGGAAGAGAGGACGACGACGGCGGCCTCCGCGCGTGCGCGAATCAGGGTCCGCAAGACTACTGTGGCGCCAGGGCCCGGGACCAAGGCGTCCAGGAGCCCGCTCTGTGTCGCGGCGACCCCAGGTCGAGAAATCTCGAAGAAGGCGCCCATCGCCTCAGGGTCTCCGCCGGAAGAGCCGCTGAAGACGGCGGCTTTTCCCGCAGGGACTCGAGAAGAGTGGGTGAAGACCTCGGCTACCACCGCAGGGTGTCTCCGGAGGGAGGGAGGGGACGCGATGGGCGCGAGCAGAGCAGTTGGGAGAGAGTGAGGGCCGACCGCGCCGTCCGCTGCAGCGACGCGAGCTTCGGCGGGGTCGCCGGCCCGCACCCCAGGGACTCGAGGGGTGCCTGGCTCCGCAAAGCCCGGGAGCCGCGAACCAGCAACTCAGGGGACAGGGCCAGCGACGGGCGCAGCTGCTCATGGGAGGGGGCAAGTGGCGCTGGCAGCCGCTGCCCCAGCAGTTCTTGGGACGGAGCGAGTGACGACCGGAGCTACTCGGCCAGCGACTCCTCCCGGGTGAGCGGCGGCGACGACGCGGGCCGCCTGCACGGCTTCTGGGACTGGGAAAGTGAAGAGGACTCGCGCGTCGCGGGGCTCCTGGGAGGCCAGGGGAAGACGGCCCGGCCCGCGCAGCGCGACGCAAGGCTCCAGTGCTGGAGCCAGCGAGGACCGCAGAAGCAGCAGGGGGCTGGGTTCAACTCCTCCGCAGAGCCCCAGGGCCAGGGCCAGCACCATGCCTGGGGTGGCCGATTCAGGCCCCTCCATGTCCTCCAGTGAGTCACTCATGTTGGCCCTTATCTTGCCAGACTCCTTTAATTTCTTTAAAAAAAAAAGTTATTTTATAATGGCGGGGCCGTGGTGGGCGCAGGCCCTTTAATAATTCCCAGCACTCGGAAGGCAGAGGCCAGGCGGATCGCGTGATGTTTCAAGGCCAGCCTGGTTTACATAGTGAGTTCCCCAGGCCAGCTGGGACTACAGGAAGACCTGTCCTCAAAAAAAAAAATGTTTTAGGAATGTATTGAATGTATTTAGGTACACCCATATTGTGGCAGTTCCAGCAGAGGCCAGGAAGAGGGCGGAGGATCCCCTGGAACTGGAGTTTAACAGACTCTTGTTGTGGCTGTCTTGTGGGTGCTGGGAAGTAAACTGGGTCCTCTGCAAGAACAGTGCATGCCCTTCTTACCCTCTGAGCCAGCTCTTCAGCCCCAACACACACTCCTTTTCTTACAGCAGCCTGAGCCCTTGCTGCATTTTCTATTATCACTCCCCCTTCTGCCTTTATTTTCATTGATTCCTAAAGCTGATCACCTGCCCCCCAACTTCCCTTGCGTCAGCTTTTCCCCTTTGTGTGTGGTTTTTGAGACAAGGGTCTCCCCTGTAGCCCCTGCAGGCTTTCTCTTAGACCTTTTGCTCAGATTAACATCTGTTAAATCTTAAGGAGTTTTAAAAACAGCACCCATGCTGGGCTACTCAAAACTGCCCTGTAACTCCAGCTCCTGGGGAATCCAATGCGTCTGGGTCTCTGCAGGCAGCTTGCACACAGACACAAACCCGGGGACCCGGCCCCTGCCTACAGACATATATACACGTAATACACATATCACACGCTTTTAAAATTGATTTATTTTTAATTTTGGTGTATGAGTTTTTGCCTGCGTGGATTGTAAGTGCAGGCATGTTATGCAGTGACAAGCAGAAGCCAGAAGAGGGTGTTGGATCCACTGGAAATAGAGTTTCTTTAAGTTTTCTCTGCAAAGCAGATTTGGTATTGTGGAAAATGACAAACAGATTCTGAACTACCGGTTTTTTCTTCTTTTTTAAAACAGATTTTTTTTTTTTTTTTTTTTTTTTTTTGTGTGTATGTATGTAAGTATTCCTGTGTCATGGAATGCCTTGGAGGTGAGAAGGGGGTGTTGGATTTCCCGGGAACTGGAGCTGACAGTTGTTCACCCCTGTAAGTTTGGAATCAAAAGAGTAGTTGGTGCTCTTAACAACCGAGCCATCGCGCCAGCCCCCCCTGGTTTTTTCTTTGTCATTTGTGTTGGATCACTTTCTACTGGATACTTGTATTTCTTCATCTGTGGCTTATCGTCCTTGGTCTTTTTTTTAGCTTTGTGTGTGTGTGTGTGTGTGTGGGTGTGTGGGTTGTGTGGGGTGTGTGGTCAGGATAGTGTTTAGCTGTGAAGTCCAGGCGGAACCGCCCACTCCTTCCTCAGCCTCTGGAGTGAGAATGCTGAGGTGATTTTCATACCTGTCTGAAGAAAAATTTCTAATACTGAGACACACCTAACAGTGATACCTGAATTCCACAGATCTCCACTGAGCTGTAGGCTTATGTATACATCTCTCTTTTGGAAATCTTCCCTGGGCACCTCAAGAACATATGTCCAAAATGTAATTTTACACTCATATGTTCTTCCTTTCAGTATTTCCAAATTAAGCTATATATGTCTGTAGGCAGGGCCTGGGTATGTTCAGGTGCGCTAAAGAGTCCAGAAGGCATTGGATTCCCCAGGAACTCTGGAGTTCTCCAGGCAGTTGTGAGTAGCCCAGCATGTGTGCTGGAAATGAACTCTGCTGTTCTGGAAGAGCAGCAGAGCTCTTAACTGCTGAACTGCCCCTCCAGCCCATGAAATTTGGTTTTCTGTAGATTAGCAGTGGCCCATCAGCAACAGTTTGGACCAGGCGTCTGTACAGGAGCTTGTCTCTATAAAAGAGATTTTGTATTAATTTAAAGGAGGAGAATAAATGCAGGTATGGTGAAATGCCACTCCTTTAAAAATCCCAGCACTCAGGAGAATGAGGCAGGCAAGATCTTTCTGTGAGGCTGCCTCGTCTAAATAGTGAGGGGGGGGGATCCCAGGTAGACTGGGGCTGCAGGGTGAGACCCTGTGTCAACAAACCAAACCAAACAAACAAACAAAATGGTAAATGGGAAAAATAAAGATGCATCCCTGAGGGTTAACATTAAACATGTATTAGTGTGCTTCCTTGTTCTCTTTGCTATTTGCGTGTATCCTGTTTCTCTTTGATGTCTTTGATTACTTCTGTCTGTGTTTGAGGGAGGATTTCATGTAGCCCTATGCTGGCCTGATCTTTTTCTCTACACCCAAATGCTTGCATTACAGATAGGCACCACCATGCTCTACTCTCCTTAATTGTACTTGGAATCCCTCTCCTCCTATCCACTTTCAAGTTTTGTTTTTTTTTTTTTTTTAATTTTCATTTGCATTTGTTTAGAGTTTTATTCTAAAGTGTTGATGGAAAGAAAATGGTATTCAGTCTATGTTGCTTTCCCACAATGTTACCATAGGGCCTGGTGATATGAAGAAATATAGAAATGATATTATGGTACATGCATACCATTTTGGGCCAAGAGCTGCCAGGGGCGGTGGTGGCACACACCTTTAATCCTACACTTGGGAGGAGGCAAGAGGCGGGTGGAGTCTTTGTGAGTTCAAGGCCACCCCTGGTCTATACAGAGTGAGTTCCAGGACAGCTGGGGCCTTACATGGAGACCCTGTCTCGAAAAGACAAAAAAAAAAAAAAAAAAGAAATGATTATAGTCCTTTAAGAAGGAATTAGCATTCTGATGAGCATTGTGGCATGTGTATAGAGTCCCAATTAACTCATAGCTGGAGGCAAGAGAATTAGTTGGCCAAAGTGTTTATAGAGCAAGGGTATATCATATATATACACATAAGAGAAATGTTATTACAAATTTATATAAATCATTTGGCAAACTACTAATGGATTGTTTTCAAAAAAACAGTGTTGAGGTCAGAATCAACAAATTGTGATATATTTTCTTATTAAAGGTTTAATAGATGGTGGGTCTGGAGAGAGATTGTCAGCCGTTTTAATAATAGCACTGACTGCTCTTGCAGAGTAACCCGTGATTAAGAATTTCCCAGCACCCCAATGGTGGCTAAAGCACCATCTTTAAAAGCCAGGCTGTGGCACATACCTGTAAAATAAATCCCAGTACTTTGGGAGGCCGAGGTGGGCAGATCTCTGTGAGTCAAGGTCTGTGTGGTACATAGGCAAGTTCCACCAGCCAGGCCAGCTGGGACTATAAGAGAGACCCTGTCTCAAAAAGACGCAAAAATAAATAAATAAATCCTTTCTCAAAAAGACCAAAATAAAACAATCTCTGTGAGCTAAGCCTCATGAATTATTTGAAGTATATTATATATATATATATATATTAAAAATATATATATATATATATATCAGAGTTATTGAATTTTTGAGACAGGGGCTCCCTCGCCCTATAGCCCCAGCTGTCCCTGGAACTCACTCTGTAGACCAGGCTGGCCTTGAACGCACATAGATCTGCCTGCCTCGGCCATGTGCTAGAGATCAAAGGCTTGCCACACTACACTCAACTTTAAAGACGGTTTGCTTAGTTGCCAGTGTGGTGCTTTGAATCGAACCCCTGTTTCCTCTGCAAGAGGCAGTTGGTGCTCTTAACCGACTGAGCCATCTCCGCCAGCCCATGAATTATATTTTGAAGATTTAGTTTTTATTTTTAAATATTATGTGTGTGAAAGATATTCATGTGAGTGGCAGGTTACTTGAGACAAGAAAGGGGTGTTTGGAGTCGCCTGGAGCGGGGGTGTGTATAATTGGTGGGAGCTGTCCTGCCTGGAATGCTAAATGAACCAACGGTAGTCCTTTTGTAAGAGGTAAGAGTACGCGTCTTTTTGTTTTTGTTTTTCTGTAGTTTTGAGACAGGGTACTCCTGTAGCCCCAGTGGACGGGAACTTGGCATGTAGACCAAGCTGGCCTTGAACTCACAGAGATCCACCTGCTTCTAGCTCCGGAGTACTGGGATTTAAAGGTTGCGCCATCATGCCTGGCAAGAGTACCTGCTTTTAACGAACTTTAAAATGGCCTAATCCCATCTCTTCAGCCCGCTCATGAGACTTTTTTTTTTTCAATTGCGGAGTGACCGAGAAACCATGATAAAAAACACTGGAACAATACTCAAAAAATGGTCCATATTAACTCTGCTAAAACACTAGATGATTTTTCTTGGCTTTTCATGGTGATAGTAGGGTATCTGAAGAATATAAATGTGTAGGGATTCCCTAAGACGACAGCCTGGGCAAGGTAGTTTCTCATTTTAGGCTATTTATACTCAGCCTTGGCAAGTCATTAGAATTACCAAACCATTCAAGGGGAAAGGAAAAAAAAAAGGGGAAGAAGGGGAAGAAGAGAAAGAAAGGAAGGGAGGGGAAAAAAAAAAGGAAAAAAAGGAGAAGAGGGGAAGAGGGAGGGAAAAGGGGGGGAAAGAAAAGAAGGAAGGAGAAAAAGGGGGGGAAAAGGGAAGGGGGAAGGGGGGGGGGAAAAGAAAAAAAAAGGGTGGGTGGAAGGGGGGAGGGGGGGAAGGCGGGGGAGGAGGAAAAAGGAAAAAGGAAAGATGGTGTGGGTCGAAAGTACGTCCAGTTCAGAAGACGAGAAAGCGAAAGCGATGGACGTAGAATGGTTAATCACAAAGCTCTTTGGAGGTAACTATTACAAGCTGAGAATGTGATGTCTGGTGGGTCCGTTTCACTCCAGCTCTATCCGCGTCCCCCCGCTACCCAGTGCTATAAATGGAATATGAGTGAAGGAAGGCGTGTGGGAATGTGCAGTAGGTTCCCTGAAGTAGAGGGTTAAGTTTGTGTGCCACGAGCTCATACATGATGCCAGTACGCTATTCCTGGCTGATGTCAACCACCAGACTTGACCGACATAGTGGACTTGGAGCCCACATTAAGACCAAGCTGGACATGTTGGCTCCGAAACTTACCGCTTATACATGAGCAGCACTCAGTGCTGGTAAGTTGTGGGTAGATGAAGAGGCCAACGAATCAAACAATTAATTGACACCAAAAATAATTTATCAAATTAATAATGTAGAAGTTTGGATAAACACCAGGCACCTGTGCGGTAAACGATGAGAAACCTAATAAAGTATATTGCAGAGCATTGCCCAAATGATACTTTTCACAGGATGCAACTTTAGGTAATAGTTTACGAAAAATGTCGTACATAAAAAACAGGGGTGTCAGAGCCGGACATTTAGATAAACATCACCATAAAGGCGTAGGTGGGTCATGAAGCAGCCCGATTTTGTTTGCTTTGTAATGTGTGGTGGATTGGTCGGCTGCAATTGACGAGGTAGGTGCACTCGTAGTCCGCTGGGTGCACGCATTCCAAAGATGACACGAGAGGCGACTGCCTGGTGAACCCGCCCCTGAAACTGGTGATCAAACAGGTTTCGCGTCATGCTGACACCTGTGTGTGGGTGGTGGACTAGGCATGCGGNGTGTGCCACCATGCCCGGCTTAATTCTAAAATCTATGTACATGCTGATTATAAGACATCGAGTGGAAAAAGTCATAGTGAATAAATGGATAGAAAAAGATATAATGGGAATCTGGGATGGCAACATTAGAATTGGATCACATACCATTTAAGACAAAAAGGATTAATGGGAAAAAAAGGATAGGCTGGAAATATAGTTCAGTGGTAGAGTATACAGTGCTTCTTTAGCATATCTGAAGCCTTGGGTTTAATCCTTGGTAATGAAAAAAAATGGGACAGCACATAATTATATGGGGAAAAGGCCCACCAGAGGGTTTGACCTATTAAAAAAATTTTTTTTTATTAATTTTATTTATTTCTGTATGTGTACGAATGTACTGTCTGCATGCGAGTCTGTGCGCCCGTGTCGTGCAATGCCGCGGAGGTCAGAGGTGGGTGTCGGATTCCCCTGGAACTGGAGCTCTCCTGGAATTGGAGTTTCAGACGGCTCTCGGCCGCCATGTGGGTGCTGGGGATCGAACCAGGGTCCTCTGCTAGAGCGGTCGGCGCTCTTAACCGCTAGGCCATCTCTCCAGCCCCCTGTTTCTCTATTCTTTACTAAGGATTTTCTAAAAACACAAGTACAAAAAAATACATCTATTTCTATGCTCTTTTTCTTGTTCTAAAATATAACTGTTGCATTAATTTGGTATAGGTTCTTTCCAAACTTATAATTTTTTTTTTTTTTGGTCTTTTCGAGACAGGGTCTCTCTGTAGCCCCAGCTGTCCTGGAACTTGCTCTAGACCAGGCTGGCCTTGAACTCACAAAGATCCGCCTGCCTCTGCCTCCCAAGTGCTAGGATTAAAGGCGTGTACCACCACGCCCAGATATTTACATTTAATTTTTTATTTTTTTTGGTATTTTTGAGACAGGGTCTCCCTTCAGTCCCACCTGGACTGGAGCTCACTCTGTAGACCAGGCTGGCCTTGAACTCAGAGAGATCTGTCTGCCTCTGCCTCCCAAGTGCTAGGATTAAAGGCATGTGCCACCACGCCTGGCCTACATTTAATTTTTAAAAATAAGATTACACACATCATTTTCATTTTGTGCTTCCTTCCCACCGCCCATTCACTATACTAACACCTGTAGACTTAAATTTCTACCAATTTTATATTTTTCCATCCTTTTTAAGTTTTGGAAAAAATATTGGGTGTGTAATGTGTGCCACAGTTATGTGTGGAGGTTCTATCAGTACTATCCTTTCTCCTTTGTGTGGGTTTCTGGGGATCCAATTCAGGTCATCAGGTTTGCCAAGTGCTTTACCAGCTGAGCTATCTGGGTGTCTCTGTGTACTATCTTCTATGATAAATGCAGTAAAACTTACTTAGCCATTCTTTCATAGACGTTCCTTATTCTAATTAATTCTAGTGCTCCAATGACTACTGTATTTGAGAAGTAATTTAGAAGACTTTACAGAATTGCCGCTTTACAAGCCATATACATTTAAAAACGATGGGGTTATGCTACCTTCTTATTTGAGGAGCATTCTGTCATTCTGCTTTTCCTGTCATGTCTGTGAAGGATAGATTACATACTCCTTTATGACTGTCAGTTTTTATAGCTCTTGAGCCAACTTTTACAAAGTTCTAGCTTCCTAGAATATTGTCCAAGTCAAACTTGTAAATTATTAGTATAAGGCTATGTAAAAGAATACTTTCTGGGGCTGGAGAGAGCGCTCAGTGGTTAAAAATACTTGCTATTCTTACAGAGGACCCAGGATCAATTCCAGCACTCACATGGTGGTTTTAACAACTGTCTGTAACTCTAGTTCCAGGGGATCCAATGGCTTCTTCTGGCCTCTGGCCAGAAGTGCACACATGTGGTGCACTTACATAAATGCAGGCAAAAAACCAAAAAAAACAAAACAAAACAAAACAAAAACAAAAACCACAATTTGACTTCTATAACATGTTCTCCTTGTTTGCAATGCTTTTTTCCCCCTCCTTCCTCAAATTTGCTCCATTGTCTTCAAATGACCGATATTTTGTGATCAATTTTACTGTTTTTGAATTTTTTTTTTTTTTGTCTTTTCGAGACAGGGTCTCCCTGTAGCCCCAGCTGTCCTGGAACTCACTCTGTAGACCAGGCTGGCCTTGAACTCACAAAGATCCACCTGCCTCTGCCTCCCAAGTGCTAGGATTAAAGGCGTGCGCCACCACACCCAGCAAATTAATCCTCACACCTGAACAGGGACATGAATCCTGGACCCTCAGATTAAAAGTCTGATGCTCTACCAACTAAGCTATCCAGGCTCAATTAATTTTAAAATTACTTTTAGCTCCTTTGAAATTAGATTTTACTTTCTTTGCTATCTAGCTCTATTTCCTTTTGTTTCTTTTTGCCTTTAAGTATTTGTCAAGTGTTGTATCATTCCCTCATTGGCTTATCTATTCTACACTGTATAGCAAAATAAAACCTTTACTATATGCAAGTAGCTATAAGCACTGTATCTGGAGTCAGTCATAGTTGGTTCCAATCCCCTAACTCCTACATATGTCATCTTGGTGAAATCTGAACTGTTTCATCATCTGTAAAAATAAAAACAATACAGATTAGGTTTGAAATTATGTGCAATTCATTTGGCATAGACAATGCTTCACACAACTCAAAAATGTCTAACGAGGCCCATTTCTAAAGATTAGTCATTCTAGGAATGACTAATCCTACAATCCCAATAGTGAAAAACTTTCAATCTATCTGTTAAACTGATCAGCTTGCACACTCAACCATAAAATAGCTATTCAAGTGAGCCCTTCCCTTGATTTTTTTTTTTTTTTTTGGTCTTTTTGAGACCAGGTCTCCCTGTAGCCTCAGCCGTCCTGGAACTCTCTATGTAGGCCAGGCTGGCCTTGAACTCACAGAGATCCACCTGCCTCTTCCTCCTGAGTGCTGGGATTAAAGGTGTGCACCACCATGTGGGGCCTAAAGTAAATATTCTATATCTTAGGAACAATGAGATGCTGAGGATAGAGTTCTTACCTTCCAGAAGTTTCAAATCCCTAGGGACCAGGTGAGAATCAAATGCTAAGTAGATAATTATAATACAATGAGATATAATCTAATAAAGGCTGCAGGAAATCAGATTTTGAGGAGAATGTGCAGCAAAATCAAGGATGTGTGTAGGAATCCTAATTCAAGGATTTATTCATTACTGTGTATCTTGAGGCAACTAACTTTGATGTTTTTTCTTCATATGTAGAATGGATAAACACCTATTCAAGAAGGCTTCAGTAATAAAACGGATACAAAGCAATACAAGACTGATTATAGAAACTCATTAAATGTAAGTTATTAGTAATAAAAAAGGCTATGTTAAAGAAGATGAATTCACCTCAAGAGAACAGAACAAAACTGGTGAGGGCCCATTTGTTTCTTGGGGGAAAACTATATATTCAAAGACAGAGAGAAAAAAGTTTGTTTCCGGTACCCCAATTTACTATAATTTTTTTTTTCTGGTCTTTTTGAGACTGGGTCTCCCTGTAGCCCCAGCTGGCCTGGAAGTCACTATGTAGCCCAAGCTGGCCTTGAACTCACAGAGATCCATCTGCCTCTGCTTCCCGAGTGCTGGGGTTAAAGGCGTGCGCCCCCACGCCCGCCCCCACTTAATATTCTTGGCCAGAGAAGTATGTGCTGCTAAGACAGTGTGTGTGGGGAAATCTGGCTGCGAAAGAGGAAGCAAGGCGGATAAAGCTTTACCAGTTTTCTTATTCCGAGCTACTAGGACAAAACTTAAACCATATATTTTGTAGCAAATAATGAAGTGAAAGGAAGAATACACGTTAGCCAAAAGAACTGGAGAGAAAGATCTGGGTCAAGCTATTGAAAGTTAACAATGTGGCAAAGGAAGAAACCATGGCTTAGGAGGAGGCCCGGAACAGTCCTTTAACTGATGACTCCTGTTTTATACTAGCTGTCTATCTTACCTGCTGTTTTTGGCTTTAGCGAATTACTGATACCTCGTGTGTGTCGACCTGTAAATTCGGAGAACACCTAAAAAGCGAGCATTAAAGAATCCCACACTAAATATTCAACAATGGCAACAGCTGCAGCGACTAACCTCCCTTGTAGGTCTTTTTTCTCTATTAGAGAAGTGACAGGGTAAAAACACTTTCTTCCAAAGCAACACTCAAGTCTACCAGGCTTGCCAAGGACAGAAAGGCCCCTCTCAACGCGCGCGGCACACAGATCACCTACGCAAACTGCACCTGGGAGGCCCATTTCCCACCGGGGAACTCTCCGTGACAGGCTCTCCGGACAGCGGCCCAAAGAGGCTCTTGGGAGACCAAGCCAAACCAAGAATCTCACCCAACTAGCGCCGGAACTAGCGTCCGAACTAGCGTCCCGCAGCTCTGCACTGCGAAGCCTTGAAAAAGGTGAAAAGAAGGAAGCAGGAAGTGACGCATCTCGAGGATCCGGAAGTGACCACACACGCAGGAAGTGTACTGGTTTCCAAGGCGACGGCTCTGCCACCACTCTCTCCTGGTGGCTGGAGTCGGGACTCTGGAAAGCGATTCTGAAGAGAGCATTCCAGCCGTCGGCGGCCGCCGCCTCTGCGACCAGCGGGGAAGAGAGGACGACGACGGCGGCCTCCGCGCGTGCGCGAATCAGGGTCCGCAAGACTACTGTGGCGCCAGGGCCCGGGACCAAGGCGTCCAGGAGCCCGCTCTGTGTCGCGGCGACCCCAGGTCGAGAAATCTCGAAGAAGGCGCCCATCGCCTCAGGGTCTCCGCCGGAAGAGCCGCTGAAGACGGCGGCTTTTCCCGCAGGGACTCGAGAAGAGTGGGTGAAGACCTCGGCTACCACCGCAGGGTGTCTCCGGAGGGAGGGAGGGGACGCGATGGGCGCGAGCAGAGCAGTTGGGAGAGAGTGAGGGCCGACCGCGCCGTCCGCTGCAGCGACGCGAGCTTCGGCGGGGTCGCCGGCCCGCACCCCAGGGACTCGAGGGGTGCCTGGCTCCGCAAAGCCCGGGAGCCGCGAACCAGCAACTCAGGGGACAGGGCCAGCGACGGGCGCAGCTGCTCATGGGAGGGGGCAAGTGGCGCTGGCAGCCGCTGCCCCAGCAGTTCTTGGGACGGAGCGAGTGACGACCGGAGCTACTCGGCCAGCGACTCCTCCCGGGTGAGCGGCGGCGACGACGCGGGCCGCCTGCACGGCTTCTGGGACTGGGAAAGTGAAGAGGACTCGCGCTCGCGGGGCTCCTGGGAGGCAGGGGAAGACTGCCCGGCCCGCGCCAGCGACGACCAAGGCTCCAGTGCTGGAGCCAGCGAGGACCGCAGAAGCAGCAGGGGGCTGGGTTCAACTCCTCCGCAGAGCCCCAGGGCCAGGGCCAGCACCATGCCTGGGGTGGCCGATTCAGGCCCCTCCATGTCCTCCAGTGAGTCACTCATGTTGGCCCTTATCTTGCCAGACTCCTTTAATTTCTTTAAAAAAAATTATTTTATGCGGGGCGTGGTGGCGCAGGCCTTTAATCCCAGCACTCGGAAGGCAGAGGCAGGCGGATCTCTGTGAGTTCAAGGCCAGCCTGGTTTACATAGTGAGTTCCAGGCCAGCTGGGACTACAGGAAGACCCTGTCTCAAAAAAAAAAAATGTTTAGGAATGTATTGAATGTATTTAGGTACACCCATATTGTGCAGTTCCAGCAGAGGCCAGAAGAGGGCGGAGGATCCCCTGGAACTGGAGTTACAGACTCTTGTTTGCTGCATGAGGTTGCTGGGAATTAAACCTGGGTCCTCTGCAAGAACAGTCAGGGCTCTTAACCTCTGAGCCAGCTCTTCAGCCCCAACACACACTCCTTTTCTTACAGCAGCCTGAGCCCTTGCTGCATTTTCTATTATCACTCCCCCTTCTGCCTTTATTTTCATTGATTCCTAAAGCTGATCACCTGCCCCCCAACTTCCCTTGCTTCAGCTTTCCCCTTTGTGTGTGTGTTTTTGAGACAAGGTCTCCCTGTAGCCCCTGCAGGCTTTCTCTTAGACCTTTTGCTCAGATTAACATCTGTTAAATCTTAAGGAGTTTTAAAAACAGCACCCATGCTGGGCTACTCAAAACTGCCTGTAACTCCAGCTCCTGGGGAATCCAATGCTTCTGGTCTCTGCAGGCAGCTGCACACACCCGGCCCCTGCCTACAGACATATATACACGTAATTAAGTAAAATCTTTTAATTGATTTATTTTTATTTTGTGTATGAGTGTTTTGCCTGCGTGTATGTAAGTGCAGGCATGTTATGCAGTGACAGCAGAAGCCAGAAGAGGGTGTTGGATCCACTGGAACTGGAGTTTCTTTAAGTTCTCTGCAGCATTTGGTATTGTGGAAATGACAAAGCAGATCTACCGGGTTTTCTTCTTTTTTAAAAAATATTTTTTTTATTGGTATAACTGTTGCCTGCATGTGTGTAAGTGCACCAGTGTCATGGCCTGTAGAGTCAGAAGAAGGTGTTGGATTTCCCTGGAACTGGAGCTTGACAGTTGTTCACCCCTGTAAGTTTGGAATCAAAAGAGTAGTTGGTGCTCTTAACAACTGAGCCATCTCTCCAGCCCCTGGTTTTCTTGTCATTGTGTTGGATCACTTTCTACTGGATACTTGTATTTCTTCATCTGTGGCTTATCGTCCTTGTCTTTTTTTTATCTTTGTGTGTGTGTGTGTGTGTGTGGGTGTGTGGGTGTGTGGGTGTGTGGTCAGGATAGTGTTTAGCTGTGAAGTCCAGGCGGAACCTCCTTCCTCAGCCTCTGGAGTGAGAATGCTGAGGTGATTTTCATACCTGTCTGAAGAAAAATTTCTAATACTGAGACACACCTAACAGTGATACCTGAATTCCACAGATCTCCACTGAGCTGTAGGCTTATGTATACATCTCTCTTTTGGAAATCTTCCCTGGGCACCTCAAGAACATATGTCCAAAATGTAATTTTACACTCATATGTTCTTCCTTTCAGTATTTCCAAATTAAGCTATATATGTCTGTAGGCAGGGCCTGGGTATGTTCAGGTGCCTGAAGAGTCCAGAGGCATTGGATTCCCCAGGAACTGGAGTTCCAGGCAGTTGTGAGTAGCCCAGCATGTGTGCTGGAAATTGAACTCTGCTGTTCTGGAAGAGCAGCAGAGCTCTTAACTGCTGAACTGCCCCTCCAGCCCATGAAATTTGGTTTTCTGTAGATTAGCAGTGGCCCATCAGCAACAGTTTGGACCAGGCGTCTGTACAGGAGCTTGTCTCTATAAAAGAGATTTTGTATTAATTTAAAGGAGGAGAATAATGCCAGGTATGGTGATGCACTCCTTTAATCCCAGCACTCAGGAGATGGAGGCAGGCAGATCTCTGTGAGGCCTGCCTCGTCTACATAGTGAGTCCCAGGTAGACTGGGGCTCAGGGTGACCCTGTCAAACAAACAAACAAACAAACAAACAAATGGTAAATGGGAAAAATAAAGATGCATCCCTGAGGGTTAACATTAAACATGTATTAGTGTGCTTCCTTGTTCTCTTTGCTATTTGCGTGTATCCTGTTTCTCTTTGATGTCTTTGATTACTTCTGTCTGTGTTTGAGGGAGGATTTCATGTAGCCTATGCTGGCCTGATCTTTTTCTCTACACCCAAATGCTTGCATTACAGATAGGCACCACCATGCTCTACTCTCCTTAATTGTACTTGGAATCTCCACTTTCAAGTTTTTTTTTTTTTTAATTTTCATTGCATTTATTTAGAGTTTTATTCTAAAGTGTTGATGGAAAGAAAATGGTATTCAGTCTATGTTGCTTTCCCACAATGTTACCATAGTGCCTGTGATATGATATATAGAAATGATATTTATGTACATGCATACCATTTTGCCAAGAGCTGGCCGGGCGTGGTGGCACACACCTTTAATCCTAGCACTTGGGAGGCAGAGGCAGGTGGATCTTTGTGAGTTCAAGGCCAGCCTGGTCTACAGAGTGAGTTCCAGGACAGCTGGGGCTACATGGAGACCCTGTCTCGAAAAGACAAAAAAAAAAAAAAAAGATATGATTATAGCCTTTAAGGAATTAGCATTCTGATGAGCATTGTGGCATGTGTATAGAGTCCCAATTAACTCATAGCTGGAGGCAAGAGAATTAGTTGGCCAAAGTGTTTATAGAGCAAGGGTATATCATATATATACACATAAGAGAAATGTTATTACAAATTTATATAAATCATTTGGCAAACTACTAATGGATTGTTTTCAAAACAGTTTGAGGTCAGGAATCACATTGTGATATATTTCTTATTATAAGGTATATAGATGGGGCTGGAGAGATGGCTCAGCAGTTAAGAGCACTGACTGCTCTTGCAGAGGACCCTGATTAGATTCCCAGCACCCACATGGTGGCTAAGCACCATCTTTAAGCCAGGCTGGTGGCACATACCTTTAATCCTAGCACTTGGGAGGCAGAGGTGGGCAGATCTCTGTGAGTTCAAGGTCTGTGTGGTCTACATAGCAAGTTCCAGGCCAGCTGGGACTATAGAGAGACCCTGTCTCAAAAAGACCAAAATAAATAAATAAATCCTTGTCTTCTCAAAAAGACCAAAATAAAACAATCTCTGTGAGCTAAGCTCTCATGAATTATGATATATTATTTATTATTAATAATATATAAAAATATATATATATATATATATAGTAGTACTATTTGTTTTTGAGACAGGGGCTCCTCCCTATAAGCCCCAGCTGTCTCCTGTGAACTCACTCTGTAGACCAGGCTGGCCTTGAACGCACATAGATCTGCCTGCCTCGGCCATGTGCTAGAGATCAAAGGCTTGCCACACTACACTCAACTTTAAAGACGGTTTGCTTAGTTGCCAGTGTGGTGCTTTGAATCGAACCCCTGTTTCCTCTGCAAGAGGCAGTTGGTGCTCTTAACCGACTGAGCCATCTCCGCCAGCCCATGAATTATATTTTGAAGATTTAGTTTTTATTTTTAAATATTATGTGTGTGAAAGATATTCATGTGAGTGGCAGGTTACTTGAGACAAGAAAGGGGTGTTTGGAGTCGCCTGGAGCGGGGGTGTGTATAATTGGTGGGAGCTGTCCTGCCTGGAATGCTAAATGAACCAACGGTAGTCCTTTTGTAAGAGGTAAGAGTACGCGTCTTTTTGTTTTTGTTTTTCTGTAGTTTTGAGACAGGGTACTCCTGTAGCCCCAGTGGACGGGAACTTGGCATGTAGACCAAGCTGGCCTTGAACTCACAGAGATCCACCTGCTTCTAGCTCCGGAGTACTGGGATTTAAAGGTTGCGCCATCATGCCTGGCAAGAGTACCTGCTTTTAACGAACTTTAAAATGGCCTAATCCCATCTCTTCAGCCCGCTCATGAGACTTTTTTTTTTTCAATTGCGGAGTGACCGAGAAACCATGATAAAAAACACTGGAACAATACTCAAAAAATGGTCCATATTAACTCTGCTAAAACACTAGATGATTTTTCTTGGCTTTTCATGGTGATAGTAGGGTATCTGAAGAATATAAATGTGTAGGGATTCCCTAAGACGACAGCCTGGGCAAGGTAGTTTCTCATTTTAGGCTATTTATACTCAGCCTTGGCAAGTCATTAGAATTACCAAACCATTCAAGGGGAAAGGAAAAAAAAAAGGGGAAGAAGGGGAAGAAGAGAAAGAAAGGAAGGGAGGGGAAAAAAAAAAGGAAAAAAAGGAGAAGAGGGGAAGAGGGAGGGAAAAGGGGGGGAAAGAAAAGAAGGAAGGAGAAAAAGGGGGGGAAAAGGGAAGGGGGAAGGGGGGGGGGAAAAGAAAAAAAAAGGGTGGGTGGAAGGGGGGAGGGGGGGAAGGCGGGGGAGGAGGAAAAAGGAAAAAGGAAAGATGGTGTGGGTCGAAAGTACGTCCAGTTCAGAAGACGAGAAAGCGAAAGCGATGGACGTAGAATGGTTAATCACAAAGCTCTTTGGAGGTAACTATTACAAGCTGAGAATGTGATGTCTGGTGGGTCCGTTTCACTCCAGCTCTATCCGCGTCCCCCCGCTACCCAGTGCTATAAATGGAATATGA
The DNA here is from genome assembly GCA_009823505.1 of Rhizomys pruinosus. Lineage (NCBI taxonomy): Eukaryota > Metazoa > Chordata > Mammalia > Rodentia > Spalacidae > Rhizomys > Rhizomys pruinosus. Next base: position 2,964,271 of record VZQC01008412.1, on the reverse strand, counting down.
GTGAAGGAAGGCGTGTGGGAATGTGCAGTAGGTTCCCTGAAGTAGAGGGTTAAGTTTGTGTGCCACGAGCTCATACATGATGCCAGTACGCTATTCCTGGCTGATGTCAACCACCAGACTTGACCGACATAGTGGACTTGGAGCCCACATTAAGACCAAGCTGGACATGTTGGCTCCGAAACTTACCGCTTATACATGAGCAGCACTCAGTGCTGGTAAGTTGTGGGTAGATGAAGAGGCCAACGAATCAAACAATTAATTGACACCAAAAATAATTTATCAAATTAATAATGTAGAAGTTTGGATAAACACCAGGCACCTGTGCGGTAAACGATGAGAAACCTAATAAAGTATATTGCAGAGCATTGCCCAAATGATACTTTTCACAGGATGCAACTTTAGGTAATAGTTTACGAAAAATGTCGTACATAAAAAACAGGGGTGTCAGAGCCGGACATTTAGATAAACATCACCATAAAGGCGTAGGTGGGTCATGAAGCAGCCCGATTTTGTTTGCTTTGTAATGTGTGGTGGATTGGTCGGCTGCAATTGACGAGGTAGGTGCACTCGTAGTCCGCTGGGTGCACGCATTCCAAAGATGACACGAGAGGCGACTGCCTGGTGAACCCGCCCCTGAAACTGGTGATCAAACAGGTTTCGCGTCATGCTGACACCTGTGTGTGGGTGGTGGACTAGGCATGCGGNGTATATATATATATATATATTGTAGTTTTGAGACAGGGTCTCCCTATAGCCCCAGCTGTCCTGGAACTCACTCTGTAGACCAGGCTGGCCTTGAACTCACAGAGATCTGCCTGCCTCTGCCATGTGCTAGGATTAAAGGCTTGCACCACTACACTCAACTTAAAGACGGTTCTTAGTTGCCATGTGGGTGCTGGGAATCGAACCCGGGTCCTCTCCAAGAGCAGTTGGTGCTCTTAACCGCTGAGCCATCTCTCCAGCCCATGAATTATATTTTGAAGATTTATTTTTTTATTTTTAAATTATGTGTGTGAATATATTCATGTGAGTGCAGGTACTTGAGACAAGAAGAGGGTGTTGGATCGCCTGGAGCTGGTGTTATAATTGGTTGGGAGCTGTCCTGCCTGGATGCTATGAACCAAACTGTAGTCCTTTTGTAAGAGTAAGAGTACCTCTTTTTTTTTTTTTTTTCTGTCTTTTTGAGACAGGGTCTCCCTGTAGCCCCAGTTGGACTGGAACTCACCATGTAGACCAAGCTGGCCTTGAACTCACAGAGATCCACCTGCTTCTAGCTCCTGAGTACTGGGATTAAAGGTATGCGCCATCATGCCTGGCAAGAGTACCTGCTTTTAACTGCTAATCCATCTCTTCAGCCCCATGAGACTTTTTTCATTGCGGAGTAGACCATGATAAAAACACTGAACATACTTCAAAAATGGTCATATTAACTCTGCTAAAAACACTAGATGATTTTTCTTGGCTTTTCATGGTGATAGTAGGGTATCTGAAGAATATAAATGTGTAGGGATTCCCTAAGACGACAGCCTGGGCAAGGTAGTTTCTCATTTTAGGCTATTTATACTCAGCCTTGGCAAGTCATTAGAATTACCATTCAAGAGCTTCCACCATTTATCGCTCCAGCAGCTTATGCCCCACATAGGCTGAACTATATTTCTCTGTATATGCTTGTCCCTCCAGATTTAAGATACCATTTTTCCCCTGGAAATTTTTTCTGGTGGTTCCAAGAAAAGTTGTTAATTTTTTATGTATTAGTCTCTTTGTTGGAAGGAGGGAATGTCAGTGTTTGTGCTCTGTATCAGAACTAGAGCTCAACTCTGACTAAGATGTTAATCACAAGCATCTTTGTAGTAAACTATTCAGAGCTGAAGTAATGTGATGTCTGTTGGGTCACTGCTCTAGTCTCTCCCCCCTCCCCCAGTTCTATAATATATTTTAGGAAATGTGATTTTTCAGTAGGTTCCAGGAAGAAGGTACATTTTGCTAGCATACATGATGCAGTCCGTGCTGGAGATGTCAAGCAGCTTGCAGACATAGTGGAACGTGGAGCCAACATTAATGAAGTGGATGTTCTCCATAAACTTACCCCTTTACATTGGGCAGCTCATTCTGGAAGTTTAGAGGTAAGAGGCTATACCTATTATTCAACCAAAATAAATTTACAATAATAGTAGTTTTATAAATTTCGTGTACAGGAATGAGACCTTATAGATGGCATTGCAAATAGTTTTCAGCTCAATTTAATATTTTAAGAATTCTTAAATACTAAAATTGTTCTAGTCAGACTTTATAACACATCACCTAAACTTAGTGTCATAAAATAACCATTTTTTTTTTTATGTGTATGAGTGTACTGTCTGCATGTAGGTTGGTGCACTCGTGTCGTGCAACGCTTCAGAGATCAGAAGAGGGCGTCGGATTCCCCTGAAACTGGAGTCAAAGACAGTTCCTAGCTGCCGTGTGGGTGGTGGGAATCGAACCTGGGTCCTCCACAAGAGCAGTCGGTGCTCCCAACCGCTGAGCCATCTCTCCAGCCATTTTTTTATGTTCATGACTGAACAAAGAATTTGAACTGCAGTGACTGCTTGTCTGCTTTGTCATATCTGAGGTTTCACTCAGAAGAGTCAAAGGCTATATATAGCTATGAGAATATTTTCATTGGGGAGTAGACCATTGTTGTAAAAATACTAAGCACACTTTTTTTTTTTAATTTTATTTTTGTATGTGTATGAATGTACTGTCTGCATGTAGGTTTGTGCACTCATGTCATGTGATGCCGCGGAGGTCAGAAGAGGGCGTCAGATTCCCCTGGAACTGGAGTTCTCCTGGAATTGGAGTTACAGATGGTTCTCAGCCACCATGTGGGTGCTGGGGATTGAACCCGAGTCCTCTGCAAGAGCAGTCGGTGCTCCCAACCGCTAGGCTATCTCTCCAGCCCCAACACTAAGCACACTTAAAAAATGGTCACATTACCTCTGCTAAAGACACGAAATGAAATTTCTTGGCTTTTCACAGTGATGTCTTAGTGGGGTATCTGAAGGAAGAATTTATAAATGTGTAGAGATTCCCTAAAACAACAACCTGGGCAAGGTAGTTTCTCCATTTTTAGGCTAGTTATACTCAGGCTTGGCAAATCATCAGAATTAGCATTCAGATGCTTCAAAGGCAGAAGCAGGTGGATCTCTGTGAGATCCAGGCTAGCCTGGTCTATATAGTGAGTTCCAGACCAGCTGGGACCTATCTCAGTAGTAGAGTACCAGCCCAGTATGCACAAGTCCTACATTAAGTCCTGTGTTCAATACCTAGTACTACAAAAAAGTAAGAGGTTGGGTGGTCTGTGCTGAGGCTAGACTCCTGAGAAGTCTCATTTGTTCAGGTGTCTGATAACTGATGCTGGACATAGCTGTCTGCTTGTTTGTGCTAGTTTATGCTTCTTCACAATGTGGTGGCTGGATTCCAAGGACAACCAGGCATACTTTTAGAGGATAACATAATGAATACTCATCTTCATGTTTCATAGAAACATTTAAAGTCCCTTAGGACACATCTCAGCTGTCATTCCTCTTCTTCCAACTAGAAAGCTAAATATTATACAAATTTGATATTTATTAACCCATCCATGTTTTATGTGATTATTACATAATTCTTTTGACTGGTACTATATAGCTACCACATTCTTCCTCTTGTTTTATTTGTTCAACAGAGTGTTTGAGTTTAAGCCATTGCTTCATACAAGTTCTCTAGTTTATTTGTTTCAGTCTTGTGGTAATAGTCTATTCTTAGAGTAATAGAACTTATTCATTTTCCATTGATGGATATTTAGTTGGTTTCAATTTTTAGCATGAATAAACAATGCTTAGTGAAGAGTCTTTTTATTCTTGTGATGTATACAAGGTTTTATGTTTATATTACATAGTATACTTCCCTTGTCTGTAGATAGCAGTCAGTCCTGTCACAAAACTACTTTTTAACCTCTAACACATACATGGACTCAGTTCTGTGAACCTCGCTGTTTCCTTTGATTTGTTCTTTGGTTACCAAATCTGGCTCAGAAAATTTCCCTGTCAGTATGTCTGCCTCAGAAAAGGCATCTTCACTTTGGTCTGTCAGTAGAGCTCTCTCATATGGGAGAAATGTGCTTGATTATTCTCTGTGAGTTTGTAGCCTTAGGTAGGTAGTGTTCTCTGTTGTTCCCGCCCTCATCTCAATTTGATCTTCATTTTGGCATATTTTTTTTTTTTTCAAAATATACTCCTGAGCCAAACCACAGCGCCTTGCAAAATTCTCCCTCTCTTCACAGTTAAGTACTTTCAGACTTTCATTTATACATTTTTTTTCCATAGCAATTTCTTCTTGTTCTTTGGCTTTTCGTTGTAACTTTTCTTGAACTTGGAGTTTTCTTGTACACAGGACCTCATTCATGAGTCGTCTCCTTGCCTCCTTCTTGAGTGCCAGCTCCTTCTCCTGCTCAGCCAGCTTCTTGGCCTTCACTTCCTCTAATACTCTGTCGAATTCTTTCTCCTGGTCTGCTTCCTCCTTTCGTTGCTGTATCAGATAGTCATTGTATATCTTCTGCTCTCTTGCCATATCTGCCTTTTTTTGCTTCTTTTTGTCTGCCTCCTCCTGTAAGTCCTGAAGGCCCCTTTCTGTGAGCTTCCTGTTCAGTTCTTGCTCATCTCGGTATTCCTGCTGCATATACCCTATCTTCTCTTGCAAGGCTTTCTGAAAAAAGTTCCTGGTTCTCAGTTTTGTCTTCTGTTTCTGCAGCTTCTCTTGTTCAATCTCATGTTTAACCTTTGCTTTGTTCTCTTCCAAGAGATATGCCTCCTCTTCCTTCAGCCTCCGTTCAGCCTGTTTTTGTGCACAGATGCTGGAGATTTGGGCATTCAGCCCCAAGAGTGTGTTCTCCATAAGCTTTCTATGTCTCTTCTCTTCTTGAGCTTCTCGATTTTCCTTGGCTAATCTGTCTTCCTCCCAGAGCTTTTTGGCATATTTTTTCATTGGTTTTGTGGGTTACAGATATTTCATCAAATGGGAGTTAGAATGTTCTTTGTTTTTCTTGCTTTTTGTTTTTGAATGAGTTTAGAAAGAAGAGAAAAATACTGATTTTATTCTGCCATGCCTGATGTGGATTTATTAATTTTCTTGGTAGCCTTTATTGCTTGCTTCAATGAGTATCATGGCTTCAGGGTATGATTGGTATTGGGTTTCCCAGATTGTTGGCTGCTGAGATCTGAATTGTTCTCAATAATATGCTTGGCACAGCGTTTGCCTGTTCAGCTCCAAATAAGGTCAGGCCCTCTGGTAGGGTAATGGAGAACCAATTAGAACTTCTCCACTGGATTATAATGGTTGTGGGATGCCTTGTGGGTGCAGAGTCATCTGTCCAGTCCCTGATCTCCCCTCCCCCCTTTCCCCCCTCCCCTCCCCTCCCCTCCCTCCTTTTCCTTTCCTTTCTTCTTTCTTTCCTCTTCCTATCCTCCCTCTCCATCTCTCTCCCTCCCCCTCTTTTTCTTTCTTCTTGACAGGATCTCTCTGTAGTCCCAGCTGGTCTGGAACTCAGTATGTAGACCAGGACAGCCTCCATCTCACAGAGATCTGCCTGCTTCTGCCTCTCCCTCTCAACTGCTGGAATTAAAGGTGTGTACTACCATTCTTGGCTTCTTTCTGGTTTTAATGGTTGTTTTGGGTATGTTGTTTATTTTACCCCCAAACTCCTGAGATTAGTTCATCTTTTTGTCTCAAGCTCCCAAGTAGTGTGCACTGATAGTCCTAAATACTTTCAATTGATTTTCTTTTTTTTTAAATTTATTATTATTTTTTAATGTGTATGATTGTACTGTCTGCATGTAGGTTGGTGCACCCGTGTCATTCAATGCCGCCAAGGTCAGAAGAGGGTTCCTCTGGAACTGGAGTTAAAGACGGTTCTTAGCTGCCATGTAGATGCTGGGAATCGAACCCAGGTCCTCTGAAGGAGCAGTTGGTGCTCTTAACTGCTGAGCCATCTCTCCAGCCCCTCAATTGATTTTTGACAATGAAACAAATGCATTTTATTTTATTATTATTTTTTTGGTCTGCATTTTATTTTATTATTATTTTTTTGGTCTTTTTGAGACAGGGTCTCCCTGGAGCTCCAGCTGTCCTGGAACTCTCTGTAGACCTGGCTGGCTTCGAACTCACAGAGATCTGCCTTCCTCTGCCTCCCAAGTGCTAGGATCAAAGGCATGCACCACCATGCCTGGCAGCAAATGTATTTTAACAGTGAACAGATAATATTTTTATTAAATGATCTGTTACAGTTGGGCACTCATATGTAAGAAAACAAGCCTTGACTTATATCAGGGACCATATAAAATTTATCTAAAACAGATCATAGTTAAGTACAAAACTTAAACTTGTTCTTTTTTTTTTAATTTTTTTAAATTAATTTTATTTATTTCTGTATGTGTACGAATGTACTGTCTGCATGCAAGTCTGTGCACCCATGTCATGCAATGCCTCGGAGGTCAGAAGTGGGTGTCGGATTCCCCTGGAGCTGGAGTTCTCCTGGAATTGGAGTTCCAGACGGCTCTCGGCCGCCATGTGGGTGCTGGGGATCGAACCCGGGTCCCCTGCAAGAGCGGTCAGCGCTCTTAACCGCTAGGCCATCTCTCCAGCCCCACAAAACTTAAACTTGTAAAAGAGAGAAAAACAAGACAAAATCTTCACAAATCATATACTTCACTAAAAACTATATATAACCAGTTGAAATATGGAATATTAGAATTCAATAATAAGAAAATAAATGTGCAAATGGGCAAAAGTATCTGTTGATACTTTCTCAGAGAGAGTGTATATCTGGATGGTCATTGAGGCTGTGAAAAGATCAACATCATTATCTACTAGAGAAATGCAAATCAGAATCACAGTGAAAAGTTACATACTCAAAATGATGGTGAAAACAATAGTAAAAAACTGAAGTGACAATACCACGCATTGGGAAGAATATGGAGAATCAGAAACTCTTGCATTGGGAGAGTGTCAGATGGCACAGATACTTTAGAAAATGCTTGGATACTTTGTTATAAGGCAGACATACACTGATATATAGCAGCAACTTCATTTTACATAATTTATTCAAGAGAAATGCTAAACCACTATATGAATGTTCATAGTGGGTTTATTTTTCAGTATATAAACAGTACTAAAACATAGGAGTTTCTCCATAAGAATAAATGACTGGCTTAATTGTGATGAACTCCTTTAAATCATGATTGAACTCCTTTAAAAAATATGGAAACATAGGCACTTAGAGCTATAAACTTCCTTCTTTTTTAAAAAAATTTTATTTATGTGTATGAATGTACTGTCTGTGTCGTGCAATGCTGCGGAGGTCAGAAGAGGATGTCAGATTCTCCTGGAACTGGAGTTCTCCTGGAATTGGAGTTACGGATGGTTCTCAGCCGCCATGTGGGTGCTGGGGATCGAACCCGGGTCCTCTCAAGAGCAGTTGGTGCTCTTAACCGCTAGGCCATCTCTTCAGCCCCATAAAAGTATTTCTTAATTTCTTCTTTGACCCATTTATCATTCAGGAGTATGTTTAATCTCCATGAGTTTGTGCAGTTTCTAGAGCTTCTTTTGCTGATGATTATAAGATTTATTGCACTGTGGTCTGATAGAATGCATGGAATTATTTCAATTTTTTTTTTTTTTTTGGTATTTGTTCAGGTTTGTTTTGTATCCCAGTATGTGGTCACTTTTAGAGAAACTTGCATGGGTTGCTGAGCAGAAAGTATATTCTTTGTTCCTTGGATGGAATATTCTGTAGGTGTCTGTTAGGTCCATTTGAAGTCTGTTTTTTCAGATATTAAAATTACATGCCTGGCATGGTGGCACATGCCTTTAATCCCAGCACTTGGGAGGCAGAGGCAGGCGGATCTCTGTGAGTTCAAGGCCAGCCTGGTCTACAGAGTGAGTTCCAGGCCAGTTGGAACTAAAGGGAGATCCTGTCTCAAAAAAAGATAAAAAAAAAAAAAAATTTCAGTACATGCTTGTTTCTTAGAGCCATTTGCTTTGAATATTTTTCCCCCAACTCGCACCAGTGAATCTTCCTTATACAACAGTTTTCAACGGAAACAGAAGACCACAATTGGTTAAGTTCTAGAGACTAAGAGACTGCAGATTGTGTGTCCCTGGATAGAACTCCTTTATTAAGGATAGAACTCCTTTATTAACCCTTACACACCCATAGCTCAGGGACCATTGTGGAAGAGGGGCAAGAAAGATCATAAGAGCCATGGTTGGTCCATGAACATGGGGAAACAAAGGCTTTCTGCCATGGAAGCTTGCTCATGTGAACTGGCAGCGGTGGCATCATGCTCAAGACTCATGCCAGCCATCTCAATTAGACAGAGGTCCATAGTGGAGTGAGGGAAATGGGCGGCAGGACGCCCTAGCCTGAGAACTGTTGGCAACTGATTACTGCTGGGTGAGGGAGAACAGATCTTCCTTAAGACCTCTGGATAGGCTGACTAGTAGATGAACTTGCACGGAAGGACATCCAGGTACAAATGCTTGACTGGATAGGCCTTAACATATATGTAGAATGCATGAGGTCTAGTGGTGGGGTACATGGGGGCATGGATGGGGAGGCGGGGTCTAAATTTAAGAACTATTGTTTGAAATTCACAAAAAGTCAATAAAAATATTTAAAAAATAATGGGGATGGGCAAGATGGCTCAGCAGGTGCTTACTACTAAGACTGACCCAACCTGAATTAGATCCCTGGAAACACATGGTCGAAGGAGAGCTTATGCAAGTTGTCCTTTGACCTCCACACATATGTGGTAGTAAGTGTTCCCACACATTAAAAAAATAATAATAGGGGCTGGAGAGACGGCTCAGTGGTTAAGAGCACTGACTGCCCTTGCAGAAGATCTGGGTTCGATTCCCAGAACCTACATAGTGCCTAAGAACCATCTTTAAGCTGGGTGTGGTGGTACATGCCTTTGATCCTAGCACTTGGGAGGCAGAGGCAGGAGGATCTCTGTGAGTTCAAGGCCTGCCTGGTCTACAGAGTGAGTTCCAGGCCAGCTGGGGCTATAGGGAGACCCTCTCTCTCAAAGAAAAATAATAATAAAGAAATGAAAAAAATAAAACCCAAAACTCTTTTGAGGTAGGATCTCATGTAGCCCTGGCTAGCCTAAAACTCTATGTAGACCATACTGACCTCAAACTCACAGATCTCTCTTTGCCTCCTGAGTGCTACTATTTAAGGCATGCACCACCATGCTTGGCTTAAGTAAACATTAATTTTTTATTGGTTATTAATTTTGATGCAGACAAATGATACCTAAATGGGAAGTCTTTTCACAAATTATAGGTTATGAATGAAAGTCAGTTTTTTTGGTTTGTTTTTTTATTTTTGTCTTTTTGAGACAGCATCTCTCAGTAGTTCCAGCTGGTCTGGAACTCAGTATGTAGACCAGGCTGGCCTTGAACTCACAGAGACCCACCTGCCTCTGCCTCCCAAGTGCTGGGATTAAAGGTGTGTGCTACCATGCCCGGTGATTTAAAAAGAAAGTTGCTTCTTAGAGATAAAAATCTACAAGATGACATATATAAAGACAGTAACACAGACCTCCAGGTGTAGTAGTATAGTGAGATGTAGGTTTTAAAACATCTCAAGTTGTATCCCTCCTTTAAAAAAATTTCGTGTGTGTGTGTGTGTGTGTGTGTGTGTGTGTGTTACCTCAGAATAATATTGTTTGTTTTGATACAAAAGCTTCCAGATATCCATTTAAAGATTTGCAGTAAAAGTTAAGTGTAGTTGAGTGTCTGTTGTCCCAACTACTCAGAAGGTTGAGGCAGGAAATCATTTGAACCCAGGAGTTTTGGGTCATCTTGGACAACATGGCAGGATCTCATCTCTTAAAAAAAGAAAAGGGAAGGGGACTGGAGAGATGGCTCAGTGGTTATGATCACTGGCTGCTCTTGTAGAGGACTTGGGTTCAACTTCCAGCACCCACTTGGCTGCTAACAATCATATATAACTTCAGTTCCAGGGGATCCGATGCCCTCCTCTGAGCTCCGTGGGCATTTCATGACATGGGTGCACCTACCCACATTCAGCCATTATACTCATATACATAAAATAAAATATAAAAGCCAGCCATGTGGTGCACACCTTTAATCCCAGCACTCAGGAGTGAGAGACAAGAGGATCTCTTTGAGTTCAAGGCAATCTTGGTCTATATAGTGAGTTCCAGGACACCTGGGACTGCAGGGAGATCCTGTCTCAAAAAGACCAAAAAAAAAAATAAAAATAAAAAAATAAAAGAAAAGAGGTTGGGTGTGGTGATACATGCCTTTAATCTAGTACTTGGGAGGCAGAGATAGGTCAATCTTTGTGAGTTTGAGGCCAGCCTGATCTACATAGCAAGTTCTAGGCCAGGGCTTCACAGTAAGACAGACTCTGTCTCAAAAAACAAAAACAAAATGCCACAAAAACAAAAAAAAAGCCAAAAAATTTTTTCTTTTTACATTTTTAATTGTGTGTCTGTGTGGGGTATGCACATGGGTGCAGGTGTCCTCTGAGGCCAGAAGAGGGTACTGAACCCCTGAAGCTGAAGGCAGTTGTAAGCCACCAGATGTGGGTGCTGGGAACTATACTCTGGTCTTCTGGAAGAACAGTAAGAGCCATCTCCAGCCACAGAAAAGAAACAAGAACAACAAAGATAGTAATTGAAAGATAGCAGCCCTTGAGAGAGCTTTGCTCATAGATTGGTTTTATTTGGCTTGCACAGTATTAGCCACCCAGAGTATCATTGGATCAGCATTTCACTCGCAGCAAGAACTGCTTGTAATTGAGTAGAGTGTACCTGGTAGACAAGGAATGTGGTCTCTGGTTTGCTACCTTCTGTTGCTTGCCCAACAATGATGCCAAACATTGATTGCTATGTCACTGTGTTTGTGCTATTGATTTTCTTACACCTGGCCCCTCACTTATGTTTCTCAGGCTACAGTGGGAATTAAAAAAATTTTTTATTTTTATTTCTTATGTGTATGAGTATTTTGCCTGCATGTGTGCACCCATGTCATTCAATGCCTGGAACTGGAGTTACGGATGGTTGTTAGCCACCATGTGAGTTCTGGGAATCAAACCCAGGTCCTCTGGAAGACCAATGTTCTTAACCACTGAGCCATCTCTTCAGCCCCTCCAGTGGGAAGTTAATAAACTAAATTTAACGATATTAAAAACATCTAAGTTTTCACCTGTTAATGTGATTATTTTCTTAGTGCCTTCACTGGCTGCTCTGGCATGGTGCTGATACAACACAAGGAAATACAAGAGGATGGACAGCTGCTCATATAGCTGCAATCAGGGGTCAGGATGCTTGTATGCAGGTAATGGTTGCTTTTTTTTTTCTTCAGTTAGTTGAATTACTTCACCACCACAATTCTCTTCAGGCCATTGCTATTCAAACTATTTGATCCAACCCTTTTAGTTATATGTGGGAATGACTTTAAATGGGAAAGACTCTTTGTAATTAGCCTTTATAAACTGACATTTGGTATAACCTTATAAGTTAATCATATTTTGAGACTATTTAGAACTATGAGCTCTTGAGAAAATATAATCAGTCCTACAGTGATTTGGAACCTAGATCTAATTAACTCTTACAAGCTAAGCTAAGTGTATACCTTTAGTGTTAAACTGTGTTTCCTATTTATGACTCAGTTATGCCCCTGACTCAGAATAATGTATGTGTGTATGAGATATGATAATGAAGATGTGGAAGACACCAGTGACATTACAAAGAACATTTCCTTCATAGATGTTGCAAGGAACATGGGGGCATAAGCTGATGACATCTCTTTGTGGCTTTGGGTGCTGTTCTGAGTCAGTAGGATAAAAAAAAAACACCCACAAACAGCCGGGCATGGTGGCGCACGCCTTTAATCCTAGCACTTGGGAGGCAGAGGCAGGCGGATCTTTGTGAGTTCAAGGCCAGCCTGGTCTACAGAGCGAGTTCCAGCACAGCTGGGGCTACAGGGAGACCCTGCTCAAAAAGTAAACAAAACAAAACAAAAAACCCCACAAATAACTTCTTCCTTTGTAAAACTGTTATCAAAGATTGTCCATACCATGCTTAATATGCTCTTCAATTAATATGAGAGGAGCCCTTTGTTAGACAGTAGAGTAGGGTTGAGTAAAGTAGAACAGAATGGACTAGAAGAGTAGAATATGGTAGAGAGGAATAGATTGGGCCTACCCTTGGTTAAACTAATACAAGAGTAGGTTCCTCATTAACGGTGGACCTGACACATTGTGGTATCTTGTGTGAGGAATCAGACTCCACCACAGTTACATGCTCTAAACAAGAAATTACTGGACTCTAGTAACTCAGATATTTTGATTCCAACTGCTTAAGTGATATGTGACCAGACATTCTTTAGTCTCTAAAGTAGTTTGCTGGTTGTTTTGAGAGATGTTACAGTTGTGCCCAGAGTATCTCCTTTGTAGCTTGCTGTTATGGTTCAAATGTTTGTGTTGTCTTAAAATCAGTGTTATAAATCTTAGCTCTCAAAGTCATGAGTATTAATTTGAGAAGCTAGACAATGAAGCCGGGTGTGGTGGCGCACACCTTTAATCCTAGCACTTGGGAGGCAGAGGCAGGCGGATCTTTGTGAGTTCAAGGCCAGCCTGGTCTACAGAGTGAGTTCCAGGACAGCTGGGACCAAAAAAAAAAAAAAAAAAAGAGAAGCTAGGCAATGAGAATAAAGAGGAAATACAATAGTAACTTCAGGGGATATTGGCATCAAGTGAAGTTTTATCTAATGGTGTCCTCCCTCCAATGATTAGTTCAAGTCACTCCCTGTGCCTTGACTCTCATTTTCTCCCTCAAAGTCATCTTTTCCTCCTCAGAGCTTTTGTGATGCTAATTTTTTTTTTGGTATTATACTATGTAATTGAATTGTTCTTTATCTAGGATTGCTTGGTATAATTAATAATTCCCTAGGATGATAAGGTGGCTTTTGTTTTTGTCTTTTTGAGACAGGGTCTCCCTGTAGCTCCAGCTGTCCTGGAGCTCGCTGTGTAGACCAGGCTGGCCTTGAACTCACAGAGATCCACCTGCCTCTGCCTCCTGAGTGCTGGGATTAAAGGTGTGCAACACCATGCCCAGCTTTTATAATTCTTTTTTTTTTAATTTTATTTTTGTATGTGTATGAATGTAGGTTTGTGCACCCGTGTAGTGCAATGCCGTGGAGGTGAGAAGAGGGTCTCGGATTCCCCTGGAACTGGAGTTCTCCTGGAATTGGAGTTACAGATGGTTCTCGGCCGCCATGTGGGTGCTGGGGATCGAACCCAGGTCCTCTGCAAGAGCAGTCCTTGCTCTTGACCGCTAGGCTATCTCTCCAGCCCAATTCTTAAAACACACACACACACACACACACACACACACACACACACACACACACAAAAGCCGGGTGTGGTGGCACACGCCTTTAATCCTAGCACTTGGGAGGCAGAGGCAGGCAGATCTTTGTGAGTTCAAGGCCAGCCTGGTCTTCATAATGAGTTTCAGGACAGCCTGGAGCTCCAGGGAGACCCTGTCTCGAAAAGACCAGAAAAACAAACAAACAAACAAACAAGAAAACACAATAAGCACTCGATATTTATGGTGATTATTGGCTGGCTGGTTATATCAGAAAAAATCAAGTAGGGTATCCTTTTTAAAGCCCTTAATAGGAATTGTTACTGAGTAGTTCTTTGCTAAGATACTAGTAAATGAAGGCTGGTTAAAGAAAGAAATGGCAAAGGAGAAAACAATGAAAAATATGGAGTAGGAAGGAGTTGGGGGTGTAGCTAAGTACGTGCTTAGTACGCTCAGGTTCTGGGTTCAGTTTTCAGGACCAAAGGTGAAAAATTTTTTTTGTAAAAATACTTTAAATTTTAGAGGTGTTATAGGTTCAGCAAAATTGAGCAGAAGGTACAGAGATTTTACATTGGTGAATAGATTTCCTGTTCAGTTAAACTCTAGTGATATAATCACCCAAGTCCATAGTTTGCATTAGGTTTCATCTTGGTATTGTACATTCTATGCATTTGAACAAATTTATTTATTTATTTATTTTTATTTATTTATTTTTTTTGAGACAGGGTCTCCCTTATGCCCAGATGGCCTGGAGCTTGATACGTAGACCAGGCTGGTCTTGAACTCCCAGAGATCCACCTGCCTCTGCCTCCTGAGTACTAGGATTAAAGATGTGTGCCACCACACCCAGCCCAAGATGGTTCTTAACTGCCATGTGGGTGCTGGGAATCGAACCTGGTTCCTTTGCCAGAGTAGTCAGTGCTCTTAACTGCTGAGCCATCTCTCCAGCCCCTTGAACAAATTTCTTTCCTTTNGACATGTCTCTCTTTAGTCCCAGCTGGCCTGGAGATTGACGTGTACACCAGGCTAGTCTTGAACTCACTGAGATCCGCCTGCTTCTGCCTCCTGAGTGCTGGGATTAAAGACCAGCAACACCACGCCCGGCCTAAGACAGTTCTTAGCCGCAATGTGGGTACTGAGAATTGAACCCAGGTCCTCTGCAAGAGCAGTCAGTGCTCTTAACCACTGAGCCATCTCTCCAGCCCTTGAACAAATCTAATGTCACATATCAACCATTATGGTATCATATAGATTAGTTTTACTTCCTAAAGATCCTCTGTGTACCACCTACTCATCCTTCCCCTCTTTCTTTCTTTCTTTTTTTTTTTTTTCCAGACATTGATATTTAATGATTAGGGCTGAGGAGAGTCTAGGGGGGACACCAGGCATACACATAGAGGTTTCCCAGAGGGGCAGACATCTAAAGCCTTCAAACTTCCCAGCCTGAAGATTCCTTTCCACTAGTGGTGTGTCACTCAAAGCCCGTTGCTTATGACTGACAGCCTCTTTGGAGGACTAAGGCCTCCATGAAGCAGGACAGCCTGACTGTGGATGCTCCCACCCACTCCCGAGCCTGCCTGCGTATGCACTAAGGTATTCAGCACAAGGGGGAGGCACCATCAGGGGACAGAGAAGCTCAGACCTGTCAGCTCAGCCCACGCCCTCCAGGAAACAGAGTGCCTCTGCTGTCCTGGGAGCCCCAGGAGCTAGTCGCTGCCTGGCCTCATCCGGGGCCTTCCTGGAACACAGAGTCTAGGCTTGTCTCTCTATGGGCTGGGCCAGAATCTTAAATGGGTCTGAAACGTCTGCATTTTTAGGCCTGAATGAGATGATGGCTGGGTTAGACAACCCTGAGTGGAGGGTCCCCCTCTCTCTCCTCATTTGTTTAAAGCTGTTATGAAATGAGAGAAAGATGTTCTGTAAGTCCTGACAACTCATCTATTTGTGGTTACAATTGGCCACTTTATCCAGGAGCCAAAGACTCTTAACACACACACAGACACACACACAGACACACACACACACACATACACACACACACACACACACACACACACACACACACACACAGACAAACACACGCACACAGGGCCCAGGACCCAATCCTGTCCCCATTCTAGACACCAAGTCCCCATGTTCAGCTTAGCGGCTCATGGCCCACAGTGTGGAGGCCGAGGAGGTATCGGCTGCTGGTCACAGGTGTTGGGCCACTTCCCAGAACACCTGCAGAGCCATGGACACACAGGCGAACTGGGCTAGGACATAGGACCCAGAGCGGACGCGTGGATTCAGCTTGTCCAGATAGGTCACGGTGTGCACCATACGACACGTGAGCACAATGAGGAAGTGTATCCAGGCGACCAAAAGGTTGGGTCCCAGGAGTGAGTAGACAAAGCCCACGAAGAGGAAAGGGTAGATGTTTTCCATGTCATTCCTGTGGGCCCTGAGGCAGCGTTCCACATCCGGGTCGCTCCGCTCCGGCAGTACTGGAGCCCCTCTTTCTAACTCATGGGCAAACATTGATCTTTTTACTGTCTCCATTGTCTGGCCTTTTTGCAAATGTTATATAGATAAAATCATACACAGGTAGCCCTTTCATAATGCCTTCATTCATCTGTAGCATGTATGCCATTTTATGACTGGAAGATTTGTTTGTTTGCTTATTTCTAGAGACAGTGCCTCACTCTGTTGCCCAGGTTGGGTCTAAACTTGTGATCCTTCTGCCTCTGCCTCCCAATCCTGGGATTATAGGGACGTACTACTGTATCTAATAATAAATAATTTATTTTAGTGCTGAATATTTATTGTTTGATGTTTAGACCTTCATTTGGACATGTTTTCAATTTTATTAGGTATTTAGGTAAATACCAAGGAGATCATGATTATTGGATTGTAGTATGATTATATAAGAAACTGCCCTTTTGTCTTCCAAAGTAGCTGTATCTTTTTTTTTTTTTTTTTGACAGGATCTCCTGTAGTCCTAGCCTGCCTGGAATTCACTATGCAGACCAGGCTGGTCTCTATCTCTCAGATATCTGCCATCCTCTGCCTCCCAAGTGTCAGGATTAAAGGTGTATGCCACTACACCTGACATTTATCATTTAATTAAAAAATTTTTTTTTTGTTGTTGTTGCTGTTGTTACTTTTCACAGAGATCTGCCTGCTTCTTCCTCCCAGTGCTGGGATTAAAGGCGTGTGCCACCACACCTGGGAATCGAACCTGGGTCCTCTGCAAGAGCAATCTGTGCTCTTGACCATTGAGCCATCTCTCCAGCCCCTGATCATTTAATTTTAAGGTTTTTTTTTTTCCTATCTTGAATATCAGTCCTTTTTTGGATATATCTTTAACAGGTATTTTCTCTGCATGAACTGTTTTATTTTTAGTCTTTTGTCAATGTGTTTTAGAGTAGCAATTTTTTTGGGGGTGGGGGGCAGGGTCTCCCTTTTTAGTCCCAGCTGGCTTGGAGCTCTCTATGTAGACCAGGCTGGCCTTGAATTTACAGAGATCTGCTTGCCTCTGCTTCCTGAGCGCTGAGATTAAAGGTGTGTGCCACCACGCCTGGCCCAAGATGGTTCTTAGCCCCCATGTGGGTTCTGGGATTTGAACCCTCTGCAAGAGCAGTCAGTGCTCTTAACTGTTGAGCCATCTCTCCAGCCCCAGGTAGCAATTTTTAATCTAAATAAAGTTGAGTTTATCAATTACTCATTTTACATCTTTTTTAAAATTTTTATTTATTCTTGTATGTGTATGAATGTACTGTTGGTATATTTAAAAGATTATAGCCTAGCCCTGAGTGTCATCCAACCCCCCCCCCCCGTCATCTAAGGGTTTTATAGTTTTGTATATTGTATCTGTGATCTATTTTAAGTTATTTTTGGAAGGTTTGTTAGGTCTGTGCCTAGATTCAGTGTTTTTACATGAATGCCCAGTTGTTCTAGCAATATTTATTGAAAGAAAAATCTTTTCTCCATTGTTCCTAATTCCCCCTCTCTCTCACTCTCTCTGATCCTTTTTTGGTCTTTTTGAAACAGGGTCTCTCTGTAGGCCCTGCTGGCCTAGAAGTAGTTATGTAGAATAGGCTGGCCTCGAACTCACAGCAATCTGTCTGACTCTGCCTCTGCCCCCAGAGTGCTGGGATTAAAGACATATGCCACCATACCCAGCTCCTTTATTTTTTTCTCTCTCTCTCTTTTTAAAAAAATACCTTTTATCATTTTTATTTTATGTGTATGAGTATATTGCCTCCTTGTATGCAGGTGCACCTGCAATGCCTGCATAGGTCAGAAGAAGGTATTGGATTTCCCTGGAACTAGAGTTATGAGTGGTTGTCAGGAGTCATTTGTGTACTGGGAATCAAACCTGGGTACCCTACAAGAGCAGCCAGTGTTCTTAACCACTGAGCCATCTTTCCAGCACTTCCCTTTCTCTTTTTTCAAAGTTCAATTGACTATGTTTCTAAGGATCTATTTCTAGGATCTCTATTCAGATCCATTGAACTATCTGTCGATTCTTTGCTTATTGTCATATTGTCTTGATTTGTATGGTTTTCTAGTGAGTCTTAAGTAATGTCATTCCTCTAGCTTTGTTCTTTAATATTGCATTGGCTATTCTGGGTCTTTTGAAAAAATATTTTGCTGGGTGTAGTGCCACATGCCTTTAAGCCCAGCACTTGGGAGGCAGAGGCAGGCGGATCTCTGTCAGTTCAAGGCCAGCCTGGTGTACATAGTGAGCTCCAGGCCAGCTGGAACTAAAGGGAGACCCTGTCTCAAAAAGACCCCCCCCAAAAAAATTATTTTATGTGTATGAGTGTATTGGTTGCATGTCTGTAAGTGCACTTGTTTCATGCAATGCCCAAGGAGGTCAGAAGAGGGCATCAGATCCCTGGAACTGGAGTTATGGAAGGCTGTTAGCTGCCATGTGGGTGCTGGGAACTCTTTACTCCTGAGCCATCTCTCCAGCCCCTATTCTGGGTCTTTTGACTCTCTGAAAACTTGAGAATCTATTTGTTGATATCCATAAAAATACATTGTTGGGGAGATGGCTCAGTGGTTAAGAGCACTGATTGCTCTTGCAGAGGACCTGGGTTTGATTCCTAGCACCCAAATGTCTCCAGTTCCAGGTGATCTGATGCTTCTTCTGCCCTCTGCATGTAGTGTGCAACGTGGGTACACTTACACACATGCAGGTAGTACACTCAAACACATAAAAAAAAATAAATTGTAAAAAAAAATTGTTGGAGTTTTGATTGGGAATAATAGTTCTTTTAAATTAATTATGTTATGTAGATAGAAAGAAACCCTATAGTCTATAACCTATATGTGGAGATCGGGTTAGTTGTATATTTAGGTGAAGCCGCCTTAGAAGCTTGACTGTAAGCTTAGAACTAGTTAAGTAATGTAACTTAGGC
The DNA here is from genome assembly GCA_009823505.1 of Rhizomys pruinosus. Lineage (NCBI taxonomy): Eukaryota > Metazoa > Chordata > Mammalia > Rodentia > Spalacidae > Rhizomys > Rhizomys pruinosus. The sequence goes on along the minus strand of VZQC01008412.1, from coordinate 2,945,445 downwards.
AGTGGTTTTTTTTTTGTTTTTGTTTTGTTTTTTTTGTCTTTTCGAGACAGGGTCTCCCTGTAGCCCCAGCTGGTCTGGGAGTCACTCTGTAGACCAGGCTGGCCTTGAACTCACAAAGATCCACCTGCCTCTGCCTCCCAAGCGCTAGGATTAAAGGTGTGCGCCACCACACCTTTAATGGCTAGGCAGTGTTTTAAAGAATACCACAGACCTTTTCTTAGCTAAGGAATGTCTCCTCGATTGCCCGTTAGGGCATGATTTTGCTACAAGTAGATTGCTTGTCTTTACCCTATATCTGCAGTCATGGTTTAATGCCTGTGCACATGTAAGCTTATTCTCATCTCTCTGTTTCTAGGCTCTTATAATCAACGGAGCCAACCTGGCAGTTCAAGATGATCGAGGATGCACTCCTGTGCACCTTGCTGCCACTCATGGACATTCTTTCACTTTACAGATAATGCTGCGAAGTGGAGTGGTGAGGGTCTTCTTTTATCAGTGATAGTATGCAGTCATCTAGATGCATCAACTAGAGTAATAATTGGTGGTTTGTTAATCTCTTCTTGATTTTAACTCCTTAATATGACTTTGGGGAAGTAATTTTTTCCTTGGGCTTTCTCATCTTTAAGCATGAAGCAATAAGTGGGACAAATATAAGCAGTTTAATAATATAAAATATTTCAGATGGTTTTTGGGCTTTGGTGCTGATTTAGAGTTTAATTGGGAAGATTCTGAAGTTTCTAAAAAATTCTTTAAATTAATTAATTAATTGATTAATTATTTTTTATGTGTATGAGCATACTGTCTACGTGTAGGTTGGTGCATCCGTGTCATGCAATGTCACGGAGGTCAGAAGAGGGCGTCAGGTTCCCCTGAAACTGGAGTAAAAGACAGTTCTTAGCTGCCATGTGGGTTCCGGGAATTGAACCCGGTCCTCTGCAAGAGCATTCAGTGCTCTTAACTGCTAGGCCATCTCTCCAGCCCCTCTGAACAAATCTTAACCAGATATTATGCTTTTATAAATTTCTGTTAATCTATGTGTGTTTCTATTTAAACTCTGTTTCACGCCAATGCAGAAATTGATTTATTTTCTCCAGTATTTCATTTAAAATATATTTTTATTGAAAAATAATTATTTATTTTTTTAAACAAATTACTTTTAATTTTTTTAAATTTTATTTATTTATTTACATGTATGAATGTACTGTCTGCATGTAGGTCTGTGCACCCGTGGTGCAATGCTGCGGAGGTCAGAAGAGGGTGTCGGATTCCCCTGGAACTGGAGTTCTCCTGGAATTGGAGTTATAGATGGTTCTCAGCCGCCATGTGGGTGCTGGGGATCGAACCCCGGTCCTCTGCAAGAGCAGTTGGTGCTCTTAACCGCTAGGCCATCTCTCCAGCCCCTGAAAAATAATTATTATTATTAGTCTTTTTGAGACAAGGTCTCCCTGTAGCCCCTGCTGTCCTAGAACTCACTATGTAGACCAGGTCTTGAACTCACCGAGATCTGCCTGCCTCTGTCTCCTGAGTGGTGGGATTAAAGATGTGTGCCACCATGCCTGGCTTATTGATATTTTTGCGGTGGTTGTGGTGGTACATGCCTTTAATCTCAGTACTGGGGAGGCAGAGGCAGATGGATCTCTGTGAGTTCCAGGCCAACCTGGTCTACATAGTGAGTTCCAGGCCAGCAGGATCTACAGGGAGACCCTGTCTCAAAAAGATTAAAAAAAAAAAAAAAAAAAAAAGAAAAATGCTTATTATTGTTATTATTATTATTATTTTTACTAATGTATGTCAGTTGGAGTTCACATAAGTACAGGTGCCCGCAGAAACCAGAGGCATATCCTCTGGAACTGGAGTTATAGGTGTGTTGTTAGCCATTCGATGTGGGGTTTTGGAGCCTAAGGTCCTCTTCAAGAGCAGTAGATGCTCTTAACCACTGAGCCCCTTAATTTTATTGCTTTTAAAATATCTCTTTTTAAAATGAATTTTATTTATTTCTGTATGTGTATGAATGTACTGCCTGCATGCAAGTTTGTGCACCCGTGTTGTGTAATGCCGCGGAGGTCAGAAGAGGGTGTCGGATTCCCCTGGAACTGGAGGTCTCCTGGAATTGGAGTTTCAGACGGTTCTCGGCTGCCATGTGGGTGCTGGGGATCGAACCTGGGTCCTCTGTAAGAGTGGTCGGCGCTCTTAACCGCTAGGCCATCTCTCCAGCCCCAATTTTATTGCTTTTAAAGATTTTCTTTTTTAGTTTATTTAAAGTTATTTATTTTTATTCTTTTATGTGTATGAGTGTTTTGCTTATGTGTAACTGCACTCATGCATGCATTGCTCACAGAGGCCAGAATAGAGCACCAGATCTCCTGGAACTGGAGTTATAAATGGTTGTTAGCTGCCATATGGGTGCTGGGAACCAAACCTAGGTCCTCTGTAAGAGCAGTAAGTGCCCTTAATCACTGAGCCATCTCTCCAGCCCCTTTATTTTTTAGTTTTAATTATGTCTAAGTATGTGAGTCTGTGTGTGGGAATGTGCACTTCTAGAGGCCAGAAGAGGGTGTCAGAGTAAGCCACCTGACCTGGGTGCTGGGAACTAAGCACTGGTCCTCTGGAAGAACAGTTCATGTTCTTAACTGCTGAGCTGTCTCTTCAGCCCTTAATATTTATTTGTTCATTTAAATGAACAAATTATTTTTATGTGTATATGTGCTTTGCCTGTATGTATGTAAGTGCACCTGTACATAAAATGCCTGCAGAAGCTAGAAATTGTCAGATCCTCTGGAACCGGAGTTACAGATGGTTGTGAATCTCCCTGTGGGTGTTGGGAACTGAACCTGGGTCCCCTGCAAGAGCAGCCAGTGTTCTTAACCACTGAGCCATCGCTCCAGCCTTATTTATTTATTTGTTTGTTTATTTATTTATTTGTTTATTTATTTTTGGTCTTTTCGAGACAGGGTCTCCCTGTAGCCCCAGCTGTCCTGGAACTCACTCTGTAGACCAGGCTGGCCTTGAACTCACAAAGATCCACCTGCCTCTGCCTCCAAGTGCTAGGATTAAAGGTGTGTGCCACCACGCCTGGCTCCCTTATATTTATTTTTAATAATATTTAGTGGCTGTAAAAAAATAATTTGTTGTAAGAACAGAACTTCTTCTGCTGTGTATGATAGCTCATGTTTATAATTGGAGCATTTGGGAGATTGAGGCAAGAGGATTGTCAGAAGTCTGAGGTGGCTAGCCAGGGATAAAGAATGAGATCTTGTCTCAGTTCCCTCCCCCTCCCCCCCATAAGAAAGGAGAGAGAGAGAGAGAGAGAGAGAGAGAGAGAGAGAGAGAGAGAGAGAGAGAGAGAGAGAGAGAGAGACACTGAGACTGAAAGAGAGAGACTGAGCGATACCTATATTGAATACATTATGATAAAAGTTGTTTTCATGAAGTGGAAACATTCATTAAATGTTTTTTGTTAATTCCCTTAAATTATAATATGAGATCATTTAAATCCATCCTTTTTATTTTATAGAAGATTCTGTGACAGTGAAACAATTAGTTAACTTCCGTTTTAGACATTACTTTGTGTGACTGTATTTTTTTTAAAAGGCTATTTTATAAACTTTGCAAATATTTCATGTAAACTTACTATATTAAATGTTTGTCTTATAATTTTAAGAATAGCTCCTAATTTTCACTTGCATATTTAAGCTTCTAGACTCAGTGTTTCCCTACAGAGTGATAAGAAACTGAGTCCTTGTGAATGTTACCACTAGGATCCCAGTGTGACTGATAAGAGAGAATGGAGACCTGTACATTATGCAGCTTTTCATGGGCGGCTTGGGTGTTTGCAACTTCTTGTCAAATGGGGATGTAGCATAGAAGATGTGGACTACAATGGAAACCTTCCAGGTATTGAACAAAAGCACATATTTTAGTTTTTCATTGATAAAAAATTTAAATGCTTGATCATATTTAAGGAATTTGAACTATTGTCATTCTGTAAGTCCCTCACAAAGCTAATAGTAAATAAGTTGGTATGAACTTTTAAATTTAATATGCCTGTATTGTATACAACTCATGATTTGTTTTCAAGAACTATCTTAGCAAAAGAGAAAATGGATCCTCTTCCTTCTGTACCTCATCTTTCTTCCTCTCCCTCAGCCTTCACGTGGGATCCAACTGAAGGTCTTAAACAAGCCAAGCAAGTGCCCTATATTCCCAACCTTAATGTTCTTGTTTCTTAATTTTCTACCTTTCTGCCATGCACACAACTACCTTGTTATTTAAATAGTATAGAGGAAACTAGTATGTATTAGTCAGTTTGCTACTGCAATTTGTGTCTAGTTAGAAATAAACTGGCTAGTTTACACTTCATTTTCTTTAAAAAGTAGTATTGGAATTCAGATCACAGTGAGATTTGAGTAAAATGATTCTTGAATTTTTTTGTATCTTAGAAGACTGTTAAGAAGCACACATATGAAGAAAAATCTAGGCAGAATGATTTGAACAAGTCTGACCAAATCATTGTGCTATTTGCAACTTCCCTGGATCCATGTGACCCTTGATTGCTTAACTTGATATGCTAGACCTTTATAATTTGGTTCCTGTGTACCTCCCTTGCCTCATCTTCTACACCTTTATACTACTATTTGAGATTGTTTGGTTTCTTTCTGAAGTATACTTTTAGCATTCTTTTAGTGAAAGTTTGTTAGCATGATGAATATCCTTTTGTAAGAAAAAATTTTTTTTTGTCTTTTTGAGACAGGGTCTCCCAGCTGGCTTGGAGCTCTCTGTGTAGATCAGGCTGGCCTTGAACTCATGGAGATCTGCTTCCTGAGTGGTGGGATTAAAGGTGTGCACCACCACGCCCAGCATTGTTCTCATCCTTTTTTAATTTTTATTTATTTATTTATTTTTATTTTTTGGTCTTTCGAGACAGGGTCTCCCTGTAGCTCCAGCTGTCCTGGAACTCCCTCTGTAGACCAGGTTGGCCTTGAACTCACAAAGATCCGCCTGCCTCTGCCTCCCAAGTGCTAGGATTAAAGGCGTGCGTCATCACACCCATCCTTTTTTAACTTTCCCTTTTCAAGTAAGAATTTTTTTTCCGTGTGGTGCTGGGGTCATGTTTATAGCTTCACACTTGTTAGGCAAGTACTCTACCATTGCTCTACATTCTCAGCTCTCTACATAAAAATGTAATGTATAATGAAGGGCTAGAGAGATGGCTCAGTGGTTAAAAGCACTGACTACTCTTCCAGAGCACTGGCTCTTTAGTTAACCCTTTTCTGGTCTTTCTATAACTTCCCATAATAACTATAGCTATCCAACCAAATGTGGATGTTTTGACATGACTAGGGTGTGTAAGGAGAGGCAAGCTGGGAACAGGGCTAGTTTTCCCTACTCAGGGAAAAGTCTTTATCTTATGGGGGAGGGATCATCATCTCTCTATGAGAATTATAGCTAGTATGATATTCTTTCTTCAAGTCCCTTCCTCCCTCCCTCCCTCCCTCCCTCCCTCTCACCTCCCTCCCTCTCACCTCCCTCCCTCCCTCCCTCCCTCCCTCCCTTTTCTTTTGAGATAGAGTCTCATGTAGTCCTTGCTGCCCTTGAATTTACTGTGCAGCCAAGGATATCCTTAAATGATTGATCCTTCTATCTCTTCCTTCTCAGTGCAGGGATTACAGATGTTCACCACCAGTTCTGGCTTTTTTTTTTTTTTTTTGGTCTTTTTTTGAGAAAGGGTCTCCCTGTAGCCCCGGTTGCCTTGGAACTTGTTGTATAGACCAGGGTGGCCTTGAATTCAGAGATGCGCTTACCTCTGCTTCCAAAGGTGTGGGCCACCCTGTCCAGCTTGGTTCTGGTTTTTTTTTTTTTCTTATATTTTTGAATTAATTATTTATTTATTTTTTATGTGTATGAATGTACTGTCTGCATGTAGGTTTGTGCACCCGTGTCGTGCAATGCCACAGAGGTCAGAAGAGGGTGTCGGATTCCCCTGGAACTGGAGTTAAAGATGGTTCTCAGCCGCCATGTGGGTGCTAGGAATTGAACTTGGGTCCTCTGCAAGATCAGTCGGCGCTCTTAACTCCTAGGCCATCTCTCCAGCCCCTGGTTCTGTCTTTTTAAAGTTAACTACTTTTTAATTCTTTTGAGACACCATGTCTCCATATAGACACATGCTGGCCTGAAACTCATTCTGTAGCCCAGGCTGGCCTTGAACTTGTGCTCCTGCCTCTTCCTTCAGAAGGTTTTATTATAGCCACGTGCAACTATACCCAGTCTTCCAAGGCATTTTAATTTCACTTTTAGGATTAACCACATCCCATTTCTCTTAACCTCTAGTTCATTTAGCAGCCATGGAAGGCCACCTTCACTGTTTTAAATTCCTACTCAGTAGAATGATCAGTGGACCACAAGCTCTAAAAGCTTTCAATGATAATGGAGAAAATGTATTGGACCTGGCCCAACGCTTCTTGAAACAGAACATTTTACAGTTTATCCAGGGCGCTGAATATGAAGGAAGCAATTCAGATGACCAGGAAAGTAAGTAATTAACCCAAAACATTTTAGCATTTAATGATAACAATAGTGGAATAAGAAGACAAAGAACTTATAAGGCAAATGTTACATTGAAATGTATTATTTGTCATTATCCAAACAATCCAGATTCTTTTTTTTTTTAATTTTTTTTTATTTTTTATGTGTATGAGTGTACTGTCTGCGTGTAGGTTGGTGCACCCATGTTGTGCAATGCCACGGAGGTCAGAAGAGGGCGTCAGATTCCTCTGGAACTGGAGTTAAAGACAGTTCTTAGCCACCATGTGGGTGCTGGGAATTGAACCCGGGTCCTCTGCAAGAGCAGTTGGCGCTCTTAACCACTGAGCCATCTCTCCAGGCCCTAATCCAGATTCTTTATCATGAAGTATTTTAGATAGTGGATGTTTAGTTAGTAATAAAGAGCACTGTGTCATAGAATTTAAGAATACAGTATTATAAGCTGGGCATGGTGGTACACGCATTTAATCCTAGCACTTGGAGGCAGAGGCAGGCAGATCTCTGTGAGTTCAAGGCCAGCCTGGTTTACATAGTGAGCTCCAGGTCGGCTGGGAATAAAGGGAGACCCTGTATCACCCCCCCCCCCCAGAAAAAAGGAAAAGGAATACAATATTACAGATGTGGTGGCACACGACCTTAGTCCCAGCACTTAGAAAGCAGAGACAAGCAGACCTCTGTGAGATCAAGGACAACTTAGTCTACATAGCAAGTCCCAAGCGCAAGCTGGGGCTATAGGGAGACCCTTTCTCAAAAAAAACAAAAAAACAAAAAACAGCTGGGAGTGGTGGTGCATGCCTTTAATCCTAGCACTTGGGAGGCAGAGGCAGGCCGATCTTTGTGAGTTCAAGGCCAGCCTGGTCTACAGAGTAAGTTCCAGGACAGCTGGGGCTACAAGGAGACTCTGTCTCGAAAAGACAAAAAAAAACAAAAAACAAAAACCAAAAAAAAACCCCAAAAGCAGAACAAAACAAAACAAAGAATATAACAGAGTTGAAGCATTTAACTCTCTTGGTAGTGCTTTTTCATCAAGTGTTATTTTGGATTTATCATTCTATTTTGTGGTTTTATATCTTTATATCCTTTAGATTTAAGGAGTTTTCAAACTTCTAAAATATTCCCCATTCTTGTCAGCACAGGATATAGTCAGTCCCTTTTGTTTTAGCCATTTTAATAGTTGTTTAGTATTTTTCTTATTGTGGTTTTAATTTTCATTTCTTTGACAGCTGATGTCGAGCAACTTTTCCTGTATTAATTGGCTATCATAATATATTTTATGATGCTTCTCTTTAGTTATTTTGCATATTTAAAAAATTGACTTTTCATAGCCAGGCGTGGTGGCGCATGTCTTTAATCCCAGCACTCGGGAGGCAGAGGCAGGTGGATCTCTGTGAGTTCAAGGCCAGCCTGGTCTTCATTGTGAGTTACAGGACAGCTGTAGCTACAGAGAGACCCTGTCTCAAAAAAACCAAAAAGATAAAAAAAATTGACTTTTTTACTTTAATATTGAATGCTGAGATTTCTTTATATATTCTGGGCATAAGTTCTTCATTAGACATGTGTATTGTAAATGTTGCCTCTTTGTTTTCTTAGCAATGTCTTTCAAAGAGGAAAAATTTTAAGTTTTAATTTGGCATTTTTTTTTTGCAGCGTAGCACATTTAATAATGGTCTTGATTTATAAATCTGTTTTTATTGCTGTCAGTGTATCAGCTGAATTCATCTCAAGTAGCTCATACTAAAGATAATGAAAACTGAAATAATGAGAGCTTAAGGTAGGGAAAAGAACAAACTCACATGTTTACTGAACTGCCGAATTTTTATTCATAGATTTAGCATTTCCAGGTCATGTTGCTGCCTTTAAGGGTGATTTGGAAATGCTTAAGAAATTGATAGGAGATGGAGTAATCAATTTTAATGAACGTGATGATAATGGATCAACTCTGATGCATAAAGGTGAGCTATTATATATTCCTGCTTTATTTTCAGCTTTGATAAAATTTCTGATGAGTCATTCAGCTTTTTTTATTATTTTATGTGTATGAGTATACTGTCTGCATGTAAGTAGGTGCACCTGTGTTGTGCAATGCTGCAGAGATCAGAAGAGGGTGTCAGATTCCCCCGGAACTGGAGTTAAAGACAGTTCTTAGCCACCATGTGGGTTCTGGGAATCGAACCCGGGTCCTCTGCAAGAGTAGTCGGTGCTCTTAACCACTGAGCCATCTCTTCAGCCTCAAGTCATTCAGCTTTTAAAAATAATTATTGATCAGAAACCTACCCTACCACATACCAGTGTACATTATATATAATACAGAATGCCCAGTTTCCAATTCAAGTGCCACGTGCTTTTCATGATGCCAGACATTTAGAGCTTACCACATTAGAGAATAATGCAAATTAAGTGATGTTTCTTAGTGACATTGCTATGTTGGTGAAGATTTGAAATGCACTGTTATTTCTTAGAAACTATAAGAATTGTCTTTGGCATGTAAAACAGTTTATCTATACCCTTGAAACTGTCCTTGAAATGTAAACAAAGTTTTACTGTACCTTTACCACATATGAAATTTGCAGAAAAGTCCTTTTTATCTTGTTTATATAAAAGGCCTTGGAAAATAAACTTCGGGGCTCCAGTATTAACTGTTCGCCTCTCCCAGCTCTAAAAAAAAAAAAAAAAAAAGAAACTATAAGATTAAAAAAATTTTTAATTATTTTTCTTGATATGTCTGAGTGTATTGCCTACATGTATGTGAGTGCACCCATGTCATACATTGTCCTTGGAGGTCAGAAGAGAGCATTGGATCCTCTGGAACTGGAGTTGTCATGTGGGTGCTGGGAATCCAACTCTGATCCTCTGCATGAACAGCCAGTGTTCTTAACTACTGAGCCATCTCTCCAGCTCTAGAAGCTATAATATTTCTTTTTTTTTTTTATGTGTATGAATGTACTGTCTGCATGCAAGTCTGTGCACCCGTGTCGTGCAATGCCGCGGAGGTCAGAAGAGGGTGTCGGATTCCCCTGGAACTGGAGTTCTCCTGGAATTGGAGTTACAGATGGTTCTTAGCCGCCATGTGGGTGCTGGGGATCGAACCCGGGTCCTCTGTAAGAGCGGTCGGCACTCTTAACCGCTAGGCTATCTCTCCAGCCCATAGAAGCTATAATATTTTTAAAGATACATGTTATTGTGTTTTATTTTTTATTTTTACATTATGTGTATATGTATGTATATGGGAATGTACATAAATGTGCAGATGCCTGCTAAGGCCTGAGAGGGCATTGGATTCCCTGGAGCAGGGTGCTGGGAACCAAACTCAGGTCCTCTATAAGAGCTGTACGTGCCTCGTGTGGTGGCTCGGGAGGCAGAGACAGGTGGTTCTCTGTGAGTTCAAAGCCATCCTGGTCTACAGATTGAGTTCCAGGCCAGCAAGGGCTACAGGGAGACCTTGTCTCAAAAACACCAAAAAAACAAAAAAAAAAGAACAGTATTCAGTCTTAACTACTGAGCCATCTCTCTAGGCCCTAGAGCAGTATTTATTTTAAATCAACTCTTAGCTAGGTATGGTTGCCCACACATGTAAGCTTAGAACTTGGGAAGGGCAGTCAGCCTTGCTTACATAGTGAGATTCATTCTCACTATGTGAGAAAAACAGAGACCAAATAGACCCACTAATTCATGCTAAAATGGAAGTTACATCTTTTGAAAAAAAATTAAAGTAGAATTTTCTCTTTAGACCTCTACAAAAATGTTCTTATGTCTGTAGAAATATCATTGAACATATTTTAGAAGATATCTGCCACTTCTTTTCTTCCATGTAGAATTCTATAATGATCATTTAGAAATTTTAGTGAAGCTTTGTCAATTTGTCAATTCAGTGTTTATATTCTAGGAATTACATTTTCCAGTCACTATTTTATTTTCAATCCCCTAACCAAATCTTTAATCTGTTGTACTAGAGAGTTTCCATTCTGTTTCATTTTTAATATCATGCTGACTTTCTTTATGATCTACTGGCAGGAGATTCTTAAAAATGCTTTGAGAGGGGCTGGAGAGATGGCCTAGCGGTTAAGAGTGCCGACTGCTCTTACAGAGGACCCGGGTTCGATCCCCAGCACCCACATGGCGGCTGAGAACCATCTTTATCTCCAGTTCCGGGGGAATCCGACACCCTCTTCTGACCTCCGTGGCATTGCACGACATGGNTCCGAGACCCTCTTCTGACCTCCGCGGTGTTGCACGACACGGGTGCACAGACTTGCATGCAGACAGTACATTCATACACATACAAAAATAAATAAAATTAATAAAAAAAAATTAAAAAAAAATGCTTTGAGAAAAAGGACTTTATTTTATGAATAACTTCTGGCAGTCCCTAAATCATGTATTCATTGTGGGTTGTTTTTTTTTTTGCAAAATTGCTAAACCTTATTTAATAATAGATACAGATGCAGAATCTAAGCACCATATTCACTGATAATTTTATGAGGGAGGGGACTGAGGGAGAAGAAGGAGAATATAAGGAGTGGTTTTCTTGTGCACATAGAGAAATTCTGAGTGAGCTTTCTGCTTTAGGCTTGGAGTATCTTTCTTCAAGCTGTCTTGGGGTTCCTCATGGTGATATTTGTCAATGGGGAGGAAGTTTTAATATGAGATGGATCAGTGGTTAAGAGCACTGGCTGCTCTTACAGAGGACTGGAGTTTGATTCCCAGAACCTACATGGTGGCTGACAAACCTCTGTAACTCCACATGGGTACACTTACATACAGGCTATACACTCATACACATAAAGTAAAAATAATAAATAAAATATTTTTTTTTGTCTTTTTGAGACAGGGTCTAAATAAAATATTTTTTAAAGTGGGTACTTATTATTTTTTATTTTATTTATTTTTTTATGTGTATGAATGTATGTCTGCATGTAGGTTTGTGTACCCGTGTCGTCCAGTGCTGCAGTGCCGAGGAGGTCAGAAGAGGGTGTCGGATTCCCTTGGAACTGGAGTTAAAGACGGTTCTCAGCCATCATGTGGGTGCTGGGGATCCAACCCTGGTCCTCTGCAAGAGCAGTTGGCGCTCTTAATCTCTAGGCCATCTCTCCAACCCCCTAAAGTGGGTACTTTAAAAACTGTGATCTCTAGAGCAAAGCCTTATGGTTTGCAATGCCATAAGCTAGGATTGATACAACAAAATACTGCTGGATGTCCTAAACAATAGCTGTTTTATTTTCTCGTTAGTGAAGTGTGCAAGTGGGGAAGTGGCAAGTTTGGTTTCTTCTGATGCTTCTGTTCTCTCCTTGGTGAACAGATGGCTGCCTACTCTCTGTGTCCTCATAGTTTTTCCTCTATTCATGAATATGCCTGTGTCCCAATTGTTCCTTCCTGTTAAGACACTATTTGTATTGGATTATACCCAGTTAAATGATCTCATTTTATCTTAGTTACCTCTTTCACAAAAGGCCTTATCTCCAAATGTAGTTATATTCTGATGTACTGAGGGTTAGGATTTCAACAGATGAATGTACCAGTTTAGCTGAGGACAAATTCATCACAGCTTCCATTTCATATCATAAATATAATACATTTTTATTGCATAATATATATGCTGGCTTTCATTGAGACATAGTAGCAAAAGACAGGCTAACTCATGGTACTTGTAATGCATCTTGGGAGACCGAATGATCATTGGTAGTGGGTTTTCAGTCTGACCTGGACATTTTTCCCCCTCCCTCCCTCCCTCCCTCCCTCCCTCCCTCCCTCCCTCCCTCCCTTCCTTCCTTCCTTTCTTTTTTGTTTTACTTTTTAATTATAATTTTTATTGAATTTTTTGTGTGTTTCATACATAATTTTTCAGTCAGTCTTGATCGCCTTTATACCCACTTCTCCATTGGCACCCTCCCACAGCCCCCCACACCAGAGTTCATACATTCTGTCATTTTCGTTAGGGTCCATTGTGCCAAATTACTCTTCCCAGCCATTCCTCAGTGCCAGTCCATCCCCTGAGCTCTAGTCGGCCTATCCGGAGCCCTCTCTTAAGGCCAGTTCTTCCTTACCCAACCATAATCAGCTGCCAGTATTTCTTTATCTAGGATTGTGTTCTGCTATCCATTTCTGCAGTTATGTGCTGGGCTTTTGTCTAGTTGAGCTTGCATGGGTCTTGTGCATCCTGGCACCAATGCTGTATGTTCATAAGAACAGGGTCCCAGGAGCTTGTAGGATTCATTTCCATTTGGTCTTGCTCCACCTCCCTGGCTCTTACAATCTTTCCACCCCTTCTTCTGCAATGTTCCCTTAGACCTGGGTGGTTCGTGAAGCTGAATATTGGTGACCTGTCCATGGAACCACACTCTGTAGATGCTTAATCTCCACAGTTTGGCCATTCATGTTCTTTTGAGTTCCTGGCCTCTTGTTGCATGGGGGAGCTTCTTTAAGGAGGTTAATTTATGTCCTCTTAACTCCTTGTTCTATGTTGTATGGGCCTTAGGTGTAGAGGTTGCATTGTGGATGTATTGCTTAGGCGTGAGCAGTTTACAGACGCTGTCCGTGTGTCCAGTGGTAGGACTGTGTACTGTTTTTCATCTGGTGTGAAACAAGCTTCTCTTTTGAGTGGCATCTGGGATATTTGTAAATATGAGGATATCCTCTTTTGCAGTTAATAAGATATTACCTTAGCCTACAGATGTGTCAACCTTGGAAATCTGGCTATATTTACAGTACCACACATGAGTTTCCTCCCACTGATGGGCTTTAAGTCCAATTAGTTAGCCGTTGATTGCCCCCAAGATAGAAGTACCACTACTGCACTGATGTATGCTGTGCTGGTCATTGATGTGGATATTTAGTCTTTTTAAAAAATTGTATTATTTTATTTATTTATTTATTTTTATGTGTATGAGTAAACTATCTGCATGTGGGTTGGTGCACCCATGTTGTGCAATGCTGTGGAGGTCCGAAGATGGCGTCGGATTCCCCTGGAACTGAAGTTAAAGACAGTTCTTAGCTGCCATGTGGGTGCTGGGAATCGAACCTGGGTCCTCTGCAAGAGCAGTTGGTGCTCTTTAACTGCTGAGCCATCTCTCCAGCCCTGATATTTGGTCTTAAAGCAGGTGTTGGACCATTGATTGATGTTCTCTCTTACTGGCTTCATGGTGCTCTCCAAAGCTATGAGAACTGGCCTTTAGAGGAAGTGTCTTCCAGGTCATTTCCAGCTGCATTGCTCCAAATCCTGACCCAGACATTTTCATCCTACTTGAACTGAGATAGAAATGAGGAATCTGGGGCTGGAGAGATGCCTCCGCGTTAAGAGCATTGGCTGTTCTTGCAGAGGACCAGAATTGGAGTCCCAGCACCTACATGGTGGTTAACAACTCTCTGTAACTCCAGTACCAGGGGATCTGATGCCCTCTTCTGGTCCCCATGGGCATTGCACAACATGTTTGCATTTACACACAGGCAGGCAATACACTCTTACACATAAAATAAAAATAATAAAAGATTAGCTGGGCATGGTGGCGCATGCCTTTAATCCTAACACTTGGGAGGCAGAGGCAGGCAGATCTCTGTGAGTTCAAGGCCAGCCTGGTCTACAGAGCCAGTTCCACGCCAGCTGAGACTAAAGGGAGATCCTGTCATAAAAAGACAAAAAAAAAAAAAAAAAAAAAAAGATTTAAAAAGAAATGAGGAAACTGGAAAAAGGTTCTAAAGGACTGATCAATATTTTGTTAGAATATAGGAGGCCAAAAGTGAGGTGGAACCCAGTTTTTCCTTCCATACTTTCTCATTAGTCTGGACCAGATGGTATGGTGGAGCCAGTGGGGAAGGGGCATCCTTGTGGGTGTTATGGACTTTTCTTTTTTTTTTCTCAATAGATGTAGATAGCTTTATTAGCCACCATGGGGTCTATGAAGTAGACTTCTTTACATCTCCTCAGAAAACATTCATACAACATGTATCAAGCAGATAGTCCCTCTTAGAATTCCTTAAGAAATGCTTTTTACAGGCCAGGTGTGGTGGCACACACCTTTGATCCCAGCACTTGGGAGGCAGAGGCAGGTGGATTTCTGTAAGTTCAAGGCCAGCCTGGTCTATAGAGTGAGTTCCAGGCCAGCTGGGGCCACAGAGAGACCCTGTCTCAAAAAGAAAAAAAAAAACCTTTTCTTGTTGTTGATATTTTGTTTTGTTTTTTTGGTCTTTTTGAGATAGGGTTTCCCTGTAGCCCCAACTGTCCTGGAGCTCACTATGTAGAATAGGCTGGCTTCAATCTCATAGAGATCCCTCTGCCTCCTGAGTGCTGGGATTAAAGGTATGCCCCACCGTACCCAGCAAAATGCCTAATTGATATATAGTATCTAAACCAAAGACATAGTTTAGTAATATTGTCAGAAGAGCATAATTGTCAGAAGAGCATAATATGTTGGTAAGGATTTACAGAGATCAGGGTTAACCACCTGTTTTGGTAAATAAAACCTTATTGTAACAGAGCATGCTTATTTATACATGTATTACCTGCAGGCGCTTTTTTTCTGTGATGATGGAGTTAAGTAGTACTGACAGAGACCATAGGTGCTAGAAAGCTTTTTAAGAAAAATACAAACACTGCATATCACAGTTGGACAGTACTTCCATTGACAATATTCAGAAATAAAGAAAGCCCTGCAAACATCACTAAGGCATTAATGTAACACTGAAAGCAATAAAAACCAAGCGATAGTTACAGAGATAGGTGGAAAATTAAGAAATGCTCCAAGTGATTAAGAGCCACATTTTATTGTTGGTCTTTATCTCTGGTCCTTGATATATGAAGACATATATATCAAGGACCAGAGAGCCATAATTGGGTAACGGAGAAATCAGATTGCAGCAGTCATGTGAAAATGTCACTCAAGCTTGCTGGTGTATACCAAACATTCAGGAGAATAATGAGTTTGAGGGCAGCCTGGACAGGTCTCCAAAAAAATTTTCCTTGGAATAGCCAGGGGTAACTCAGTGGCAGAATACTTTTCTACCAGGCACAGAGTCTGGGGTTTGAGCTCCAGTACCACAAAACAAAATAAACCAAGTTCTAACACACAATCAAATATTTTTCTTCCAAGCAAAAGGTTTCACATATTTATTACTGAAAAAAATTAAAAGAGCAAAGTAACAAAGAGAAAAATGTTTCCAAGAAACATATTCATCTGTCCAAACAGTGGTAACATTTTTTTTTTTTTTTGGTCTTTTCGAGACAGGGTCTCCCTGTAGCCCCAGCTCTCCTGGAACTCACTCTGTAGACCAGGCTGGCCTTGAACTCACAAAGATCCACCTGCCTCTGCCTCCCAGGTGCTAGGATTAAAGGCATAGTAACTTGATGGTAACCTTGAAACAGCATAAATATGTGTTGACCTTATATCCAATTCCTTAGAGACCCAGTTCGGTTAATCTCCAGTGTCTCCTCTTGAGTTGTACATGATTTTATTACCAGTTTTCATCTGAATCCATTGTGGAATGGGTCAATTTTGCTTTTGTTTCTTAGCCAGGACTTGCTTGGTCCTTAAGGTCTTGTGAGAAGACATGGTAAGGACTGAAGTCAGGCACCACATGATATGTCACCAGAGTAAAAAACTTCTTGCTGAGGGACTAGGCCCGGGGATTGGTGTAACCTGCTTCGGCTGGACTGGGAAACCCTGGACTGGGAAACAAGGATTGGACCGACAACACCAAGCAGTTAGGATAATGGCGGCCACCCATGGACTTTTCTCTATGTACTAGTTGATAATGCCTTATAGTTCAGGTTTCCCACATTTTATCAGTCTGTCTGCTTTTTTGTTTTCTTTTTAATTTAGTTGCTTTTATTTATATTATTTATTTATTTTTAATTTTTGGGTCTTTTTGAGACAGAGTCTCCCTGTAGCCCCAGCTGTCCTGGAACTCACTATGTAGATCAGGCTGGCCTTGAACTCACAGAGATCCACCTGTCTCTGTCTCCCAAGTGCTGGGATTAAAGGTGCACATCACCATACCTGGCTATTTGCATTAATTTTATACTGAATTATTTTCTATGTTCTAAGTTTTTGTTTCTTCAGTTTCTTCTGGGATATATTTTTCTTCTGTGCAACCTCCATTTTTTTCCTTGAGGTCAATTTCATCCTTTTTAGTGAAGATTACCTTGATGTGGCAGGGGAGCTCACACATGGGTTTAATCCAGCCATGAGCTCTATCAGTTCAGTGGCACATCTTGGGTACTCTGTTCATCTGGATATGTTCAGTGACTCGAGACTATGTCTAAACCTTTGAGTTCAGCATCACTCTCTGTGTTTTAAAGCATGTGCAGCAGAAATTTAGCACTCTTTTGGGGGCACTGACTCCGTGTCCAGTTGCACCACTTAGCCTGGGCATACCCACTCACCCGGTGTCCAGCTGTACTGTTTGGCCTGGGCACACCTACTGACCATGTATCTAGCTATACTGTTTGGCCTGGGCACACCCACTGACCGTTTATCTAGCTATATTGTTTGGCTTGGGCACACCTACTGACCCTGTGTCTTACTGCACTGTTTGCTCTGGGCACTTCTACTGACCGTGTTGTACTGCCAGAATGGTACACACTGCTTTGTTAAATGGGATCTTTCAGGTACATGGGATCTTTTTGGATATATATACCCTTGATGGCCTGGACAGTTTCATACATACTTCTTGGTTTGCATGATTTTGTAGGGCTTTCTGGGTCAAGAGAGAAGTGAACCTTTTTTTTTTCTTTCTTTTTGGTATTTTCGAGACAGGGTTTCCCTGTAGCCCCAGCTGTCCTGGAACTTGCTCTGTAGACCAGGCTGGCCTTGAACTCAAAAAGATACGCCTGCCTCTGCCTCCTGAGTGCTAGGATTAAAGGCGTGTGCAATCACGCCCGGCAAGGAAGACCTTTTTAAAAATTTTTGACTCAACAGTTATAGTATCTGTTACTAAGGTATTCTTAGTCATTTACTGATTCTTTAAATCTTCTATGCTGTCCTCACTATGTAGCCTGGACTGATCTTGCCTGTGCTGGGATTATAGGTTTGCATCATCATGCCTAGCTTTTTTGAATCTTACTTCCTAAAAGTTTCTTATCACTGCATAGTTTTATTCTTTTATAGTATATTGATCAAATCAATCAATATACCCTCATCGATATACAGTAAGAATTCCTTTATTTTTTGGTATTTTTAAAAATTTTTTTAATTAATTTTATTTATTTCTGTATGTGTATGAATGTACTGTCTGCATGCAAGCCTGTGCACCCGTGTCGTGCAATGCCGCGGAGGTCAGAAGAGGGTGTCGGGTTCCCCTGGAACTGGAGTTCTCCTGGAATTGGAGTTTCAGACGGTTCTCGGCCGCCATGTGGGTGCTGGGGATCGAACCCGGGTCCTCTGCAAGAGCGGTCGGCGCTCTTAACCGCTAGGGTCTTTCTTTAGTCCCAACTGGCTTAGAGCTCACTCTGTAGACCAGGCTGGCCTTGAACTCACAGATCTGCCTGCCTCTGCCTCCTGAGTGCTGGGATTAAAGGCGTGCACTACCATGCCGGACAAGAATTCCTTTCTTTCTTTTTTTTTTTTTTTTTAATATTTTTTAAAATTTTATTTATTTATTTATTTATTTATTTATTTATTTATTTATTTATTTTGGTGTTTTCGAGAACAGGGTCTCCCTGTAGCCCCAGCTGTCCTGGAACTCACTCTGTAGACCAGGCTGGCCTTGAACTCACAAAGATCCACCTGTCTCTGCCTCTCAAGTGCTAGGATTAAAGGCGTGTGCCACCACGCCCGGCTCAAATTTTATTTATTTTTGTATGTGTATGAATGTACTGTCTGCATGCAGATTTGTGCACCCGTGTCATGCAATGCCGCGGAGGTCAGAAGAGGGGTCTCGGATTCCCCTGGAACTGGAGTTCTCCTGGATTTGGAGTTACAGACTGTTCTCAGCCACCATGTGGGTGCTGGGGATCGAACCCAGATCCTCTGCAAGAGCAGTTGGTGCTCTTAACTGCTAGGCTATCTCTCCAGTCCCTCTTTTTTTTTTTAAATCTTTTTTTTAAAATTTATTTTGTATGTGTATGAATGTACTGTCTGCATGTAGGTTTGTGCACCCATGTCGTGCAATGACTCAGAGGTCAGAAGAGTTAAAGATGGAACTGGAACTGGAGTTAAAGATGGTTCTCAGCTGCCATGTGGGTGCTGGGGATCGAACCTGGGTCCTCTGCAAGAGTGGCGCTCTTAACCTCTAGGCCATCTCTCCAGCCCCAAGAATTCCTTTCTTATATTTCATTGAAAATAAATTATTTATCCTCCCTCCCTCCTATATGTTACCTGTGACAGAATGGAAATATTGGACTACTAATTCTGTCTTAGAAACCACTTCATCATTCATGATCATAAATAGGAGTTTTTGATCACATTTATGAACAGAGTATGTTACTACTTTTGTCTAATGGATTTACTTACTGAACTTTGAGAAATTCTGTAGTATTTTCTGTAAGCTGATTCTAGATAGAAGAGAAGGAAAGAGAGGAGGGAATAGGAATTGAAGGATAGAACAGGTTGCTAAGGATCAATGTCTGTGTTTATGACAGTTAACAGTGCAAAGCTCTTACAACATTTAATCCTCACTGTAATTTTTTTTTTAATTAAAAAATTAAAAAAAATTTTTTTTTGTATGTGTATGAATGTACTGTCTGCATGTAGGTTTGTGCACCTGTGTCGTGCAATGCTGTGGAGATGAGAAGAGGGTGTCAGATTCCTCTGGAACTGGAGTTCTCCTGGAATTGGAGTTACAGACGGTTCTCAGCCTC
Organism: Rhizomys pruinosus; assembly: GCA_009823505.1. Classification (NCBI taxonomy): domain Eukaryota; kingdom Metazoa; phylum Chordata; class Mammalia; order Rodentia; family Spalacidae; genus Rhizomys; species Rhizomys pruinosus. The sequence goes on along the minus strand of VZQC01008412.1, from coordinate 2,926,118 downwards.
CATGTGGGTGCTGGGGATTGAACCCGGGTCCTCTGCAAGAGCAGTCAGTGCTCTTAACTGCTAGGCTATCTCCCCAGCCCCTCACTGTAATTTTTATCCATATACCCATCTATCATTTTCTATCAGTGTATGCTAGAGCAAGATTTCATTATTTTTGGTCTTTTTGGCACTCACTATATAGACCAGGCTGGCCTCATTGAACTCACAGAGATCCACCTCCCTCTACCTCCCAAGTGTTAGAATTAAAGGCGTGTTCCACCACGCCTGGCAAGATTTCATTTTTAAGCCAGTGATATGGCTCAGTGGGTAAAGGCGTTTGCCACCAAGCTTGATGACCTGAGTTTGATTCCTGGAATCCACATAGTGGAAGGGGAGAACCAGCTTCTGAAAGTTGTCCTCTGACTTCCATGTATGTGGCATACACACACACACATACCAATCAAGCAATCGATGTAAAACTTAAAATGATTTTTTGTGGTTTTAATGCATACACAGTAAGATTTTTTTTTTATTTTTATTTTTTTTATTTTATTTATTTCCGTATGTGTATGAATGTATTGTTTGCATGCAAGTCTGTGCACCCGTGACGTGCAATGCCGCGGAGGTCAGAAGAGGGCGTCGGACTCCCCTGGAACTGGAGTTCTCCTGGAATTGGAGTTTCAGACGGCTCTCGGCCACCATGTGGGTGCTGGGGATCGAACCCGGGTCCTCTGCAAGAGCGGTCGGCGCTCTTAACCGCTAGGCCATCACTCCAGCCCCACAGTACGATTTTTGAAGTCTAGGTAGATCCCTAAGATTGACATAGTACTTGGAGAAAGGTTAGAAAAAAAAATGGATTCTAGTTTCAAGTCTATTGCTTATTGTTTGAACTTTGAGCTTTAATCATTTTACCACTTTTATGTGTATGAGTGTATTTTGCCTGTGTGTATATGTAAGTGCACCTGTGTGATTCAGTAGCTGTTTAATCAGAAGAGGGTGTCAGATCCCCTGGAACTGGAGTTATAGACGGTTGTTAGCTGTCTGTATGTGGTGCTGGGAACTGAACTTGGGTCCTCTGCAAGAGCAGTGGGTGCTCTTAACTGCTGTGACTTCTCTCCAGCCCCAGAGCTTCAGTTTTTATATATATATTAAAAAATCTTTGTTACGGCCTGAGCATAGGCAGTATTTGATTAAATATCTAATGAATGAATAAATAAAAAAGAGAAAAAATTTTCCCAACCAACTTGTTACTTTCTACAAGGATGAGTACTTAAGACAGGACTCTATACTAGTACTTTCCAAAGGTTAAAAAATTGTTACTAATGACAATTCTTTGTGTATATGTCTTATTTGTTTCTTTTTTTTAACAGCTGCTGGACAAGGCCACATAGAGTGTTTGCAGTGGTTAATTGATATGGGAGCAGACAGTAATATTACGAACAAAGCAGGCGAGAGACCCAGTGATGTGGCTAAGAGGTAGAACTCCTTACTGTGCTCCTTTCTTTTGTCTTTAAAGTTTTGCATTTACTTTCTTGTACTTAGAAATCTCTGAGAATTTAACATAATTTTAGGGGACTCAATCAAATGCTAATGGAATCCCAATTTTTTTTTTTTTTTGGTCTTTTCGAGACAGGGTCTCCCTGTAGCCCCAGCTGTCCTGGAACTCACTCTGTAGACCAGGCTGGCCTTGAACTCACAAAGATCCACCTGCCTCTGCCTCCCAAGTGCTAGGATTAAAGGTGTGCGCCACCACACCCAGCTTAGAATCACAATTTTTTTTTGTTTTTGTTTAGAATCATAATTTTTTTTTTTAAATTTTTTTTTTATTATTTATTTATTTTTTGTATGTGTATGAATGTACTGTCTGCATGCAGGTCTGTGCACCCGTGTCGTGCAATGCCGCGGAGGTCAGAAGAGGGTCTCGGATTCCCCTGGAACTGGAGTTCTCCTGGAATTGGAGTTACAGACGGTTCTTAGCCGCCATGTGGGTGCTGGGGATCGAACCCGGGTCCTCTGCAAGAGCGTCGGTGCTCTTAACCGCTAGGCTATCTCTCCAGCCCCTAGAATCATAATTTTTAAGTTGATTGACATTTATTTCCTATCAGCAGTCATTCTCAGCTGGAATGTAGTATTAACCCTTTCTTTTTTTTATGTGTGTGTGTTTTTGAGACAGGGTCTCCCTTTAGTCCCGGCTGGCCTGGAACTCAGTATGTAGACCATGCTGGCCTTTGAATTCAGAGATCCACCTGCCTCTGCCTCCCAAGTGCTAGGATTAAAGACATGTGCCACCATGCCCAGCATTATTAGCCCTTTCTTATGGGGAAGGGGCATTTAGAAATGAGAGCGAAAGTCATTATATTGACCATTTACTATTTCAGGAGGTCAACTTCAGGAATCCCAAACATTCTGCAGTGGTCTGACTAGTGTGTACTGTGGATTATTCTACCCAAATATCCTTAACATCTTGTTGAGAAACTGCTCAAAACAAATAATATAATTGACCTCGATAATAAAGAGGGAATTAATAAGAGTTTTGAATTCTATTTGGGAACTTACATTTGAAATATATGTAGCATCTATTATTAAATACTACCATTCAGATCAGGCCTTCAAGCAATATTCAGTGCACGTCTGTGTGTGTGCTCATTTGGTTCTTTTCACTCAACTTCCTGGCTAGTTAATACAGTCTGGGCACTGTGGTTAGAACTCAGACTACAAAGATGAGAAAACATAGTTCTTGCCATCAGGGAGCTTACAGTCATGGAAGCTATAGAAGTTTACACTTGAAGGAGAAACAAACATGGAAAGAAAAGTTATTAATTACACTGTACCATATTACCTGTTACGTATAACTGAGAAAAACTGCTAAGTCTTCCTATTTGTAAGTTATCTGGGTGTGAAAACATTAATACAGATGATGGTAGATGTTATAAAGGAAACTGCAGCAGGACAGAATTTAGATCAATGTCAAAGAAAATAACTTTTGAAGAAGCTGGGTTCATGATGACACCTGACGTAGGAGTAGTTATAATGTCTTACATATATGTGGTTCAGAACTGCTTGGATTCTTATCATGAGTTTGGGCTACAGTGGGTTACAGTGGGATTACCCTAAGTTAATTGCATACTGCAGTTTAACTGTATAGAAGATTGTGAACCTGGTTAATTATTGATTCTTTCCTACAGATTTGCCCATTTGGCAGCAGTGAAACTATTAGAAGGGCTACAAAAATATGAAATAGATGATGAGACTGAAATTGATGCCACTGATATGAAGTTTTTTATGAGACATGGTGTTGAGGGAAGCACTGATGCCAAGGATGATGTATGCTTGAATGAATCAGCTAAAACAGAGGCTAGAAGTAAGTATGCTGCCTCTGTCATGAATCAGCCTTTCAGAAATACTATGGCCAGGGTGCTGGAGAGATGCTCAGTGGGAAAAAGCACTTGCCACACAAGCATGAAGACCTGAGTTTGAATCCCTAGAACTCTGTAATCCTGTGGGGTGTCACCTGAAGACTGTGGGGTTAGGTTTGGAAGCAGACTTCTCCATAATTTATGGAGGTACACTCACCTGCAGACCAATTGGCCCGTCAGCGAACTTCTAAGGGTAACCGGGCGGAAACACCAGACTGGGAGCTCTTCGAAGCAAGGACTCACTTTATTGCATCAGGCAGCCGCTTATATATGCTTGGCGGGAGGGGAGGAGAAAAGAAGGCGGGAGAAGAGATATGTAGAGTGGGGGGGATAGCTTTGGGCCAATAGTAACTTGCCACGTCGGTTGTAGGTGTTTTCAGGTCAGGCTATGCTGAGTCACTCCTATGCAGAAGTGACCGGCCAGAGACAGGTTGTTAAACTCTAGTCAGGCTCAGGGGGTTACAGTAGGCCACATTCTCTTAGGGCCCACAGGTAGAGAGGGCCCACAGGGCCCAACATAATCCCAATGTTCCTAAGGACTGATGGGAGGCAGAGGCAGGAGAATCTCTGGAAGCCTGTGGACCAGCTAACCTCAATCAAAATGGAAGGCAAGAACTAACTTTCTAAGTTGTCCTTTGACCTCTACATGTGTGCTGTGGCATGTATGTGCCTGTACTCACAGGAACATGTATATACACGAATGTTCTCATACACACTCACACACACATATCATATAATAAAAACATATGCACCCCCAAAATAAATACCATGGTCACTTTTACTACAAGTTTGGAAATTATTCAAAAGATACTATCTCCAAAGAAAACATTTGGTGTTTTTGGAGCCAGAACCAATTCCAGTGTTTTGTCCTAAGAGTTGTTGAAAATACAAACATGTAAGATAGTCTCTGGAAGGGAAATTAAATAAGACAAAAATATTTAACTGGCTCATGGAGAAAGGTAAGAATGATAGTCCTTGTACTTGGGAGGCTGAGTGAGAGAAGTTTGAGGTCACATCTCAAAGCCAGCACAGACTACATAGAAAGACCCTGTAATAATGCTCTCTCGCTTCCCAAAAAAAAGACATAACAAGGATTTCCAATGTTTGTTGGTAAGTGATCTTTTTTTTTAAACTTTATTTATTTTTGTATGTGTATGAATGTACTGTCTGCATGTAGGTTTGTGCACCCGTGTCGTGCAATGCTGCGGAGGTCAGAAGAGGGTCTCGGGTGCCCCTGGAACTGGAGTTCTCCTGGAATTGGAGTTACAGATGGTTCTTATTTGCCATGTGGGTGCTGGGGATCGAACCCGGGTCCTCTGCAAGAGCAGTCAGTGCTCTTAACCGCTAGGCTATCTCTCCAGCCCCTGTAAGTGTTCTTTAAAAATTTTTTTTTAATTATTTTGATGTGGGGCTGGAGAGATGGCTCAGTGGTTAAGAGCACCAACTGCTCTTGCAGAGGACCCAGGTTTGATTCCCAGCACCCATATAGCGGCTGAGAACCGTCTTTAACTCCAGTTCCAGGGGAATCTGACACCCTCTCTGACCTCTGCGGCATTGCACGACACGGGTGCACCAACCTACATGCAGACAGTACATTCATACACATAAAAAATAATTAAAAACAGCAAACCCCCCCCAAAACCAAAAAAAAAAAAAATAAAAACAAAACAAAAACCCATGGCAGTATGTTAAAAAATTATTTTTATGTATATGATTGTATTGCCTAGAGGTAAGTGCATGTGTGTATGTGTGTAAGTGCATCCATGTTGTACAGTGCCCATGGAGGTCAGTCAGAAGAAGGTGTTGGATTTCCCTGAAACGGTTGTTAGCCACTATGTAGGTGCTGGAAATCAAACCTGGGTCCTCTGGAAGAACAGCTAGTACTCTTAACTGCCAAGCTATCTCTCCAGCCCAGTAAATGATTTTTTTTTTTGGGGGGGTGTCTTTTTGAGATAGGGTCTCCAGGTAGCCCCAGCTGGCCTGGAACTCACTAAGTAGACCAGGTTGACCTTGAACTCACAGAGATTTGCCTGCCTCTGCCTCCTGAGTGCTGGGATTAAAGGCTGTACCAGCAAGGACATGTTTTTGAGTTTGATATGATTATCCCCAAATGGAAGTGTGAGAAGGGATGAGGGAAGAACTTGAGCGTGAGTACAATATCCAGAGTGTTTTCTTCTAATGACACCAATCCCATGGGAACAAGATACTTGCTGTTTCCCCATCTGACCCTAAGCACTTTCCAAAGACCCTTCTCCAAGGAGTATGACATTGGAGTATAGAGCTTCAGTGTGAATTTGGGAGAGGACAAATTCAGTTCACTACAAAGAGATAAACATTAAAGCATTCTAAATTAGTGAAAGCCAAGAGATTTTTTTTCTCCTGAGGGTATTGTTATTTGACATAAGACTCACAGAATCCAGTGGGGCTTTATAAGTTATTTTTATCTTTTAACATATTTGAATTAAATTGAAGTCTAGTAATTGGAGGTCTTTTTTGAGACAGGGTCTCCCTGTAGCCCCAGCTCACAGAGATCCCCCTGCCTCTGCCTCCTAAGTGCTAGGATTAAAGGCCTGCACACCACGCCCGGCGTAATTGGAGATTTTATTTCTGGAGATTTTATCATCTGGAGATGGCATTTCTGTTGGTAGCTCTGCTTTATAACTCTCCTGCCAGAATTTTATTCCACAACATTGAAATAATGTTGCATTTCTATAGAACATTTCCATCATTCACAGTAAACCTGTGGGGAAGATAATCTGTTTTCTCTTTCAAGAAACACTAATTTAGTATTCTATCCTTTGATAAATAAAGAGCCTGCAGTTCAGAGATACTAAGTTACTTGTCCAAAGGTTCCAAGTGACTGGAAGCAAGACTTTAACTGTTCATTATATTGTTGTTATTATTATTTTGTCTTTTTGACACAGGGTCTCCATGTAGCCCCAGCTGGCCTGGAACTCGCTCTGTAGACCAGGCTGGCCTTGAACTCATAAAGATCCGCCTGCCTGTGCCTCCCCAAGTGCTAGGATTAAAGGTGTGTGCCACCAAGCCTGGACTTATTATATTGTTCTTAAACACATTTGCATGCCAGGTGGGCATGGTGGCGCACACCTTTAATCCCAGCACTTGGGAGGCAGAGGCAGGCGGATCTTTGTGAGTTCAAGGCCAGCCTGGTCTACAGAGTGAGTTCCAGGACAGCTGGGGCTACAGGGAGACCCTGTCTTGAAAAAGACAAAAACAAAACAAAACAACCACATTTGCATGCTAAGGAAATATTTTCATGCTACATAACCTTAATGTTTCTTCTCAGGATGTTTGGTCAGGGAGTCATGGTTTGTACTAATGGAGAAGAATGGTTTCAATGATCTCTGGTGAAGAAATTTGAGAAGAATGTGTTTAAATTGAGACTAACCTAAACATAAGTAGCTACAAGGGAATGAATAGTAGATCTTGGGTAGTGGATTCAGACATCAGAGCTTCACCAAGTTTTAGTTGTGTTGCTCTAAATCTTAGTTTTCTCATCTATAAAAGTGAGGATGTTAATATTATGGCAAAGTCGTTAGAAGGATTAATTTCATATACTAGTATACTGGATAGTTTTAGTATCAACTTGATACACCTGGGTTGAGGGAACCTGTATTGGGGAACTTCCTCCATTGGACTGGCCTGTCGCCATGTCTGTGGGGTATTTTCTTGATTATTGGGTGATGTGGGAAGGTCCAGCCTAGTATGGGCTGTGCCACCCCTAGGTAGGTGGTCTTGTATTATATAAGAAAGCAGGCTGAGCGTGGGCCAGATGAGCAAGCCAGTGAACAGCATTCCTCCATGGCCTGTGGTCAGCTCCTACTTCGTAGGTTCCTGCCATGAGTTCCTACCTTGGGCTCCCTAAGTGATGAACTGTGACCCAGGAGATGTAAGATGAGTAAACCCTTTCCTCCCCAAGTTGGTGTTGGTCAGAGTGTTTTTTCACAGCAAGTGAAGGTAAACTAGAACAACTAGAGAATGGTCGTACTCAGAAAATGTCAGCTCCCTTGCTTTTGAACTCTGGGGGTGTTTTTAGTTACTCTTATTGGAAGGACCTAAACTATACTTTCTAAGAAAAATTTAAAATTCCTGTCTAGATTTATGCATCTGTCCTTTAAAAATACTTAAAAGCTATGCCGGGCGTGGTGGCGCACACCTTTAATCCTAGCACTTGGGAGGCAGAGGCAGGCAGATCTTTGTGATTTCAAGGCCAGCCTGGTCTACAGAGTGAGTTCTAGGACAGCTGGGGCCACAGGGAGACCCTGTCTTGAAAAGACCAAAAAAAATAAAATAAAATAAATAAATAAATAAATAAATACTTAAAAGCTCCTAGTACACTGCCAGGCTCACTCTCAGGGAAAGCGAGAGACTCTTCCCTTGTGAATATAACCAAGGGAGAACCTGAAGATGCTGGCAACCATTTTCTTTATTTTTCTGACAGTAGATTATAAATAATCTTTTAATTACTACCCATCATGAAACACTGCTAATCTTTAAACCTTCTTGCCTATAACATCACTTGTCATAATTACCTAATAAATGTACCAGAAACAGATAAAGAGCCCTTCAACTAGGCACTTCATTGCTCACGTCACTCATATTTATCCTGTGTATGTATCCCATTCCCTTCAGCCCCATCTCTAAGTAGCAGACAGTGGTTCTGTTACAGAAGAAACAAATGTTTGATTGGCTACTATCCTGTAAGCATATGAGCTGTTATCTAAATTAGGTTCCTATTCAACTGTCTTGCAGTGAGAGCCTATAAGAAGATTGTAGAATTGAGACAACTTCTGGAAATTGCTGAAAGCAACTTCAAACAGTTGGGTGGGATAACAGAAGACGATTTAAAACAGAAGAAAGAACAGCTTGAGTTTGAAAGGTAATTTGTATTTAGGGACCTCTGAATTCCATGAGAGGGTTTTTTTTTTTTTTTTTTGTATTTTATCTGTATGTGTACGAATGTACTGTCTGCATGTAGGTTTGTGCACCTGTGTCATGCAATGCCGCGGAGTTTGAGACAGGGTCTCCCTTTAGTCACAGCTGGTCTGGAGCTCACTCTGTAGACCAGGCTGGCCTTGAACTCAAAGCAATTTGCCTATCTCTGCCTCCCAAGTGCTAGGATTAAAGGCATGCACTACCATACCTGGCTCCAAACTCTTTTCATATTGTAAAACTTACATTATTTATGGCATTAAAAATTTTTGAGAGCCCAGCAAAGTGGTACACACTTTTAATCCCAATACTTGGGAGGCAGAGGCATGTGGATTGTGAGATCAAGCCCACCCTGGTCCACATAGTGAGTTCCAGGCCAGTTAGAGCTATAAGAAGACTCTGTCTCGGTTTTTTCTTTCTTTTTTTGAGATCACAGGTGTCGTAGTTTGTCTTCCATTGCTGTGACAAAACACTCAGACCAACACCAACTTGGGGAGGAAAGGGTTTATTCAGCTTACATCTCCTGGGTCACAGTCCTCAGGGAGCCCAAGGTAGGAACTCAGGGCAGGAACCTGGAGGCAGGAGCTGAAGCACAGGCCATGGAGGAATGCTGTCCACTGGCTTGCTCTCTGGCTCATGCCCAGCCTGCCTTCTTATACTGTCACTGCTCAACAATCAAGACAATACACCACAGATGTGGCCACAGGCCAATCCAATGGAGCCAATTCCCCAACCGAGGCTCCCTCAACCCAAGTGTGTCAAGTTGACACCAAAG